>VRYO01002734.1:21452695-21489904 GCA_009812075.1 Sialia sialis
TTAGGGGTGACCTCATTGCAGCTTTCCAGTACCTGAAGAAAACCTTCATGAAAGATGGAGAGGGACTTCTTACAAGAGCATGTAGTGACAGGATGAGGGGGAATGGCTTCAAACTGAAAAAAGTAGGTTTAGGTTAGATATTAGGGAAAGATTCTGTGAGGATGGTGAGGCACTGGAGCAGGTTGCCCAGAGAAGCTGTGGATGCCCCATCCCTGGAGGTATTTAAGGCCGAGTTGGGTGGGGCTCTCAGCAATTCGGTGAAATGAAAGGTGTCCCTGCCAACGACAGAGGAGTTGGAAATGGATGATCTTTAAGGTCCCTTCCAATACAAACCATTCTGTAATTTTATGATTCTGATTCTATACCTCTCCTGTGGCAACTTGAGGTCATTTCCGCTTGTCCTCTCACTTGTTACCTGGGAGGAAAGGCTGATTCCTACCTCACTAAAAATCCTTTCAGGATTTTCCTTTGAAACAGGTTCCTAGGCTCCTACTTTTCTTCCAGGCTGAGAGGGAAGGAATGAAAATCAGAGCAAGAAATTTCAGGGCATGGTCAGCTACACTGTCACATTTTTACCCCTCTTTGTTACTTATTTTTCATCTTAAACCTACAGACAACTACAAGATGAGAGAAAGAGAGGTAGAAGAGAGGGGCTCTGAAAGGGAACAAACTGAAAAAAAAAAGACAAGAAAAGAAAAGAAAACAGAGTGCTGAGAAAGACTAGGGAACTCAAATGCAGGTTTAGGACAGGCCTGAGGGACCCAGTACTCTAAAAATGCTTATTATGCTCCAAATATTACAAACTCTCTGAGGACACAAATTAGTAACCCATGCTTTCCATTTTCAGCTCCATATTTGCTACATCACCATTTTGACAGAATAATAGGACAAGGTAGGCTTTGATTTGTTTAAAGAGTATATTCTTGATGCACCACCAATTTTCCTATTAAGCAACACAGTTTAGTACAACATAAAAACCCGAAAATGCCAAAGAACCTACTTCTTCTGTGATTTACAGTTCCTTCTTATCTTTTTTCCATGCCCAGCAGGCATCTTCATTTGAATCATTGCTGTTACAGCAATAATTCACACAATGGCTAAAATGAGTAATGAACTGCTAGTCACAGATGAACAACAAAACATCAGTTCCAAGAACAGCTACATTTTGAAAAATTAGTGCCAATCTGGAAGCTGTAGCCTGGAAATGAGTGAAACTATTGCAAATTATTTTGGTTTATTTGAAAACTAAGCAGGAAATATTTGTTACCTAGACAATTGAGATTTATTCACCATTTATTCATCTGAATCTGCTCAATTTGGTCTAATAATTCTGCAGAATTGGATGCTTTATCTTTTGTCAGTTGCACAGATGTTTCCCTCAAGCCTTCCGAATCTTACCTAGTATTCCTTCTCTGCTTCCATATATTCACTCAGACTTACAGTCCTTGTTCTTAGTTTTTTCCAAGAAAACACAATGGCATTTTATAAATCTTATATTTCCTTATATGTAGAAGCATGTCTTTAAACTTGCCAGATCCCAAAACGTGACATTTCCTAACCTGGAGTCTGAGATGCCTTTTTTTTTTCTGTGACCACTTTAAACTTTAAACAGAGGAGCAACAGTGCTGGAAAGAGAACAATCCCCATTTTGAGACATGCATTGACTTTGTTAATATTTTTAGTATTTGCAATATTTAGCACAATGTTGTCTAGATATATAAGCAGATTGGATAAGTAACTTAAAGTCAACGGCCTCCTTGGAAAACATTTATACTTGTGATAACTGGATTGAAGATCAATATGAACTAGAAGGAAATTATATTTTAAATATATTTTCGTGACACTGAAATAAATATTACGTTAATAAACTTTTAATAAATAATTAATTAATACAAAAACTTCAGTCTGCACATCACCTAATTAGGTTACATAAGAGAACTTAATCACTTCAGGGTTACAAGAGGATGACACACATAATATGGTTTTAATTGCATGTAGTAATAAATGCAATAGCTCTAAAAGTTTAATAAAGACACGGGAATGCAAAACTCCTTTCTGCAGCAGCGCAAAACCCACATTATTTCATATTAAATGTAGCTTTACAAGATATTTTTCTTGTGAATTTAACATGTTTCTGGCAATCAGATGCTCAGTAAATAGTGCCATGGAAACTGTCAATCAGGGACAATTACAGTAATTTCATGCGTATAAGGCGCACCCTTTTGACTAAAATTTTGATGAAAACCTGGAAGTGCGCCTTATACTCCTATGCACCTTATATATGGACAAAGTTTGGAAATTTGCCGACCTGGAAGTGCAAGCCGCTGCACAGGCACCCACTGCGAGGGCAGCCCTGACTCTTCTTCACCCAAAGCTGGAGGGGCTGCCCTCAGCAGGGCTCTCCATGGCCGCCTGCCCTGGTCTGGGGCTGTTCCCTCCGCACTGCTCTCTCCTGGCGCAGGGCTGTCCCCTCAGCGCTGCTCTCCCTGGTGCAGGGCTGTCCCTTGGAGCCACTCTCCCCCAGCACAGGGCTGTCCCTCAGCACCGCTCTCCCCCAGCGTGGGGCCATCCCTCAGTGCCACTCTTTCCTGTGTGGAGCCGCCCCCAGCGCTGCTCACCCACTTCCCCGCACAGTTCGTGGCTCAGGCTCTCCCAGTATAGCGTGGGGGCCCGCGATGCACAGAGTGAATGCCGGGGCCCACAGCACAGGGAGGGCACCTTTGAGCACCTGCCAGTAAACCCCGCGATCGCCCAATTCTGTTACTAATTCGTTACTTTGTTGCACGCCAATCCTCACTGCAAAAAAAAAGTGTGCCTTATACACCAATGCGCCTTATATATGGACAAAGTATGGAAAATTGTCGGCAGCCTGGGAGTGCGCCTTATACTCCAGTGCACCTTATGCACGTGGAATTACTGTACTTGGATGTATAACATGCATCTGCAAAGATTTCTAAACAAGATACTTTCTCCTGTTATAAAATTAGAAATTAATCTTCATTCTTCGTCAGTTTTAAGTACTGCGAGAGCTGTGACTGCTGTGAAGTGTTTCTGAGTGTTGCTGCAAAATCTGTGTGGCATCTGAGAACACATATGTGAAATAGTGTGCAGTGCTGGGAGATTTCTCAGCACCACCTCTTCCTCATCTGGAAGGGACTATTTTTAGGGGGAAAATATCTTGTCAATGATATAATTTTCTATCTCATTAACAATTCAAATTAATTCGTCAGAGGGACCAGTGACTTTAAAACACATCTTTGAAAATGGAAATGTCTGAAATAAATGCAAGACATTTGTCTTATTTAAATCCAGGTTGCAAAAATAAAATATTAAGTCTGTCTTTTCTCTAGATTTGCCAAATATACAAACTAAAATGTCACCAATATGAAATAATTTTAAGTTTTTGTTGAGATTCAGCATGGTCTGAGAGACCTTGCTTTCCTCCTGGGCTGGTCAAAGAAGTCTCATGGGATTTAAATTTCTAAGGAGGTGCCCTATAGCCCCTTCCCATATAAACTAGAAAGAATAGGAGTTGCTAGGGAAAGGGGTTAACAAGTGAAACTTATGTGACTCAGGTTGGTTCTGAGAACATCTCAGTGAAAAAATGACCCTCTCTGGAGGCCAGGAAAACTTCATCCATCTGCATGGGCTCAGTAAGTGATGGTGTTGTGGACATGTGGGGCTGGCAATATTGGGATAAAACACTGTCTGTAGTGAGAGAATGGCAAGGGAGAGAGGGTGTGAAGAATACTTCTATAAACTGGTAAGGGTAGGAATGGCAACAAAAGAAGGATACAAATATTTGAATTAGTTCTTACTGTGCTAAAATGTAAACTGGAAATGCTGTCCAGCCCTCAGGGCAGGTACCAGTGCAGGCTGTGCCTCCCAGGTAGGGTTTGGCTGTTCCCACTGGTGCCTTACACACGATGCAGCGGTGTAGGGGCGTGGAGCAGCTCTCACTGCACCACTCCAGGGTGGTGACAGGGCTGGTCACACTCTCTTGGGAGCCTCACTGTCCTACTGCACAGCCTCCTGCACAGCAACCAGATACAGCCCTGCTTGCACTTGAGACGCAGTATTTTTATAAGATTTAACTTTGCTGCTGACTGTTCATCTACGGACAACAGAAGGAAGCAAGGTGTTATTCACAGCTCTACAGACCGGCCAAGAAAAAATAGCTGAGCAATAAATAAAGAAATTAGCTCATGTAAATGAGATGTGCATTAAATCTCTTACTGTTCATGGAAGTGTTGAGAGTTTAAACCACTTTTTGCATTTGGTGATATTGAATGTTGAGAGAATTGTTTCTTTCTTGTTGCTGAATATGATCTCTTGCAAGTTTAGGTCCTTAAACAGCTTGATAATTACATCTTGATTTCCAGAAATCCATTTGGTAACACAGGCATTTTAAAAAACAAATATCAAAACATTTAGACAAAAATAGTAATTATTCTCTATTCAGGGTGTGTTATTTCAGTTGTATGACTAATTACATGGTTTTGGTTTTTGTTCTACAATTAAATTAATTAACTTTGGCTATTCATAGCTATTTGGCTATTTATTACTTAGACTATTCTACATTAAAGTATTTTTATTTCAAAATAGTAATCAAACTATTTTAAGCATCACAACGAAAAAATTTAGCTTCAGAAAAGGCATTTCCACAGAACTCTTGTAGGATTATGTCAATTTATACCCAGACACACAAGATGCCCTTCACACCTTTTGTTTAGAAGTTAAACTTTCTCAAGTGGGATTGTGTTCCTTATTTATCCCATTAGTTATGGAAAACACAAGCAGGTATGAATACAGACACACAAGTTTTTACATCAAGTTTATCACACTGCTTTCTGAATATTTTTATGTTTTTCTGAGTGAATGATGGTTTTTGTCCAGTCAGTATTGATCCCTTCTGTGCTTCCTCTAAGACAGCTGATGCACTGACATCTTTCTGTAAACGATCCTCAGTTCCTGGTGCCTGAAACAAAACCCAGTGTGATGCTAGAAGTTGTTTGTAGCTATCCAGAGGGATCTTGATGGACTCAAGGTGGGCCCTGGAAACGTCATGAAATTCAGTGCAAGGTCCTGCACCTGCACTGAGGTAACCCAACATGTATAAGGGCTGGGTAGAGAATGGGCTGGGAGCAGCCCTGCTGAGAAGAACTCGGAGCTGTTGGTTCATAAGAAGCTTGGTATGACCCAGCCATGTGCCCCTGCAGCTCAGAAATCCAACCACACTCTGGGCTGCAGCAAAAACAGTGTGGTCAGCAGGGAAGGGAGGGGATTCTGCCCCTCTGCTCTCCCCTTGTGAAATCACACCTGGAACACTGCATCCAGCTCTGGAGACCCCAGCATAAGGACATGGACTTGTTGGAAAAATCTAAAGGAGGACACAAACATGATCAGAGGGCTGGAACACCTCTCTTGAGAAAATTTGGTTTGTTCACCCTGTAGAAGAGAAGGTGGAATGATCTTACAGGAGCTTTCCAGTACCCTATAGAGGTACAAGGGAGCTACAAGAAATCTGGAGAGGGAGTTGGTTAGTTAATTAGTGGGATTAGCAGTAACAGTTTTAAAGTGAAAGACAATAGACATATATTAGGAAGAAAACTGAAGTGCGGCACAGTTTGCCCAGAGAAGCTGTGAATAGCACATCCCTGGAAGTGCTCAAGGCCAGGCTGGGTGGGGCTCTGAACAACCTGGTCTAGTGGAAGGTGTCTCTGCCCATGGCAGGGGGGTTGGAAATAGGTGATCTTTGAGGACCCTTCAAACTCAAACCTTTCTGTGATTCTATGATTCTGTCATATCCTGGACTTTCAAACTATGAACAATTCTGAATAAAAACTGCAATTCCTGTCAAGAAGAAAAAAGATTGGTAAGAGCTGAGTATTTTTGCACAGCCCAATCAAGTACTGAGTTTCATTAAGTCTTCTGTATATTCAGTGAAAACCTTGACATTACACTAATAGCCACAGATATTTCTTCTCATTATTTTATAATGTTATATTATATATATTATGAAATTATATAGAACTATGTTAACTGAGGACACCTGCCAGAAAGTCTCTTCTCCAGAAAGACTAATATAAAAAGCCTTAAATTAAATAAGAATCAGAAAGTCAATGAGAGGAACTTTCAGTGTGAGGAGGGAGCCAAGAAGAATAGGAAATGAAACCTAAAGCTGTCTCAACCGGAGTGATTCAATAATCCTGTGATTTGGAAAAGTAGTCTGAGATGCAATCAGCTCCACAACTTCATTTCTTCCACAATCTTGATTTTTGCCTACTTATATGCTTTATTTTTAATGTCATACTTCTGGGAAAAAAAAAAAAAAAAAAAAAAAAAAAGAGCTCAGTATTCCTGTAATTCACAGCTTTGAATTAGACTTGAACATTTTATTTAAAATACGGATTTTTCTTAATCTGAAGTTTAGCACTCTTCAAGGGAGATTTTTTCCCTTGCAGTTTTTTTACCAAGAAAACACTGCAGAACTGAAAGTACCTTTGGGAGTAATTCAATCCAGCTAGGTCAATGGTACCCAAAAGAAGAAAAACTATGAGAAAAACTATGTGCATATTGACAAGCTTGGAGTAAACTCCATTCTATTCCATCAATTCATTATGAACTCATTCTGTGATGACACCATTTTCAGGTGCAGCTGTAAAATCTGCATTTTGAGCCATTGAGCTACGTGTAGCCTCCTTTCTTCACCAGGAAACAGTGAAATAGTAGCTCCAGATGAACATTTTCAGGTACATATTATATGTCCTCTCTTCATATTAGAGGTGAACAAAGTATTTTAAAATGATGTTCTAGTAAAAATCAAAATGGACAGCTGAGAAATTTGAACTGCATGATATTTTTAGATTTCTTCAAGGTAGACTAAAGCAAAAATATAACTTAAATCAGATTCTGCAAAATATAGTTTCAATGAAAATATATGTTAAGGTACTCTGGTTTTTTTCATTCCCTATTACTTTCTAAACACAAATATCTAAAGGTTGTATTTTTGAGACTTTCCCTTCAATATCCTCCTTAGTTAGGTGTTGAGTTTCCACTGGAAAAAAGACTACCATAAGTATGTTCATGATAATTCTACTTCAGAACACTTCACAAATACAAAAAAAAATTATCACTTAACAATTTTACTTGCCCTAAATGACTCATTTGAATTAATTAAAAATAGTTATCTAAAATTGTACTTAAAATCATGCTTGTGTCACTCATACTGTTTTTTCCATATTTTAAATTACTCAAAAATAATAAAATAAATCTTAGAAGTATGTGGTTTGTCACAAAAAAATGTATTTACAAACATATTGTGACACTGTCTGCTGGCATAACTTTGTATTAATATCTAATGATCCAAGAAATTAATCCAAACTTTATATAATTCAGTTAAAAAATCTTCACTGAACTTTTTGAACTGCTGGAATATAAGTGGCTTAATATGTGTTTTAGAATTAGGAAATAAAAGATAAAAATGTAATGTATGGGATGTTGTCCATGAATTTCTAGATAAACCTGCCATCTTTATAATTGTAACATGATTTTAAGAACTGGAAATGACAGCCATTCAAACCATCCTATAAAAAAATGTGTTATTTTTCTTGGTAGTCTGAGAGTTTCACTCTGAGGTGATACTAAAAAGTTAAAATCACATCAAAATGTAGAAGAAAATCAAGTTAAGATCCTTCATTTTAAAAAGCAGAACGATCTATTCACAAAAACAGTAAACAGAGATTCATCAGATTTAGGACAGCCTGCAGGGAAAAGAGTTTGGTCTACACTGGATATAAACCCTTCTGTGGAGATACAAGCTCAGCACAGTGAAGAAAAATTAAGCAAGAGGGGGACAGATGAATGCCTGACAGTCAACAGGTTAGCTCTGTCTTACTCAATATCAGCAATCAGAGCTGGTCTAGTCCCAGCAAGCCTTTCTGTCATGCTCTGCCAGAAATGTCAATAGCAAAACATATTTCAAAGCTATGTGGGGGAGGTGAGAGGGTAAGTAGCTTGTTTAAACAAGCTCTGTAAATGTTATATTGCAGCACTTAGTGGGGAATCCCAGCAAATGTGTCTCTATCAGCTGCTCTCTGTCCTGCTGTCTCTGGGATTCACTTTACAGGTCAAGGGCTGGGAGAAAGATCCCTGCCAGCAAGCAGAGCTTCACAAAGTAGTGCAAATTACCAGGATTTAGAACCACTGGACTAAGAGTCCAATTTTTTGCTGAAATTAGTGGCAATTAGGTGTCCAAGTAGACATGAGGGATTAAAAGGTCTTTGACAATGCGAAGTGACAGTATACTGTGAAAAACCTTCTCTGAGCATTTTGTCCATAGAGATGCTGTGATCATTGCTGAAACTGTTTATGCAATGGTGAGAATTTATCTTCATCTAGAGCATAAGCATAGATGCATAGTAAGGTAGAGAAACAGAGGGGGGAATAAATCAGCAAATATGATTGAATCAGACTAGGGAATAGGTTGAATTATTTTGTAAATGGTTCACAGACATTCTTAGAGCAGGCAGCAAGAAATACAGGATTGGCTGTTGCTTTGAATTGTTGTTGTGGTTTGTAAGTTAGGTCTAGACAGCAGCCAACATGCAGCAGCTGCTCTAGCAGAAACCCCCAAGCTATTTTTCAATTACTTTGCTAAGTGTTAGTAAGAGCACAAACCACAGGGAACCCCAAAACTGCTTGGGAATATTTAGTTCTCAACACACATTGAGCTCTCTGGTGCTCAAAAGCCTAAAGCTTGTTTGGGGAGCCTGTTGCTGTTCAGTCCTACCCATAACATCATTAACTGAATTCCATGGGCACTTCTAAAGCACTTCAAAACTGACCAATACCGACCTGGCTCAGTGCTGCCTTCACTGCTGATTCATGCTCACTATCCAAAGTTGGTGTTGCCTCCCCAAGCAGAAGAACCTTAGGATTGTGAACTCTATTAAAATTAAAAAGTGCCCCAGCGATTCCATGCCAGAAGGTCAAAACCTTTGATGTATATATCAAAAAGAAAGCAATACCCATAGGAATGTTGGCTGACATAGACTGTTTGATAGCAGTGTGTTTGAAATCTTCTGGTTTTTGCTACCTGAAAGGAAAAAAAAAACTTACAAAAACCCGTCAGAACATACCATAAATTACCCTTTCTTTCAATGTGTACATGCATAAATTTCCCTTGAAATACATTGAAGATATATAAAATATTTTTGTACACAGTAATCCAAACCCAAGAAACACCTTCCTGAGAGTACAAAAACATGTATTGACTGCCTCCCAATACTTGTGATATACTGAACAATTTTATCTTACTGTAATTATGGATGAATACACAGAGAAAAGGTCTGCAACAATGAGTTTTCATTTCATATATTTAGAAATTGAAAAGCATTGAGATGATAATTGCACCAGGGATAGCTTTGGAACTGTCACGGAGCTTCAACTTTCAGTTCAACAACCCCACAAAAGTGCACGGTGCCAAAAGCAGGGTGACAACTGTGATTTGAAGTATCTTAATTGCCGCATCTGACCTGAAAGGAAAAATTGTAAGGAAGGAATGTTCTTCTCATGGTGATCATGAACTTTTTATTCCAGAGTATTGAATAACCTGGCCAACATAACACTGGTTTCAGTATCAAAGATTTTTAGTGATTATTTTCAAATTTTGGATAGAGACATGGGACTGAAGACTTACAATAGAAACAGGAACATGAGATATTGCACTTTTATCTTGAAAAAAACAGGAAGCTTGCAAACAAATCCTAAAGAAAAGAATGAAGTCTGAAATTAATGGCAATAAATTATGAGTTAGGGAAGAAAAGAATTAACCCAATTATTTTTCTATGGTACTGTTTTTTTCTAGAGAGGTTAGACCCAGTAAAATTAATCCATTGGGACTTCATTAATGCCTACGTATGCCAATTTATCCTAAGCCATGAGATAAGCTATTTAACAATAGTTGTGAAAAAAAACTGGGGTGAAAAAAAGTGGGGTAAAAAAAGTTTGAAGGAAGACAGAGGTGTTCAGCATGGAGATGTAATAATACCCGTGGGAGCTGACAACATTAATTCTTCACTCAATCTTGGGATTCACTGCTATTACTTAAATTAATGACTTCGGCATGCAAACAATACTGATGATAACAAAATTTTCTGATGAGGATCAGTACAGAAAAACAGGAGAAGATCAGGACAAAAGAATACCAGAGCATGTTACAGAATCAGGTAAATTATATTGGAGGGTACTAATAAGAGAAGCAGATGAACCATAATTATGTGAGACACAATATGAAAAAATGGAAGGAAAACATGATCAGTGAAAACCTATACTGTATGAGAAAACTAAAATGACTTAATTTGGTTGCCTAGCAAAATGCCATGTGAGAAAATCTAAGATTTATTTCTCTAAACAGCACAGGAAAGTAAACCCACAAGAGGGAGCTACTAAAGCAATGGTTCAGTGCTGGTCCAGGAAGAAATTAATCTACAGGAATTGTGCATCTATTTTGTTGGAAGGAAATGTTCACTCTGCAAACAAGTAGAATGTCCTTCCTGAAGCAGTGGAGTTAAAAAGCTCAGGTCATACATTTGTTTTCTACAAAAACAAGACCTCAGTAACAGTGAAGGTCCTTCTGAGCCATGAGGAAAAACATGCATCAGGTTTGGTGCCCTCATGGCAGAAAGTGGCTGGCAAACAGTGCCTTGAGGATGAGCAGGAAAGAGATAATCAGAGTTATGAGGGTAGTGAACAGCACTGGGTGACCAAAGAGAGATGCTGTGCTGAACTGGAAGCCAGGTGAAGGTACACAAAGATGTCCCTTAGCCAAGCTAAGAAACAGTGTCAGCTGGAGCATAAAGGGATGGAACGTGTTTTCTGTGGGTGACAGTTGTTATTAAATTTTGAGTTTCAAAACTTGCATCATGCTGCTTATATTTAGATAAAAGATCAAACAGATGGCAAGAGTGGTATTTCATAACGTAATACAAATACATACATGTGCATGACCTTGGTATTTTAGAGTTATACTCAGGGATTTTTTTTGCCATGTGCTTGTCTTTTTAGTTTGTAACTCTCACTGGGTTTATGAGGTCTGTAAGACCATATTCTCTTTAAGAAAGGGACTCCATCTCTACATGCTTTGTGATGCTTTTTCAAACTACTAAAAAGAAATGAAAATTTAAAAATCAACATCAAAAATATACTAGAAAAATGAAAAATCTCTTCAGCCACTGTTATACAAAATTATCATATGGAAACTTTGGAGCATTGTATTTGAGTCCATGTCAGAGGTACTGCTCTTCAGTTGCAGCAGCGTCATCATGCAGCTATTCACATCTTTCTGTATGCGGACAAGATCTAAATTCACTAAGAGACAGATTGCACTTCCAATTCTCACAGACACCACAATGGGATTATAGAAGATATAGCTCACCAGTTTATTGAAAACTGGTATGTTCTCATATCTTTGAACCGAGAGCTGATGAGAATTCCATACCAGGACTGAAGGCCAGAATCACAAGTGTCAATTTCTAGCCTTTCATAAAACCAACTTTGAATGCAATGAAAAAGGTAGCCACCACCTGAATAAATATTGCACTTTTTTCCCCAATTCCTTCTTTAATCGTGGAGATGTCACTAAAAAAACCCCAGGGCCCCCTCAGAATGAGACACATGGTAGTGATTTGTGCACTGGACCATGCCTTTGGTCACTGCTCTCTGACAGAGGAGGGAAAACATCAGAGAAGAGGAAAAAGGATGAGCAGGAAAGTGTGACAGGAAGAAGAGAAGCCAGGTTGCAAATCAGGCAGGGCTGGTGGCAAAATGGGAGCTGGGGAGTACAAGGAAACAATGAGGAGTGAAAGATGTGGGCATGGAGGAAGAGTCCAAGTGATCTGGCACAGATGGGTGTTAAGGTGGGAAAATGCAAGGTGCTCCCTCACTCATAAAATGATGTTAGTTCAAAGACATAACAAAAGTTGAATTCCTACAGTTCTGTGAAATATTTATAGTATCATTAGCCAAATGTTAGAATAATCTTTAAAGAACATTCATTTGAGATCTCTATAACAAGAAAAGAACAGCCATGACTTGACTGAAAACTTTCCTATTACCTGGTCATTTCTTCCTCCAGCTTTCCCATCAGAGTATAAGGAAAATCTCTTAGAAAAATTATTTACTCATGTACCAATAAAGAAAAATTTGCCAGAGAGTTTTGCAATAATAATTAGTTTAATGGATGGCTGCATTTATATCTAGAAAATCAGTGATGTCTTTTCAGAGTTTGATAGTGTTGGTTGAGAAGGGATGAAAAACACAAAAAATTAAGCCAAAAAAAGTTTGATCAAAATGAGGTTTGGTAGCTCTTAGAAACTTGGAGGAACTCAGCGTTTTCCTTTCCTTTATGAGTTCTCAGGATGGCCTGAGGAGGTGCAGAGGGGAAGGGGAAAGCTGCTCTCAGAAGAGCAGGCAGAAGCAACCACGGCAGTACCTGAGCATCCACTCTCCAGCTGCCTGTGGCTGTCCTTTCTGCAATTCCTAGCATCAAAGGTTTGCAAGTTCCTGGCTTTCACTGAGTGTAGTCATGGCTTACTGTAATGATGTCAAAACAATGTTCTGTTAGCCATGATGGCTTGTGGGTAAGAGTGAAAAAACAACCTCTTTCTCTTTTGGCAGACACAGCCCAAATCTGATTACTTGCCTCAGGCTGTCAGCAGAGGTCATAAGGAATCTCTACAACATTCCTTTTGTCATGTTATTGTCATCTTTGAGGCATGGCAGATTTTTATGTACTCTTTGTACAAAAGTCTGTGATGTTCAAGCATTTTTTTAATAATTTTTTTTTTAATACAGCTTGTGATGGTTTTGACATACAGAAGGCCAACATGTGGAGTGGATGTATTTAATTGGTTGGATCCACATGGTTGACCACAATTTTTCCTGCATAGAAAAACAGAATGGCAGGAGTTGAAAGGCACCTCTGGAGATTGTCTAGTCCAAAGCCTAGCTGCAGCAGGGCCAAGTAGAACAAGTAGTTTGGGGCTATAACTAGTTTAGTTTTGGATATCTGAATGTAAACACCACAACCTCTCTAAGCTACATCTTTCAGTGTTCCACCTCACAATAATGAATTGTTTTCTCATGTTCAGGTGAAATTGGACCCATTGCTACTGCTTCTGCTGCTGGACACAAAAAAGAGTAGTATTTGTGCACATACATATTCACCACACAGTGAGAAGTTCATTGGTGTGTTATTGAGAATTATTTTCATCTTGTGAAGCAATCTCATCCCAGACACAGAACTTTCTCAGTGTAAAGCAATAAACCATCTCTGCGTCCTCACTGCAGCCAGTTTAACCAATTAGACATCAAATTATTTAAAAATTATTTTCATTTAGGTCATATGAAAGTGCATTGAACATCTGTTTCAAAGTCTGTGGTATATGAACAATTGAATTGAACATTGAATTTCCTGCCCACAGCTGCAAAATCAAGCAACTATTAAATGCTTTTATCTTTTATTAATAAGCAACAGTCAATTCACCTAGTAAAAAATACTGTTGTTGGTGGTAAAATACCTGTTGCCTCACAGATGAACAGATTCACTTTAATATAAATGTGGCATTTTAAAACCCTGCTTTATGAATTCCTATATCTTTTCTGTAAAATTTAGAGGTCATATGAAATTCAAGGTAGAATGATAGTGGTGTTGAAGACAATTTCTCTTAAAGAAGCAAGTAGTTAAAAAAATGGAACTCAAACTCTGTATCTGGAATTACCCAGACTGAAGGAAAACCTCTTTGCTCTTGTAATACTCTGCAATACTTTTTGCATGGGAAGATTCTCCTTTATCCTTCTCCTTTGTCTTAATAGGTTTTGTGACAGATTAAATTAGGAAGAAATAAATGAAAGGCCTTTGATTTGAATGTGGAGATAAACATTATCTACCATCATGGATTGCCTCCAGCAGGTCTGCTTGACATAGTCGGAGCTGGAAAGGGCAGTTAGTGTCTGCTGCCTTAGTCTAGGTCTTAGGAATTCTGAATTTAAACCATATGGCAGCAATGCTGTCAGGACTGTAAATTTGATGTGCTGATCCTCTAGGCAGACATCCATAAAGAAGTGAAAAGAAAATAAGACCATGCAGACCAGTCCAGCCATTTTCTGAACACATGAGGCCATCATGTGGCAAATTAAAGACATGGCCATAGGAAGAAAAATTGTTCATTTACAGAATAGAGTAATAAAGAAGAAAATAACACCTTTTATCATGAACTCAAAGGAAACTGGTGTTAAAGTCCAAACACAGAAATTACTTCTAGCATTTCAATTTTTCACAAGTACTTATAGGGAAATTTTGAAAGATATTTTGAAATTTATTTTGATTTTGAAATGAAATATTCTTAGATGGAAGTCACCTATGTTTGTTCCAACAGCAAAAGCCTCATAAGTGATAGCGTGGAAATGAGAGCTAGAAGGAATAATCATGTCTTCAGAGGAAAGATTTCAAATGTCTACATACAAGTGCCAGGTGAGCAACCAAGCTTCTGATTATTTATCAAGCTCCTCGGGAAATTGCAGGAAATGAAATTATAGACATCTGCAAAACTAGATTGCTGCATGCCTCACTGAATGTACCATTAACAATCTGAACAGGGAAATATTAGCATCTTGAACTGTAATTCACAATTCTAATATGCATGAGGAATAGTGTCTAAGGTGTTTTTGATTCAGCAGATATATAAATAACTCTGATCTTCTTCTACTGTGAAAAATAGACAGACACATGTAGATAAATCTTCTCTAGAGCTACCCAAAAGAAAATTCTGAGAAAACTTAATTTAGATTAGGAAATCATCTGATGGGTGGAGAAATACATATAATTCCATAGTGCCTTTTGCTACCCATCCCTTGGAATGTGTGTAAAAATTGTATTTGTTTTTTGTTTGTTTGTTTGTTGAAAACCATGGAAATTATGTATTGCTTTACAACACTACTAAATGTGTGCAAACCAAAGAATGACTGAGAAGTTTCTAAAGCAAGCAAGATGCTGATGAATCCAAAATGAAAGCTGTACAAAATGTCATATATGTAAAAGGGAAGGTAAGAAGAAGTTAATCCTGGGGAAAGACAAGAGAGCCTAGAAAAAAAATAAGTGTGGTGCCAGTGTTAACCAAGCAACTTGTCATAATCCCAGCAGTAAAGAGTGTAGACAGTGCTGGTCACTGGACACCTATACTGCTTACAAGGGCATGTTGAGAAGGACAAGGGGAAGTGGCTTCAAACTGAGAGAGCAGGCTTAGGTTAGGTTCTAGGAAAAAAACCCATACTCTGAGGGTGGTGAGGCACTGGAGCAGGTTGCCCAAAAGATCTGCGGATGCTCCATCCCTGGAAGTGTTCAAGGACAGGTTGGATGGGGCTCTGAACAACCTGGTCTGGTGGGAGGTGGCCCTGCCCACAACAGAGGGGCCGGAACTGGATGTTCTTTAAGGTCCCCTCGAACCCAAGTCAATCTGTGTTTCTATAGTAGCTTCATCCTTTCTATGTTCTGCCCTGGCTTTTTCATATTGCTGTAATGAAAGCTGTTCTAATTATGGACATTTGAAACATAAGTGGGAACCCACAGTTTATGCATCATATAGGTATGCGTTCCTTCTCCCTCAACATTGTTTCATTTTAATATCTTATATATAATGAATTGGATTTTTTTTGTGGATTAATAAAGCTATTAATTTATTGCTTTTCATGTGATTTGAGAACCAAATCAGAATTATCACAGAAATAAAACTATTTCTGTTTGTTAGATGGTGTAAGGACCCTGCTTTTTTATATTAGAACAAGTGTATGTGTATTCAAAAAAGATTCTTAACATATTTGTCCCCTTTACTAAGCAAATGAATTATACCATTTCTACTCAGAGATTATATATATAAGCACAATATTTGCATTCAAGTTATCTAAAACATCAATGACTTTAAATGTCGGGACATTTTAACATAGCCCTATACAATTTCCAGTATTTCCATTAAAAATGTCTCTGGCTTGATGAATGTAAGGCTGCAGCAAGTGTTTATGGATCTAATTTTATAAAACATTACGTAATGCAGGATCTAAGATGCTAATTTAGTAGGGCACTCATTCAAGGTGTGGTTCATTTACTCTATGCCAAGTCATTAACAATGTAGGTATTTACGATAACCATGCTCACACCCTCTCATGAAGACATACAATAGAAGGTTGCTGCTAATCTGACCTTTGCCCCAGTCTTCATTGGCCAAACCTTTGTAAACCCTGCAGAAGATAGACTTGCTTAGAGAAGTGACCTAGGTTTAAATGCTCACTGTGAGTTACGTGCAGTCCTGTGCTAGATCTGTGCAGCAGCAGCGTTAGGATGGAGCACACCCAGAATGAAATGTATACAGAAAGAAGCACACAAAGACAAAATGAGATGTACTCACCTTTCAATAACAAGGATTGCTAAAGATGCTTCCCCTTGTGTGTTCTGCTCTTTTCCTTCCTGTTCTCTTTTTTGAGAGCTCATGTCCATGAATTTCACGGCAAAGGATTTGAAGTTCCTGCTAGTCCTGCTTCTTACTTTCAGCTTTCAATTTACTGCCTTAAGGTAACTAGAACAATGATACCATCATCTCTTGAAAATACAAAATTAATTTCTGATTAAACTACATTGTTCTAGACAATTCGTCTAGAAGACCGAGTACTTGACAATAACAGTTATTTGAGCTGTCTATAGGTACATTTACAGTGTAGCTTTTCCTGCACAAGAATTGAATGTTTTAGCCCTGAATTCATAAGCAGTGTATCAAGTTTCTTCTTTCCTCCAAGTTGTCCTGTTTTTTTTCAGTGACTGAATCTACGAGTTAGACTGGATTTTGAGGGAGAGGAGTAGAACAAAGAGTTATAAAGGAATCTCTTGAGGAAGAGATTAAGTTTGTCTGTTTGTGCTATGTATGATCACAGGGATTACTCATTAACAAATGTTTAAAGGGGATATCTAGTGTCTTACAGAAATTAAATTACCAGGTAGATTGCTTTTATAGACAAATATTGCAACAGGAAAGAGACATCAGCTTCAAAGGATTTTCTTGCAAGAAAGGAAAACTGGTTCCACTAAATCACAATTGATGGGGAGTCAGATGTGGGGTAGTTCAGGAAAAACTTTGAAGGAAGAAGACACTAGTGGAGATCCAGAACTGACGTCCTGTCTTCTTTTGGACATGGTACATGGTCTACAGTATTGGTGAAAAATAGTCCTGCAGAAACTCCTGAGGAAGGGATAATGATGGAGTTTACTCATGCTCTCACACAGAAATCATTGCAGGGTTTAGAAATGAGGTACTTTTTGCATAAGGAACAGCCAATTATTTTTGCAGCAGTCAATACGCTGGAGAAAGCTGGGCAATAGGACACTGGCATTTAACAGCCAGATAAGAATCTGCAATAATAATAACTTCCTAGACCTAAATCCTCTTTTTCTTCTGAGAACTCTATTTTGACTAGTTGTTTCAGCAGGAGTGCTATCAGACTGCTGAACTTATGTCCTTGATTTCTGTTTCCCCACAGTCAGTGGCATTTGCTCGCAAAGTGGTTAGGATTGCCAAGGTGATGTCAATGATGACATCTCTCTAAATTCTTGTTCCAAAGAAAATGAGTCTAGAGGCACAAGATATGTGTGGGAAAACATTAAATTGCCTCCCCTCAAAACAGTGAGTACTGCTTGAAACTGCTGCAGGCTCTCAAAGACAGAGGAAAAAAGGCCTGTTATTTCAGAATAATGACATACACATACCATTCTGCATTCAGGGTGCTTATGGGCAAACACAAGAGCTGACTACTCCAACAAGGAGGACTTAGAGCTCAGACAAGTGTCTTGTGACTTCGAGAGGAACAAGAATGATCAGAGCCTAACTGAAGAGGCAGAGCTAAGGAGTAAGACCTCTTAAGCCCCTTGGAAAGGTGTAGTAGAATAATGGTTCTTAAAGCAGAATTGTCCTAGTTCAATCAACCTTTCCTTTGGATAAAGAATTGCAATTTAAAGGTGTATGAACAGAATATGCTGAAGAACACATTTTTGGAGGTGTCCTTGTGTTTCTGGCTTTGTGCCTATAAACTACATGATG
Source organism: Sialia sialis (assembly GCA_009812075.1). Taxonomy (NCBI): domain Eukaryota; kingdom Metazoa; phylum Chordata; class Aves; order Passeriformes; family Turdidae; genus Sialia; species Sialia sialis. The sequence goes on from VRYO01002734.1 coordinate 21,470,836, forward strand.
AGGAATGGAATGGTTGCTCAATTATAGTAATATGGCTGTCATGGTCTTCTGACAAAAAATTCTGAAAAGTATGTAATTGTGAACAGCAGCATAGCTCGTGAAGCATTTATGGTGGACTTGAAATTATTTTACAGACTTTTGTGTAAGTCTCAACAAATATTCTTTAAAAATATAGAAGAAAAGAATGGAGGAAAATAGATTGTTTCAGAATGTTTCTACATTTGACATGAATTTCTGAAATATATTTTAAACTATATGGCCAAAACTTTAAATTTGTTTTCAGATGTTTGTCATAAAGTATTTATAGTACTATCTCGATTTTCATGAAGAGCTAAATTGGTCTGGTAAATCAAACATTGTTGAAATGGGTTGGGGAAACAACCCAATCATTACTAATCAAATAATTAGAAAATGTATCATCAACAATTTAAAATTCTGGTTTAAAAACAAAATACCAACATCCAGAATTTAGTAAAAAACATCAGTTTAAGTATGTTCTTAGTTGAATCTTCAGACTATATTGCTGAAGTACCTATTTCATTCTTACAGTTGCAAGTATAACTTATTTATGTTATGCAGAGTAATATCCTTATTGATGGACAAGAACCTTATTGTATCAAGCAACAAATAGGGAACAAACAAATTTTCCAGTCAAACTGTTTTTCCATCTAAGACAGAAAATAGGTATGTGATTCAAGAGGAATACAATGAGACTGCATCAATCAACATTCTGTAGAGTGTAATTAGTACATGGTTGACCCTAAATTGATGAGCCTATGTGCCCAGAGTGTTCTGCATCAGTAAATATCTAGGTGTAGGTAACAGACTACATGTATAAATCTCAGGGAATGAGAAATTGCTATGATGGGAGTATGGACAATTGATTAATCAAGACAGATTTAAACTTAAAAACAAAACTTTACTGCATAAATACTCACTAACAAAATACATTTGTACTGTTTAGTTATTAATAGTTATTAATCAATATTACTCAATATTACTCAACATGTAAAGCAGTTAGCCCTTAACAGCCATTCTATATTAGCAAATAATTTACAATATCCCAGAGCCAATGCCAAGAATTCAGCACCAATGGTTACAGTCCTTGAGAGTCTCAGTCACGGCAGTGCTCAAGTTTAAGAGCTCTTCAACCAACGATGTCAACACTGAAAAGGATGCTCCTCCAAGTCCAAATCCAGGTTTTTCATCTTGCATAAAATATTGCATTACTTAGAGAGCTCTTAGTCCTTGACCTCTGACTCCTAGGACTTTGAGAGGCTTGCTGAGAGTACTGTCCCAGGCTGCAGCAGATGCCTTGTCTTGCCCATCAGTTGTGGTCTTGGGTTTTTTCCTTATCTACTGTTTAATTTCTGTTTCATTTCAAGCAGTCTTTTTCTATCTCTTAAGGCTGCAACTCTTCAATGATCAGTAACTAATCATCAGTAGGCACTTACAGTTGTAGGGCCTTTGTTTTCAGCCTGTGCCCATATTTACAAAGCCTTTGCTGACATCCCAGGCTAAAACTCCACATCATAACAAGATACGTCTGGCTTCAAGCTTCAGCTGACCTGCAAGTTCTCATAACAATTGGTAACAAGCCTAAACAGGCCAGAACTGACTGTCTTATCCAGGCACAGTGAGGATAAGGCTTGAGGTTTATTTCTGACAAGAGCAAAACTGTTTTTAATGAGCATGAAAATATTTCCAAGTTGCTTACACCTAATTACTGTGATTTTTGAAAGAGTTCAAAGCAAGCTAATATTAATTACATGTGTCTTAGCATGCTTCTACTTTCATGAGTGCAATAGGCATCTGCTTTGGCCACAAAGTAAAGAGGTTTGAATAATGAAAACTAGTAGTGAGAAACTGGTACACATTTACTTAGTATTTCTTTGGTTTATGAAAGGAATGAAGAAAACCAAAAGTATCAAGACTGACTGTTGATACTGAAATAATTACAATGACAAAAATAGCCACAGTGACAATTCAGAGATAAATACTCCCTTTAACTGAGATGTTGCATTACCCGTTTTGAACATTGACCAGTGAATAGTAGATGCCTTTTTCAGCCAGAAGCTGCTGGTGGGTGCCCTGCTCTACAACCTTGCCATTCTGGACCACAGCGATCTTGTCTGCGTTTTGGATGGTGGAGAGGCGGTGAGCTATCACGATGCACGTGCGACCTTCCCGGGCTTTATCCAAAGCTTCCTGGACAACCTGCACAAGGAACAAATACACAGTCACCAAAAGGTGAACTGTTCTGGCAGCTCTTGTGAGATACACCTCAACTGCCATCTGTAAACTCTAACATGACAGTGAAGAAAAGGGAATATCTGTTGCTCAAGCTTCTTGATTTAGAATTAGCCTGCATCGGCAGAGTCCAGACTGTTAGAGTGGATAATGCTGTGATAGTTAAGAGAATTAGAAGGAAACAGGCTCATTACTGAGCTGCATGGGAGGAAAAAAGGAAATGGTCTTAATTGGTAGGAGATGTTCTGACTGGATATAAAAGAAGGATTCACTGCAAGGATAATTTAGCGTTGAAACAGGGACAAAAACATCTCTACTGAATCTCCTTGAGATTTTCAAGTACCCTACCAGACACAGCATAAAGTAAGCTGAATTTGAGTTCAGTATCGGCCTCTGTGGAAAGAGGAGGTTTAACTGGGGACCTCCACAGTTTTCTTTCATGACTGATTCATTATATATGGAAGTCAAGTCAATATTCTTGGCCAACTGCTATCATACTAGTTCTCATGATTTCACAGGGAGTCTCATGAATCACATTTTCTTAGAGCTATCACTGGCACAAAGATACTAAAAACAATCTCCGCTTTCTGTATTTATCCCTCATGTTTATTAATGTAGAATAAGGTAAGAGGTTAAATTTCAATACCTGACTGGCATATAAATCATGTGATAACCTAATGAATTTTCCCCTTTAAATGTCATTTTTTTCATGCCCACAATTGATCAAAACTTAGTAGAAAATTTTAACTTTTCTAAGTATAATATATGATTTAATATTTTCCTCCTTAGTCATAAGTGGTTTGTAGACTCTCTGTTAGTTTTCTACAGCTGGATTGTATTGTACTTCTGTAGCATTAAGATTACAGCTTTGGGCTTAAAAAAGAAGCAAATGTTTTAGCAATTTTCACCTGAAATTTTTGTTTTAGCCATGAACATGTAGCAACGACCAGAGAATGGGAGAAGGAAGAAAACTTAAGAAAGCCACATTTCACTGTTTCAAAAAAACCCTAACCAACATTCTCTGGCAGCATCCTCAATCTTTTTGGCTTCTGCATTTTGTGTGTCCTGATTCAGTTTTGACAGTGCTTTCTCAGTTGAAGCCTGAAGATTTCTAGGCTAAGGAATGCATTCTTCATAGCAACTTCAATCTGCCTACTGCCATACAGATGTAAAAAATCCCTTTTTTTTCCCCCAAGGAGGACATTTATATTTGTCTATTATTTGCCAAAATACATAATTTGGTATGATACCATATTTCCAGCTTTTGACTTTAAACTGTAGGAGTAAAAAACAGTAATCATAGTACAAAAAAACCAATTAGACTCCAGATTCCTGGCTCAGACTTAAGTTACCTTTTCACTTTCTGTGTCTAAGGCAGAAGTAGCTTCATCCAGAAGCAGGATCTGGGGCTTACGTACAAGAGCTCGGGCAATAGCGATACGCTGTTTCTGGCCTCCAGAAAGCTGGGTTCCCTTGTCTCCTACACGGGTATTGTATTTCTGGAAAAAATATATTAAATTCATGAATGAATGAAAATCAGTTCAGATGTATATTGAAGAATATCAGCTTTGGCACCAGCCTCCCATAATCTGCATATTCCACATCAGTAGCTTTCTGAAAACAACTGACAAGAATCTTTATCTGCCACATATCTATGGATCTTTCACTAGTGACTTCTTTTTAGCATCAAGTGTTTAATAAATTCAAAGCAACAAATCTAAGGTTAAAATGGCAATGCTGTTCTCAATCAGATGACACAACACCAAAGGTCACTGAAAGTCTCTGACAATACTGGGGTTCACACTCTGAAAAACTACACAAAGTGAGATGAGTATTCGGGGAGAATGTGATTAAATTTTTAGCCTTTCTGAATACTTGTACAGTAATTTCACGAATATAAGCCGCACCTTTTTCATTGAAGAATCCAGCCTAGCCCAGTGGTGCGGCTTTTATTCAGGTGCGGCTTATCTATGGACAAATCCCAGCAAAAAGCCAACCCGGAAGTGATAGCCGGCCAAGCAGAGTGGCAAGTGGGCAGGCCGGCCCCTGTGGCACCGGGAGCCGCCGGGACCGGGGGACCGCCAGGAATGGCGGCTGCGCAAGGGTGGGCCGGCCCCTGCCGCTGGGAAGCCGGGCTGTGTGGGGCCAGGCCAGAGTGCCCCGCACCCTCTGCCGTGCGGAGTTAAAAAAAAAAAAAAAAAGCGCGGCTTATATTCATATGCGTCTTATATATGGACAAATCCCGTGGTCTTCCCAGCTACCCGGAAGTGCGGCTTATATTCAGGTGCGGCTTATAATTGTGAAATTACTGTAATTATGTCTTCCTGATCACTGCATAGAACAAGATTTTGTGCATGGTAGACCTTTCATCTGACCCAAGATGCTCAGTCTTACATTATTATTATCATTGTTTGTCTCATATATATAGGTGAAAAAATTCCTAGCAATTTTCAGACCATAGGAATACTTGAAATTTAAATTCTGGCTGGATATAGCTAGAAGAAAGTGTAAACTCATCAGTCTAGCAAAATCTTTTACATATGCTTGAGACAGACAGGAGCTTAAAAAGAAATGTTCAGCTTGAAAAAGACCAACCCTTTCCACCATCTCTCAGTTAGTTACAATAGCATGTTTTCTTCCCTGAGATCTTAAAAGTTCCACTTTCCACCTGACAATGGAATCTCCCAGAGTGAAAATAAGTGTGGCAAACACAATCAAGTAACGAAATATTTTAAAAGTTGTTTCAGATTTATTTTCAACTCAGAGAATTATCGAACCCCAGGTAATTATAAGCAGATAGAGTTTTTCCTTGCCACAGTAGTTCACATTCAGTTCTGAGAAGAAAAGAAAGGGAATAACTTACATTTGGGAGCGAGTCAATGAAGGAATGAATATTGGCTTCTTTTGCTGCACTAACAATTTCCTCAAAGGGCACCTGCCGGCTGTTATCTCCATAGGCAATGTTTTCAGCAATAGTGAAGTCAAACAGGATTGGTTCTTGTGAGACAATACCAATCTGAGCTCTCAACCACTGGATATTCAGTGCCTTTGCATTTTTGCCATCAAAAAGCTGATAAAGCAAACATTTTAGATTTTAGTCACATGGCTATATATGAATTTGAGACTTAATGTAAATTCATAGACAGAAGTTGTGCAATTGCAGTTCTTTGCTTAGCTCTTTCTTACCAATTGCAAGCCCACATAATCCCTTCACCTCATTCTCGTCTACGTTCCAAAATTGTCTAATTCATAGAAGTGAATGCTTCCTCAGTCCTTTACTTCAATATTTAATTAGGATTTTGAAGACAGTGGTAGATAGGATAGGCTGAGGCAACTTCAAAGAACTTTGGGTAGAGTTCTTTCAATTTTTTCTTCAGAAGGAAAATTTTTCCTGAGGCTTACATACATCTTATTTAATTAAGGAGACCCAATGAGTCACTCCTGATTTTTATATTAAAAATACTTAATAAATAAAACTAGAAATATCTAATGTACTTTCACATCACAGTAAAACCAATTAAGAACACACTCACTGTTGACATGTTCTTGCAAAAATACTTACCATTTCTCCCTCAAGTGGATCATAAAATCTCTCCAGCAGCTGAACAACGGTGCTCTTTCCACAGCCACTGCTGCCAACAAGAGCCAGAGTTTGTCCCTTTTCTACTTTTAGATTCAAACCTTGGAGGATTTTGACCTGTGGTCGGTTTGGGTAGTTAAACATCACATCTTTGACTTTGATGTTTCCATCAAATGTTTCCTATAATTAAAATATTACCACTGTTACATCTTTAAGGCAATTTCACAGATGATTAAAATAGAATTGCAGAAGTATCCCCATTCCCCCCCAGAAATCAATAGAGATTAAAAAAAAAAAATACTCTTTTGGCTCTATATGCAAAAGCTGGCCTCACAGTAGACAACTTGGTCCCCGTTGTGTTCAGATAATGTCAAGATGCATTGTGATAATGATGTAATCAGAAAGAGAGGAAGAATCAGTTTGAAGAGTATGAGGAGAGTACTGTCCATATTACCAATAAATAGTATCACCCATCACACATGGCTTACTTACAGGCTTGTCTCCTTCCTCACTGTAACTGTCTATTGAGGGCACTCTTTCAAACAGAAGAAACAAGTGGGCTGCTGATATCTTGGCTTTGGCATAGTCTGGAGCAAAAGAACTGGTTTGTCCCAGTGCCATTGCACCAAAAACAACAGCTGAAAACACTCTGTAAAATAAATCAGGAAAAAAATATCAATAGACAATGAAGAAAAAGACAGTGGAAATGTAGCTGCAGTCAACTTTTACTCAGAGAAAAAGGAGAGCTAAATTTAGAAAGAATAAAGTGGTTAATCAACTATTTTTGCTTTAATTATTCATTTAGCCCCAGAAATGCCCTTTTACCCTCTTATAGTGTCATGAGATAATCATGCATTCTAAATTCAGTGTTTTCATTACTTATTAGCTGCAATTTCGTCATTTATTAATTCTGGTTAGTGTATTAAGTCTCAGCAGGGGCTAAGAGGAAAGGGGGTCAATGGATGGCACATTGCTACTCTAATGCTGTTCTGTCATCATTGTAGTTTCCTTTCTATGGTTGAATGACCTTTGGGAGTTAGTGATCACTTTTAAAGTCATCAATGACAATAAGAAATTAAGCTTGTAACAAGGTGACAATAAAGATGTAATTTTCTAACACATCTCTGCTGGAAAATAATGGCAGGGTTTACACCACCAATTAAGGTTGAAAACTATGCTTTTATTGGTTTTTGATGAGTTTTATGTAATTTTATGTAATTTTATGTAATTTATAGGCTACATTAGAATAGTTTAAGAACCTCTTCAACTATTCCTTACTGCCACACACCATAGAAACAAAATCATCACCAAAACCAGCTATTTGACTGATAACACCATTTAGCCTATTTTAGAGCAAAGTAAAATAGATTAATTTTTATTAATTATTTTATTAATTTTGTCTTTTTTTTTTTTTTTTCCAGAGCTACAAAAAGTGATCTGTTTTATTCTGCATTTGAACAGCCTAGAAGGGCTCATGCAGTTTTTGCTCAAATCCTCCCCTTCAAATCTAACCGAAAATTCATTCAGCTGGCTAGAGGCTATCAGTTAGAAGATGGGATGCAGATACTTTCTAAAATATTCTACCATCAGCTGTGTTAACTGTCTTTAATTAGGTTGGCAACAAAAAGTCAGTATGGTTGACCTTTTTGGGTATTCAGGTCACTGATATCCACACTGATAGGATTTCAGTCTATCATACCTGTTTCCATAGCCCTGTACTGAGCTATTGCTCTTAAATTATAAATCACTTTTCTGGATAGACAGAAAAAAGATTTCAAAAGCAATACTTACAAATATACATCTTTAAACTCCATGAGGCCATTTACCACTAGGTAGGCACCAAACCGGAAACAGCCAGCATAGGTAAAGAACATCATTGCTTGTGAAAGGGCAAAACAAAAGCCAAATATATGTGCCTTCTTCACAGAGTTTCTGTATAGAAAGAATGCATATTTCCATCAAAATGTGCAGTCATACTGAAGCCCTAGTATGCAAAAACCAATTGAATTCAGCTGATACTGTTATGAACGGAAAGTTTGCATATGCCGAAACATTAACTAAAAACACATCTTCTCTCTAGTAGGGCAGTAAGTTCTTATTTATATTAGAACAACCGGGATTAAAGTCTTGGAGCAATACCATCAATGTCATCCCTGAGAATGGTTAGGAAAAAATGGTGAGATACGAATTCAAAACCCAGCAGTCTGAGAAAAAAGCTAAATAATATCTTTTATATCTGCACTGTGCTCTAACCACTCATTTATTATGGTAGATGTGTTAGTGGCAGCTGTGCTTCTTTCCCATTATACCTGTCTACATTTACTTTCATTTCCTTTACTTTTCCCATAGATGTCTGAAAATGAAACATTCCATTCTGGAACAAATAAAACTTTAATTGGTAGAATCTATTTAGTTATTTACTTTGACTTTTAAATTTTTATTTAGTCCAGATAGACTTATATTACAGTAATTTCATGATTATAAGCCGCAACTTTTTCACTGAAGAATCCAGCCTACCCCAGTAGTGCGGCTTATATTCAGGTGCGGCTTATCTATGGACAAATCCCGTGGTCTACCCGGCTACCAAGAGGTGCAGCTTTTAATCAGGTGCGGCTTATAATTGCGAAATTACTGTACTACATTTTCAGCCCTAAACCAGTAAGTAATTATTCAAACATTTTCTAACCATTTAAAAATGGCTTAAGGTAATATTCATTTTACATTTTAAAAGTTTTAATTAAATATCTAAAACAAATCAGGTGGAAATTTATATTAGACTGCTTAGAAAACTCATATAAAAACAACATTTTTCCAAATCAAGTGACATTGTAATAGAAGATACCAGTATTGTAACAGAAAATTAATTAAATGAAATTTTTAAAAATGTTGACTGGTGGTGGTTACATTTGTCAATAAAAATATGCAAAATATTGACATTAATTCTGAGATAATTAAATTATACATGAAATCATATAGACTACCAAAAATCTATTTTAGTTGAAGTACATTTTTGCAATTTATTACAGACTTTTTTTGGTTATTGTTATTATACCTGTATGGTACAATCAAATATTCTCCATACATTGACTCGAATTTTCTTTCTCGGGTCAAGCTAACAACAGTTCTAATATTTTCTATTGCTTGTGTGGCAATCTGCAACAGAAAAAATGTTTAAATCAAAAGGTAAGTATGTTGCACTTCCTTATTCTAAATTAATAAAAGATTCTGTTGGAATACAATTTTATATTATATTTTTTACTGGTTATTAAAATTACAGACTGTTGATTCAAAAATAAGACTTTATGTCTTTCTAGGACAAAGAAATTTTCTTAAAATGCTCAGAATTTTCTGGTAGGACCTCTTTAATGTTCTACAAATAAATGGTGAAAAACCATCAGACAGCCAGAACAAATATAGAGAAGATAACATGAAAAATGGCATATTAGCATTCAATTTCCAGTCTGCTGAGCTTAGGCTATAATCAAAATGGTGTCTTAGAGCCTAACTGAGATCTCAGCAGTAAATACTCTGATACCTTCTTTTCTCTTGCAGATTCTTTAGAGTCATTTGTATACCTAAATGTGCCAGGGGAGATTCAGATTAGATATTTTAAAAAAATAAATTCACTGTTAGGGTAGTCAGGCATTCAAATAGATTGCCCAGTGAGGTGGTGGAGTCACTGTCTCTGTAAGAGTTCAAGAGATGGATGTGGCACTTGGGGATATGGTTTAGGGTTCATCATGGTGGTGCTGGCTTGACGGTTGGACTTGATGACCTTGGAGGTCTATTCCAACCTTGATGATTCTGTGAAAAGACTCTCAAGGCTTTAATGCATTTTGCTATCATATACATTTAATGCAACTTTAGTTTAACCAAGACCAAAAAGTAAGGTTTTTTAGTAACCTAAGTTCAGCAACTCTTTGCAGAAATCAAATTTTCCTGATAGAACACTATTTTTACTGAAAAAAACCCCATATTTTTTAAAAAATGAAAATTGAATAAAATGCCTATAGTCCAGTGCTTGCTTAGGTGGCCTTGAGAAGGGAAACTCTCATTACTATGGAAAGAAAAGATATCTCTAAGTTTTGAAAAAAAATCACAAATATTTGTAACACCTGCTAATTCTTCACGATATGCTGCATTAAGGTCTTTAGTGTCTATTCCAAGAATTGTCAACTATTTTCTGACACATCTTACAATAAAACAACATAAAATAAATGCCCATCCCTCAGACAGAAGCAGAAGAAATGTACCCATTTGAAAGGAAAGGAATGGAATTGCATGACCTGAGATAAATTATTTTCTTTTCAGTGACTTTTAAAAACAGTAGGACATAAGAAGAGATTTTAGAGAAGTTTTACCTGAAGAAAGCAATATCTGGGAAGTGATGAAATAGGTTTTCTGTCCCAAAAGGTTTTTTGGAATGAAGTGACATTAAATGCCTTCATTTAATTTGTTAAACAAGAGTCTAGCCTTCTCGCTTCTCAGTTCTCATCTTTCTCCTCCACTCAAGAAACAAAGGAATGGCAAACAGAAACCAGTGGATATATACATATTATCACTGCAAACATTAATAAGATGAAGAAGGGGAGAGAAAAAAAAGAGCAGTGTAATAAACATGAGATAGATGGCAAAAAAGGATGACAGAGGAGTAAAAAAAAGGATCATAAAAATGAGGACGGTTGCAAAATAGGGAAAACAAAGATGTCTAGAAAAGGAATGAGAAGAGAATATGCCTGAATCGTGTTCAACAACTACAAAAATATTAATTGGTTAATAACATAAGTCTTCAATTGTTATTGAAGAGGTGTGATGCTCCATAGGTCTGCTGGTGTACCTGGCTGCCTTTGGAACTTACATATTGTGAAATTTTCTGTATCCAGAAAGTCATACATCCATTAACAATGCTTTGGTAAATATGACAGCGTACATCATACAGGAATAGATTAATTTCTCTAGACTCACCTTTCCCGCACTTTCCAGCTCTTGTTTGTCTTTCTTAGCATGCCCAGCCAACATCTTCATTTCAATCATTCCTGCCACTGCAATGATTGGCACAACAGCTAAAAGCAGCAGGGTCAGTTGCCAGCCATAAACTAATGATATAATCACTCCAGTCCCCAGGTTGGCTATGTTTTGGGCAATTAATGCAAGTCGCACACCAGTTGCCTGGAGAAAGAAAAAAAGCATTTAAGGAAAACATTTTCATCTGCAAAATTCCTGATTCTCAAAACACTGCTTAGAAAGTCTTAACTCAGTTTTGATATTTTTCAAAATGGGAGTTTCTTAAATGCTTTTGTAAAACTTATCTAGATCATGTTTATTTCTTCTTTCCCCATATTCCGATTACTTAAATTCACGCTACAATTTATGTCTACACACTAAAATCTGTCATATTTTTTACATCACTGAGCTGGCTTTACAAGTCATCACACAGAGACCAATGAAGAAGAAAATTAAATATTTAACTTTTCCCATGGAAATAAAGCCAAAGATACTTCAGAATTCTTCAGAAAAATCCCCCAGCACGTAACTAGGGTAAAAATTTACTTAAGCATACACAAATAATTACATTCAGTGTACTTTGGCTTGGTATTACAGACCCCTGAAAAAACACTATTTACTTTTAAAGAATCTCCAAAAAGTAACAGAGAAAAGGAAGTCCATTGCTCACTTAAAAAAAAATATATAAAATCTGTACAACCAAAAAAATAGCAGGACATTGTAAATTGAATAAATTTAGTTGCATATTTTTAGGTGAATAAGATGTCTTTAAAAAGACTTCTTAGGTATGAAATTCCCAATAAATTTGTTTAATAATGAAAATCATAATACAGCATAACAGTAAACTTTAGAAAAAAAATATTTGGAAATTAGTCTGTAAACATAAATTACTATAATTTTCATAAAGTGCATCAGTGCATTCTCTAACAGCTATTGTTTTATAGTCTATTTTAGTTGTCAAAATCAAGACTGTTATCCAGTCAAACCCAAGCTGCAACTTCATTACATGCTAAAACAAATATGAAAGTTTCCAACCCAAAATTTTACTTACGCCTTTCACTTGAGAGGCATCATTAGCAAGTCTTGTAGTTAATGCTCCAGTGCTATTTTTAGGATTATCAAACCAGCCCATCTCCTATAATAACAAAAATGATTTTTAAGACCAGATTTTGGACATTTCAAATAAAATGCTAAGTAAATCTGGTATGTGGCAGTGCGTCACTTCTACATATTTAAATAAATTTATTCTGTCATTGCACATTGAATATATTTAGAAAGAAGTGTAAAGTTGTGAATCATTGACGTATTCATTGTCACTGCTGAGAAGGAAGGGCAGTAGCTGAGAGATTCTCAAAAGCAAAATTTACCCTCCCTCACTGCTGCTCCTTCACCGAATCTCCTTGGAGGAGAGGACTCTTTGGTCACACTCCCTCATGGTTGCAAAGTTGTTTGGGGAAGGGTTAAGTGTAAAGCATTTTCAGGTTAAAAATAGAATATTCCTTGTTTTGTTTCTTCCCATATTGAAGAGGCTTATTTGGAACTTATGAGACACCAACAAACCAACAACAACAAAAAACCACCCACCCAACCAAAAGAAAAACCAAACTGGTCTATCTGATCAAAGTTAATTGTCGGGATCAGATACACAGTTTATGATTTATTCACCACATAATCAAATATCTGATTCAAAATGTCATGTGTAATATGCATTGAATGAAGTCCTAGTAATGTATTAAAGCATTTGTGACCTCAAGACTCAATTGTAAGATTAATTAGATTTTTAGTAAGGATGATCTATAAATCATAATTTTCCAGACTACAACAGTTTTCTGTCACACTGAAAATAGTCATGTTTACATGAATCAAATTCTGTATCTACATGTAACTTTATGTGCAAGACTGAAAACCCCATAACTATCATATTTTGCATTTCAAAATCTAAAATACTGATCCTGAAATCATGCAAAATTAAGGCAAATTTAGAGTTATTTCACAACATTACATTCTATTTGTATTTTAATTCTCTGAAAGTGGTTTTACTTTTCAATACATAATCTTATTTTTCCATTAACAAACAACAATTATAGATTTGGGGACTTGGACAGAGACTTCCAATAAATTTTAAAAACCACATGTATGTACATATCACAATTTCAATCAGACATTTGAAGTAAGAGTTACAGTGGAAGTTGTGCTGCATTTCTTTAGAGGAGAAAGGGCACAAGGAAAGCAAAGCAGGCAATGAACAGATAATGGCATACTGCTCGTACACATCACGTTGTCAGGCCCTTGTAACTTGGCTGTAAAACTAAGTCTGCAAGGAATACATAAAAAAGCTCTTGTATTGATTTAATACTCTCCCTCTAAAGACACTTTGCATAGCCACAAACTGGTTTCTAGACTGATTTAAACAATCTTCTCTGTATGTAGAGTGATGTTGAATTCAGTCATTTTATACCAGTACCATCAATTATTCTTCAAAACCCTGGAAATCAAAATATTTGTTATCTTTACCTGTCTAAGCATTGCTTTAAATGCCATGAATCGAAGCCTCATTGTAAGAATTTCTCCAGCTTTGCCAAATGTGAAACCCTGTTTGAGAAAAAATACAATGCTTAGTATTGTATTACACTGTTTATTCAATATGTATTTTAGATAAATTGCCTCTACAATGTCAAAGTAAAAAATATTGCAGTCCTGTTTGCAGAAAGCAAATGTAAAACAAGGCTTAATATTCATAAATTCTATTAGGTTCACAGTACAGACATTCAAATACTATTTCTATAAAAAAATTAGGGAGCATAGCAATATTTCCCAGCACTGCTTCACCAGCATACTTTAAAGAGAAGATCACTAATCAACCCTTTGACTGAATTTGTCTGAGTCACTCTAAGTCAGATTTAAACAAGTTGCATTTATGTCATTCATTTTAGATTAAAGACTTTGTAAGACAACCTGGGTTCATTGAAGTCAAATGCATCAATCAAATTTAAAACATTATCTGAGCATTTATAAACTGAGCAAACCTATCACAGCCCTGTACTACTCAGTCTTCTATACCCAAGGCCTTTTTTTGCTTGGGCAACAAGATGATTCCACAAAGAAATCAGTTTTCTGCAAGAGACTGTTTATGCTGCTGTAAGTGCACGTTTTTATTTCACTCTGTAGGGTCATTTAACAGATAAAACTATACCAATATGTTCCTAAATTATAAAGTGGATTATAAACGAAAATATTTCATATGATTACTACTTTTGTTCTTTTTAAGAGGCACTGTTGTTGCAGGTACAGCCCTTAGTACTTCAGCAGGAGGAACTGAATATCAGTGTGATAAGTGCTACCTGACAAAATGGGACTAGGAGTCTCTGGGGACTCCCACAGAAGAAATATGGGACGTTCCCTTGGACAAGGAAAGGGTTAGGGAAGTAAAAAATTGGAGAACAAAGGCAGGAGATTGATAGATTTTCAATTACTAACAGATTCAAAGAGGAAGGCTTGAGGGTGAGAAGGAGGTGGTAGAATGTAAGGGCTGGAGAGGTTGCCTGCTAGTTGGCAATGGAAAAAGAGAAAGAAAATCTAGAGTTTTCTGCTCAGAACAGTCTGACTGGTGTACAAGATGGGAATTTCTGAAGTTAAAAGGTCTGAATAGGTTCAAAAGACTCTTAAACACAAGCAGCTCTAGATCAAATAAGTTTCAGACATATCTAGAACCATAAATACAGGTTCTGGTTTGAATTGAAGCTGTATCATAAGGATGCAAACTTTTAGTATATTTCAGGTCTGGTTTCTATAACATGCTGAGCAATTATAATAAGGTTAAAATAATAAAACATACCTGAAAAAAGAAAGTAAAAAAGGAAATGATCCCAAGCACTAAAAACAGCAGTGAATATAAGTTGCTCTGTTTTCTTAAGATGTCCTTGTTAGTCTCTCTAAAAATCTATAAAATAAAATTTGAAACAACAATATTATAAAATTAATTAATATTCTAAAATACTCTCATATTTCTCAGTAACTTTTTTGGTAGTCAATTGCATTCATATAAAATGTGATCCTATGTTACATAATATTTAATGTATAACAATTATATTTCAGGTTGTAGCAAGATTTTTAGCATTTTGCAAATGTCATACAAGTTTTCAGATCTTTGCAAGAGTGCTTCATCCACTCTTCAGCTTCACTGTGCAGTGATTGTTTTTAAACTAATTTTATTAGAAATAAATTTTGTGGGCTTATAGTTTTTTGCTTATTTGACTCCAACTTACCCCTATAATTTCAGAAAATATGACTGCAAATGCAGGTTGTAAAGCTCCATTGATAATTGCACACAAGAGTCCAAGTACGAAGTATGGCCATTCAGTTTTGTTCAACTTCATAATTTTCATAAATGAAGCTGGAGGTAGTTCTTCATCCTAAAGAACATGAATTGCATTAGCAAAAACATGAATGTATTTGAAGAAATACAGCGAAAAGGAGAGATTAATAATAGGTTTCCTATTCCCAGAATCTATTCAGGAGAAGCAAAAATGTATTGTTTTTAATAGCATGAATAAATGATTGTACATTTTTTCTGTTTTTCTAGCTCAAGGAAGGAAGATCTGTACACTATATCTATAGCCCTTTTCCTTTTATATTAGTTTATTCATGTAAGTTTTGTTGGTGAATACTTGGGTATTGGTCAGTGATGACTGAACTAGTCATTCTGGGCATATTGCTGTGTGTAATCCATAGCTTGATTAATTCAAGTAATTCTTCATTAAGTGATTTATAAGAGAAAAAAAATTGCTGTAAATACGAATGCAATCATATTTTTGGGAGGGGGGTTTGCAAGTTTTATTGTTAAAAGTTGTTCCATTGGGCTAAATATTTTGTTTCTTATCCAAAAATGAATGTTTAACCTGTATAGACTATGTTGGTATGGTATGTAAGTATATGTGAGTCTTTTAAAAGAAATTTATTTTCAATAGTAAACACATCATATTTATTATAGATTTTTAAATTACCATTTTATTTCTATTATAATTTATGTTGAAACTAAAAAAGGAAGTTATGAATGTTACCAGCCAAAGGCTATTTAGTGTTTAAAAATTCTCATGTCTTCTTCATCCCTTTCAAATGCCTCCTTTTTATACCTTTTTTCACCAGGAGAATTAATTTAACAAGCTTTGTTTAAAGGAATCAAGTTCACTAACAGCTCTGCAAAGATACTTACGGGTGAAGTTTTTTCCTCATCAGGACTATCATTTTGCTCTCCTGGCTTTTTCATGCTTCTCCGTGTCGATCGTCTTCTCAATCCTCCGATTAAGGATTCTTCAAATTCTAGTTCACTGTTTTTGACACTACTTACATTTTCATAATTTTCTGATGATGGAACTTCAGCTTCTATTGCCTAGAAGTGGGAAGAATGGGATGCTAAGATTAAATATGCATATATTGCTTCAAACTTTCAAAACTATGAGGCAATCAAAGAAAAAGTAACTTTGTTTCATTTGAAAGAGACATGGGGGAAACCACATATAATGCCTTAATGAGAAATGAAAATCTGTATTATATTTATTAAAGCTCTAACTTCAGAGCTTTAGTCATATATGAGCTTTGCATCTCATGAAAATTCTTATAGTATAAAGGCCAGGGGACTGAAAGTAGCTGCTCTATTTTTTAATGAATTAAACAAAAAGTTTTAAATTGAGGGTAAACCCTTTGTACTCCTCTTGGGATCCTTTAGAATGAGTTCTTGCAGGATATACAGTTTATTTATGAAGTGATAAAATACTATCGCCTTTTCTTCAGAACACACTTAACAATTCTTGACTTTCAATGCAATAAGGAAGCTCAGCATGAAATGAGTCAAAAAGAGATTTTAACTGAAAAATTAGAGCAGCCTGGAAAAGAGCCTTACTCTTGGTGGTACTTTTGCCAGTCTCTTTGAGAGCATAAATAAATGTCTATACACACCTGAGGCATTTGATAGTAACTGGATTCAAAGTTGCCTGGTGTTTAATTTTTTCCAGAAATTTTTTATTTCTTACTGCTTTTTGCACTACTAATAAAAATCCCTTCTTACTTTCTTTCAATTTTTTATTTTCATTTTTCATAGTTTTAAAATTTTCTTTCCATTTTATATTTCCTCATTTTCCCCATATTTATATTTGCTTGGTTACAAAGTTACTTTGAATCTAAGGTAACCAAATGCATTTTCCTATGAAGAAATATTTTAATTGGTCTGGTTGATCTCTTCAGTTTGACATACTGCAATGGCAGTTTCAGTTTCTTTAATGGACAGAGTGGCTATGCAGTAAAACAAAGGCTACAATGAAAATATGCTATAACCAAATGGTCACACGGGGGATGTAAGCATGTAAGTATGGATGTAAGTATGTAAGTAAGGATGTAAGTATGGAAATATCTTGGTCTTCATTTAACAACTAATACATTTTTGAAATTTATTTTAATTTGCAATCTTTTTTTTTCTGTTTACATAAGTTAAGAACAGATTTTTGTTCTTGGCATAGCTGAATTAATTTTCTTTTTCTTCTAATCCAACATTTTTTCTTTAGAAAGGAATTCAGTAGGAAAGGTTATAACTAAACAGCTTAAAATATGCATGCTCTATTCTTCCAGTGTCAGCTACTGACTGTGTTTTACCTTTTATCAGACTAAGAACAAGCAATGGAGTAGCAAACTACTGTGGTTATCTGCTCTACATTAACAGCATAAAAGGAAAACATAAAATAATATTTTAAGTTTTAATACCTAGAGGATTTAAAATGTACATCCTGGGTTTAAATGTCTTGTACCAAAACTAGTGGTCTCTCTCAAATTATTATTCTCCTTTCAAAGTACATGGGCTTTTTGCTGTTATCAAAATATGCTGCAGAATTTCTCATACTTCTGCTAAAATGACTATGGGTGTGAGGGCAAAAAAAAGAGCTAGAGACAAATTACCTGCATGTTAACGAGTTTGTAGTAGATTCCCTTTGCCTCAAGCAATTTAGCATGATTCCCTAGCTCTTTGATGACTCCACCTTCAAACACAGCTATCAGATCTGCATTTCGGACTGTTGACAGTCGATGAGCTACCACAACCGTGGTGCGTCCTTCCCTTGCCTGAAAATAGCAATGTTTAGTGTGAGTATTTATAAGTAAACACAAAAGCTGTTCATCTTCACAGCAGAGTTGAATAGGTCCTGAAAGAAATACTAAAATGGTTCACAGAAAAATTTAACTTTCAAAAAAATTTTAAAACATATTTCAATGAGTTCCTTAAAGAAGAAATAGAATTTAAAGCTTGAAATTTAAAATTACACATCATCTCTCACTGTGGCACACCAAATTTTGATAAAAAATATCTAAAAAACCCCTCAATATATAAAATTTTAGAATACTACAAACACAAAAAATTTTAATGGTGGAATTTTCTATACTTAGGCCATAGTTGCCCACTTAAATCTTAAAATTCATGGAGAATTTATACTCAGAAACATTAGAAAATATTTTACGCTCACTTTTAAAGATATCTGTGTTTTAAGCACTAAGTCATTGCTAACTCAAGTTAATAAACAATAAAAATCAAATTCTGTGCAATTTCGTATGAATTGCATTGCAATCAGTATCTTTCTTTGGATATTTATAACCATAATACACTTAACTTGCAAACATCACAGCTTGTCTTTTTAATCAAGAGGCTGTTTTAACATGATCAAGCAACTTTTAGTTTAAATAATCAAAGTAATGATCCCAAGTAGTGGAGTTCTGTTTGAGCTTGGATGGAATTCATCCTCAGTGATGTCCCTCAAGAGGGCCATACTGGGACCCACACTATTCAGTATCTTTTTCACTGATACTGATAAATGGGATTGAGTGCATAATCAGCAAGTTTACGAGTGACATTAAGCTGTGTGCTGCAGTTTATTCACTTGAGGGAGGGGATGCCATCCAGAAAGTCTCTGACAGGCCTGAGGAGAGTCTCATGAAGCTCAACAAGGACAGGTGACTGACAGCAGTACGAATGGCAGTGAGAGATAATGGACAAGGATGGTATTTACAAAAAAAAAAGTTGATTTAAGCTTAATAATGCAGAAAATATGATTCCATCTTCTAATTTGAAATAAGATTTCTCTCTGTAAAACCTGCACAAATTCTCTGTACAAATAATATTTGCCAAATCAAAGTTTACTGTTTTGTTTTTATGTGTCTCTATTGTCAATAAACGTTCAGGAAAAAAGTACAGTAATT
>VRYO01002734.1:21490904-21524178 GCA_009812075.1 Sialia sialis
AGGCTGGATTCTTCAATGAAAAAGGTGCGGCTTATATTCGTGAGATTACTGTAAATATTAGGCTCCTAAATATTAGGCTTACATGCTTCATTTTAGAGTACTACTGACCTTGTCCAGTGCTGCCTGCACGACTGATTCACTCTCAGTATCCAAAGCTGATGTTGCCTCATCAAGCAGAAGAATTTTAGGATTGCGAACCAGAGCTCGAGCAATTGCTATTCTTTGCTTCTGGCCTCCACTGAGCTGTGCCCCTCTATCTCCAACCACAGTTTCAAACTTCTGCAAGACAAACACATGTATTGAAAACACTCAGCAGAACAGACCTTCCACTAAAGATATCAGTAATGCCAGAAATGCCAGTAATAACTTCTTTGTCTACAGGAATAAACACCTACTTGGATAAAGCTAACTAATCATTTGTATTCCTGGAATTCTAGTAGTTCTTCAAATGACAGCCAAATCATTGCCTGAAGATACGAAATTAACATTATTCTCAAAAGTTACGAGCAAGCTCTGCATAGCTCTGCATATCCACAGGTCCAGGGATAGCTTCTTGTCTTAATAAGCATTCCTTCTAAGGAACTATTTGGCACAAGAAGGTTTAGAAGAAATTATTTCAGCAGGAGAGCTGATCTGCTTACATTGGGTAACTTCATGATGAAGTCATAAGCATTTGCCTCCTTGGTGGCTTTTTCAATCTCCTCCATGGTGACATCCTCACGGCCATAACGAATATTTTCTGCAATAGTAGTGGCAAAGAGCACGGGCTCCTGATTCACCACACCAATGAACTCCCGCAGAGACCTTACATTTAAGGTCTTAATATCCTGCCCATCAAGGGTAACCTAAACAACAGAGAGCAGACAAAAACTGTTTACTACACGTTCTGATCAAAGAACCTCTCTCTCCATGCCAGCATATGCCATTTTAGGGGACATTTCACCATGTCATTGGAAAATTGACAAGAGTACTGAGGCTGGAACTAGAGCAGTCATCTCACTTGAGGTGTCTTACCATGCCTTCCTTGGGATCATAAAATCTCTGGATGAGCTGAACAGTTGTACTTTTCCCACAGCCACTGCCACCAACCAGGGCCACTGTCTGGCCAGAATTAATCTTCAGATTCAAGCCCTTCAGTATCTGTCCATATAAGACAGTTGGTCAAAAAACATAACAGTATTTAGAATGTCAAGGTAAATTTGAAAGACTAGAATAAGATAATCTTCATATTTCTAGCAGAATCTGGAAAAAAAAAATTCTAAAATTCTGGGTTTAAATTTTGGATAACTGATGACTTCAGCTTAATTTTTCTTATAATTACATCACAAGTAGTTCAGTACCAATGTGTTACAGAACACACTTCACAATTTCCTGTCTCACTTCATATGACAAAATACTACTACAACTACTACTAACAACTAAAGTATAATATTGATACAATATGATGCAAAATTTCTGTATTACGCTGCCTCACCATTTTTTAAAATGCATCATGCAGACTACAGAGAAGCTACATAAAAAGTAATGATAAAAGCTGAATGTATTTCCTTTCTGCCTATCAAAAGTAAGAAAGGTAATTTTATCAAGGTCATCAGTTTTCCTTCCAGGTAAGGAAGGAAATAGTTACATAGTGCAAAGACACTCTCCATGGAAATATTCATATTTCATCTATCATCACTGCATTAATATTCTGAATATATGGCAGTGCTTTAAAAAGGAAAGTTATTCTCTGTCTAGACAAATACAGATCTCTGTTCCATATACAGCAAGTCCTTGCTGGAGCTGCCTTTTTTTTTTCTGGTTCAGACATAGTCATAACAGAGCCGCACTGCAATTATTTTAAAACTTACTATCTCATTATTATTACTATGCACAAACACTTGAATTAGGATTGTAAATATAGATTCTGATAGAAATATATATTTGTGGCTTTTTGCATAGCCACACTAACTAGTGCTTTAGACAAAAAATTATTCAGGAAACTTAACATGTTTATCTAAGGTGGAAAACAACCTAGCTAAAATCACTGTAATGACAAGGTAGTTTTATATACATTAGAAAATCAACCTGAATTTTTTAGATTTTCAAGAAAAATTAACTTATGTGATTCTTTAATTATTTTTTTTCCCAACACATGATCAATATATTCAACTGTAATATATATAAAAAGTTTCAATTACAGTACCTCAACATCTGGTCTGGATGGATAATTGAAGTGAACATTTGTGAATTCCAAGTTCCCTTTTATGTGGTCTGGTTTGTAACCTGCCTCTGAATAGCTGTCAATTTGAGGTTCCTGTGCAAAATAAAATTAAAAAAAAAAAATAAAGAACCCAATACTTTTTCATAAAGAAGTCCTTGAGGGCACCATTATTCTGCAGAAACATTAAATGTGCTTTTAAAGTAATTTAGTAATTTAGGTGAGCTTTCTTTCTGAAAGATCCAAATTGCATGATGCTTTGCTCCCTCACTCCTATATTGATGATATGCTCATGCAAGAATACTTTTAAATCTTTTCCATTAAGCTTTTGTGTGAATTTAGTCTTTAAAAAGAAGGGTCTTTTACCTTCCAAAGAAGTT
Source organism: Sialia sialis (assembly GCA_009812075.1). Taxonomy (NCBI): domain Eukaryota; kingdom Metazoa; phylum Chordata; class Aves; order Passeriformes; family Turdidae; genus Sialia; species Sialia sialis. Next base: position 21,493,485 of record VRYO01002734.1, read on the forward strand.
TTGAAATGATAGTGAGGGCAAAGGTACTCACATTGTCTATTATATTAAAGATCGTATAGGCAGCTCCTCTTGCACTAGCAAATGCCTCTATGCTTGGAGCAGTCTGTCCGATACTGAAAGCTCCAATCAAAACAGAGAAAAAGACCTGAAAGAAATGTGTACAGAGGCAATATGTTGATTCTTATTTAAGCAGAAAATGCTATTTATTTATTTAGTTATTTACATTAGATATTTTTGGCTAAGGATGTTCCATGCCTGTTCATTGAAGTTTAAGGAATCTAGAATTAAAGCAAAACTGAAAAGATCTCTCTTAAGCAGAAAAAAACATTAAGAAAAGGGCTTTTTAATGTTCAGATGATAACTGAGGTGCTGTACAACAAAATTTGCGAAGTTAACAAATATCTTGAGAGAAAGTGAAAAAGTGACTCAGACTTGTAAAATCTATGACAAAAAAAATCAGAATCGTACTTGATCTCTTAGGATTTATTGTGCTAATTCATTCTTTGGCCAAAGACCATAAAGTGTATTATATACCTTCCAACAGAACAAAAACAGATAAGCAAAACATCAGCATGTTGCTTTCAAAGAGACAGTGAAATAGAATCATGGAAACCCAAGTTCTTCATCTCAAAGTAATAAAGGATGGCTTGCTTCATGAAAGAGAGTGACGTGCAAGCAAACAAGAAATAGCAGAAGAAGGATAAAAATGAACAATTTTCTCCGAATAGCGAAGTTTATTGCTTTCAGTTAGTATCAAAACAAAAGCAATTAAACCACGCTGCTCAGAGGTCATAGCAGCTATAGTAGTCAGAGGAAAGTCCGCCACACCCATCATCTTGAACAGGGGTTATTCACAGGTTTTACACAGGATAATGCATCATCCATGCTATAAAAACATTGTTCAGTGAACTTCAACATAGACAATTTGCTATAGACTTTGCTAATACTTCGAACAGAATAAATTACACATAAGGTCATGAACTTAACTGAGAACTTCTATATGCCAGCCTGTACAAAAAGTTCAAAAGAGCCAAAAACACATATGAGAGACATTTTTCACAAACTTCAGTGATTCATAAATGAAACAGGCAGTTAAAAAAGAAAATGGAATTATATACATATGGTCACCTGACCAGGTTTTATCATGGTCAACAAAATCATTCTTCTAACCCTGTTTATTTCATGTTTCATACAAAATCAGAATGGTTTCCACATCAAGAGAAGAATTCAAGTTATGACTGAAGTGTTACGGTTTTCTTCCTTCAGTTAGATGGTGACATATTTCCTAGTCACAAGTATATTTTTATTCCCCTCAATTTCTAAAAATACGGAGAAGTGACTCCAAGCTCTCATGGTGCAAAACATAAGCAAAACATTAAGAAAGTTATCTACTTTGACCACCCAACAACTAAAAAAGTATTTGTTTTGTGCATCCTAACAATATATTCAGTCCTCTGAAAGCAAATAGCAATTACAAAGGGTATTGAACTTCAGTTTTTAATTGAAGTATTTCTATTTCAGTCTGATCTTGTGAAAACCAGAAAATATATAGGAACAGTTGAAAATCATATATATTATATTTGTGTTCATAAAGATTTTGGGATCCTATAGAAACAACATGTAGGGTTTTGTGGTGAGAATCTTTTTATTAAGAAGGGATGCTACTTGCCAATTTTGGGACATAATTCTAATTACAGTCAAAAAAATTCCCATTACACACTTTAATGCTTGTTCTTTATTATTTCTCACTGTTACTGACAATTTAGTCATTAATACTTACTGTAAGAACTTTGCCAATTGTGTAATCATCATTAAGGATCAAAGTAGTTCCATACCAGAATGCCAGTGCATACGATGCATATATCAATAAGAAAGCAGCACCCATAGAAATATTAGATGTAATAGCCTTTCTTATTCCCATTCGTTTAGCATCTTCTAAATTTTTATGATATCTGGAAGAAAGTCAGAAGTTCAAAATAGACTCATACTTGTACCATGACAGACACCACAAAAACTCTGTGGAAGGATGAGAAAACGAATGTTTACAAAGTGCAGCAGTTAGGTACCCAAAATATCTAAGCCCAAGCCTGTATAAATGTCAGGCATGGACTTTCTAAGATAACCCTTAAAAATGCCAATATTAGTCAACCATAGAAATAAAAGGGCATTGCAGGTCAGTGACTGGCATTTGAGTTGCTTAAATAATCTGCAGAGCAGTGAACTTTCATTGTGAACCTCTCTAGATAAAAGGTTGAAGTATATCACAAGATCTTTATTTTACAGTATAGCAAAACTATACTGTTCATTAGCACCTTCACCACTACTGAGTAATCAGATTAGATTACCAAGGATATCATCATCTCTTCACAGAGCAGGGTCTTTTTTTGTCTAAAGCTCTCACAGTAAGATATTTGAAGTAGTTTGCATACCTTTTAATGCAGAGACAACATATCAGCTCTAGAAAAATAACTAATTGCCATTCAACATGTTGCAAATCTTGCTAAACAGCCTTTAAAAATCTCACATTAACTAAAAATGCAGAAAGACTGTCAACAGAAAATATGTAAGAAAATCTCAAACCATTTGAAATTAGTATTTTAAAATCCACCGATGAAAGCAAATATTGCTTTTACCTTTTAATTTCTTTTTCCTGTCCTCCAAAAGCTATTACAGTACGGATTGCTCCCAGAACTTCTTCTGCAACAGCACCTGCTTTTGCATATGCAGCTTGTTCTTTGTCAGTGAAAGCAGAGAGAACCTAATACAGAATCAAATACTTTGACATCCGAGAACCAGAATAAGCACGTATAATGGCTTTTATCACAGTTAGTCTCTTCCTATGTGAAGCCTTTTGACTATGTTAGGCATGGGAGCAGAATGTCCCATATCCAAATTATTAAGTATGCTGTGAATTCAATCAAGTGATTCCACATTACCATTGTAAACAACTAAGCCCCTGACTTTCCACTCTGCTTTCACCCAATGCAAGAGATAAGAAGAGAACTCATAGTGAGCTGGTGTGGTTCTCCCCAGGTAGACCTCCTTAGCTCATTCTCATCTCTGGATACCTTAGCCAGAGAGTCCTATAGCTTAGACTATGAAGACATGGCCACACTCTGTGAAGACTCAGCCAGTTGACATACATGGCACATACATCTCTAATCCTACCTTTTCTGCAATACTCTCACTCAAGATAGTGAAAGCTTTCATGATCTTTGAAATACAAGGGAAAGAAAATACCATAAAAATCAGAAGATTTTAAAAATGTAAGTCACTCTAGTCCCATGGAAATTTGGTCCCTCTCTCATGCAGGTCGATACAGAATTTCTTACAAAATCTGTTAACAAGCATGAAAAAAACCTCTGTGTCTGAGACAAAGGTTTTTTCTAATTTATTCTCTTATTTTCCAGGAGGTGCAATTATTCCTTTCAAGAGAATAAGTACTTATACAGATGTAAGTTAAAGAGTGAAAGGTGTGGATTCTACGCATATATCTTGCTTCGTTCTCTGTATGTGCTATATTAGCAGAAACAGCTTCAAATTAAATGTCTGCCTAATCTATGGGAATTATAATATTCAAATTACATAGAATTATTGAATTGAAGAATGACCTTGGAAGGGATCTTATCAAAGATCTTATCTGGTTCCAACTGCTCTGCCATAGCCAGGGACACTTTCCACCAGAATAGTTTGCTCAGAGCCCTTCCACTAGAGCAGGTTGGCAACAAGGTTGGCCTTGGATGAGAGGGCACTGATACACAGTTCCTTTAAGAGATTATGTGCAGAAGTGTTATCTAAAGCTATAATTTCTCAAAGCAAGACATTCTAATACTAAGACTTACAGATATGTAGATTTATTTCATTATCTGTCATTAATATAAAACCTGATCCTTTATGTATGTTAACTTACCTTTGCCCAGAGGGCTGCTGAAAGTCCCAGGACAGGACTAACTGCTAGTATTACAAGGGTTAATTTCCATCCTCTTATGAGACCAACAACAAATCCTGCCACAAAGGTTGTCACTGATTGAACAAGCAATCCAACCTTGTCACCTATTCCTTCATTAATCTTGGAGACATCACTGAAAAAGAAATTACATACAGAGAGGAAGAAAAATGTAGAAAGTACAAGGAAGGTTTACAGTTTTGTTACATGTGGAAGACAATTTTCATTATTCAATTACTGCTCCCAATAACAGTTTTCTTCAAGGTAAAGCTTTATGTAGTGTGACCAAGGAAAATTTCATATTTCTTGTGAAACTGTAATATTATGAATCTGCTTTTGTCTGAAAAAGTTGAAATTCTTTCTGCAGTGCAATACTACTCTCACTTTCTTAATTCCAAATTTTTGATGTTTGGGATTTGTGGGCTATTTGGAAATAAAAGGTAAAGGCTTTCATGTAGGCAATGTTATGCAGTCAAGGCTGTTCACATTGGTGGGCTGAGTCAGTACCTTCTTACAGTCCTCAGTGTGCCCAGAAATGAACTGTTTTCTCTTCATGGGGGTAATACCATGGGCTGGGCTTTAGTAATCCTTGGAGTTCAAGTGAACTTAACAAAATGCTTTTCTGACATCTTTGTGACAGTTCTGCATCAGATGTATTAGAAATTCAGTCCCTGAGACTCTCCAAGAGGAAATTTGAAAACTTAGTTTCACAGAGAAATAATTTAATTGAAAAACAAAAAATTTCTAAGTCATACATGTTTAACAAAATAAAATAACATTGGGAAAGGTATAGGGTACTTACTCTAGAAGACGAGTATTAAGTTCTCCCACATCATTCACATCAAACCATCCAATTTCCTGTCTCATAATTGCATGAAAAAAATTTTCTCTAATTTTTTTTATTTGCCGACCTGCTGCTAAGGTCCAGAATGCAGTTTGAACATAAGCAGCAAGAAGAACAGCAGCTGCTATTCCAGAATAGTAGTATGCATATCTGTAAGGAAGAAAAAGGGCAAGATTCTGTGAAATCAGGTCAAAATTGGTTTAATTATCTTACTAATGTGAATTTAGCATTATGCTTTTTCTATTTGACCTGAATTAGGGTTTATGTGCTTATACTAGAACTTACACTTCACTGTAAAACTTGCTGAGTTTTCCGTGAATAGCATTTAATGTCAGAATTACTTTAAAAAAAACAAAAACAATTAGTAGGGGTTTTCTCATAAGATTCTTTTAGAACTGTATTTCTGATACAATACCCTTTTCACTTAAATATTTCACATCCAAAAACTGCCTAGCATCAGACACACATAGACTAAATAATATATATCTATATTATATACACATTTATATAATAAACATGCCTGTCTGTGTAAATAAATAAATAACTAAACAAATAAATAAATAAACATTAGTGTGGATGCAGTAAATACTTCCTGATTTGAGAATACAACATTATTATATGTATGTCTACTGAAAGTGAATGCCTTTAGAACAGAAATTCTTTGGATCTTTTATTCATAACTGATATTTTATTTTTACATTAATTACTGTGCTATAAGCAATGTGACAATTCCAAACCAGGAGTATGTGAACCACAATAATTCTCAAATAAATAAATCTGGAAATAAATCTGGGTCATAGCTTTAAACTGTTTAAAAAGAATAAAATCAATTTTGATTAGATGAAGAATTGACATCAGTTATAATTGTAGTTACACCAGAACTGAATAAAAAAAAATGCAACTTAATGGATTTCATTTGTAAAATACAACCAAAATCAATGATTAAATATTATATGATGCATATTACCTGCAATTATAAGAATAATATATCTATATAAAAGTAAACCATTAAAAGCTTGACGTTTTCTGAACTCTTGTGACCTTCACTCTTTTATTATGTTATGCATACTGATTTTATAGAAATTTAACATGAAGCTCAGCAGGAGCAAATTGCAGGAATCTGTATGCAAATGCTCTGCTTTAAGAGAGAATGGCTTTACAAATTAAACTTCTCAAATTTTATTTCAATCTTTCTTGTGGCTATAATATCATACAGTTTAGTTAGGAACTTTGAATCTATACTCATTATGAAATTCCCTTAATCAAAACTGTTTAATAAAATCAGGTTAATACCTAACAGAATGCTGGTTAGTTGAATATAGACCTCAATCACATTCAGCTCCATTAAAACTCCTCAAAGACTCTCAAACTCTCTAAATTCAGCAATAATTACTTTAGACAATTACTTTATGATGTGACATCACTTCAACGAGTTGATTTATGCTTGGACTTTGTTTACTGATACATCGTATCCAAAGAATTAATATATTTGCCAGATTCCATGCTGATTAAATATATTCTGTAAGTTCACTGCTGCAATTTATCAGAGAGTAAATGCACATTGCATTGTAAAATAATAGTTCTTTTTTTTTTCTGAGAAATAGTTGGAGTTTAGGCTGTTTGAATAACAAACTCGACTAAGTTCAGTACTAGTTCAGTACTTGAACACACCTGTGTGAGAACTCTGCCCTTGCAAACAGTTTTTATCGTTATTTGACCTCTTGGCCAGCGTTCCTAGAGAAACCAGGAGTTGGTACAAAGAGGTTTGTCACACCAGTGAAAATGCCAACTCAAGACTCTAGCTTGCAACTTTGGGAAAGAACACCTATTCCCGTGCTGCTAGTCACAAATTTATCAGTAAACAATTTGTTTCTAAAGAGAAACTAGGGCTGCTATTTACTCTTGTTTGTTCTTTTAGAGTTAATCTATGGTGGTTTGACCCCAGTTGGATTCCAGGTACCCACTGAGGACACTACCACTCCCCTTCCTCAGCTAGACTTGGCAGAGAAAAATATAATTCAAAGCTCATAGGTCAAGATAAGGACAGGGAGAGATCACTCACCAATTAAATAATGGGCAAAACAAATTCTACAATTTCATATGTAGCAATTTTTGAGTAACTATTTTTAAAGTTGTTTTAGAATAAATACAAGACAGACTTTGAAAATGCGCAACCAGGTATCAGTTATTTATTAAATACAGAACAATTAGCATAACTTCACCCATGCACACATTATTTAGTTTGCAATTCTGCCTTCAAATTTGTTTTAAAATCACTGGGAACAAGTATATTCCACTGGAGGTTTGTAGGCATTGTTTACATTCATGTCAGAGACTGATAGAAATGTTTCAGGAGCAAGAAACTCTCCTATAAAGCATAATTATCAATTCCCTGTCAATTCAGTCTCATTACATTCCAGTTCTTCATTTCCAAGAAATAGCCTTCTCCTAATGTGTTCATTTATTTTGTGGTAAAGAGTTGTTTGGGTATGTTTTGGTTTGGGCTTTTTGGCTGTAAATTGTCATGGGATTTTTAATTGCAAAAATTAAATATTGAATCTAAATAAGTTTACAGTCCACTGTTACCCAAAATTATAATGCACTTTGATATAAAAGAGCGAGAGTTACTACAGAAAATGCCTTTTCTCCTCCTTCTCTTCAAAAAAGACAATTGCCTTGAAGAGTACAGCAGACATATTTCAATATCTAATGAGGAACAGAGTTCAGCCTGAAGCAAAGAACCTGAAGGGTACAAGAAACACACAAACTTTACATATCCTACATAAATAAAGTGCATGGAAAATGGTTAATAAAGTCTCTTAACAGAGCACATTTATTAGCAGCTTATGTTTCTTCTTATTCAATCTTTTCTTTATGGAGTTTTGTAGCAGAAGCACCTACAGTCTATCGTCCTCTGCTGCTTCCAGCTCTAGAATGCTAGATTTAAGGTAGCATCTAAATCTGCATTTTCTACAGCGTAGGTAATTTCACAGAATTATAGAATTATTTAGGTTGGTAGAGACCTTTAAGGTATTTGAATCCAATAATTAACTCAGCACTGCCAAGTCCACTAGTAAAACATGTCCCTCAGTCTCACATCCACAAATTTTTTAAATAGCTCCAGTCACTCGACCACTTTCCTGGACATCCTGTTCCAATGTTTCACATCCTTTCCATGAAGGTATTTTTTCTAACACCCAACCTCCCCTGGCACAACTTGAGGCCATTTCCTCTGGTCCTGTTGCTTACTAGTTGGGAGAAGAGACTGAACCCCATCTTGCTACAATCTCCTTTCAGGTACTTGTAGACAGTTATTTACAGTCTTACTGAACTTGATACTTTCGCACCAAAGTAGGTAGTATCTGACAATACAACTGTTTTTTGCAAGTGAATCCCCATAGCTCAAGATATCAAGAGATGATAATCAATATAATTTTTCATCACAACAATTATTCTTTATAAATTCAGAGCAAGAGAAGAAAGAAGGAAGGCAATGCAGATTTCACTGGGATACAGTGCACTCCTGAAATGTGTCAGGTTTGGTCAGAGCAAGATATTACAGGGAAATTGTTTGGAATGGTTGTGAATGTTCAAGAATCTTCCTAGGGCCTTAAATAATCCCTTGTGACAATCTTTAGTTATATATATTATTAAATAATTGATTTTGTGCTGTTTAAAATGGCCAAAACATCATTGGGAGAAGAATGGTTTGACTAGAAACGTATGGCTACATTAAAAACATAAGAGGAAATACCAATTTTTAATTACCTTGTCATGTCTTCTTCCAGCTTGTTAAGCATTTCTTTAGTGAGATTCGCTGTAAGGTTTGTAAACATCTCTGAAGAGAAATTCGTTGAATCTTAGAAAGGAAGAGAAGAGTAAATACTTTTAATAGAGCAAGATTTAACAAATTTGTTTTCCTGCATGCTGTTCAGTATATCTGGAGTTGCTACATCTCCTTTTGAATCAAGTTGATTTGGAAGAAAAGAGGAAATTTTAATACACGTGAATGAAGGTTACCAATACAGGGCTAGTCATAACTCCACTGACTACAAAACTATATCACTGTAATTTAAGATTAAAAAGTCTTCCTGAGCATACAGACATAGAAGAACAGAATGGTTTGGGTTGGAAAGGACCTTAAGGAGTCCACCCAGTTCTAATCCCCCTACCATGAACAGGGACACCATCCACTAGACTGGGCTGCTCAGGGCCCCATCCAAGCTGGCCTTGAACACTTCCAGGGATCAGGTATCCACAACATCTCTGGAAAACTTGTTCCTGTCTCCCATCACACTCATAGAAAGGAATACCTTCCTGATATCTCATCTAAATAGTCCCTCATTCCATTTAAAGCCATTACTCCTCATCCAATTACTACAGGTTGTCATAAAAAGTTGCTCTCCTGCTCTCTTGTAGCCTGATTTCAGGTACTGGAAGGCTGCTATAAGGTCTCCCAGGAATCTTCTCCAGGGTGAACAGCCCCAACTTGCTTAGCCTGTCCTCACACGGGAGGTGCTTCAGCCCTCTGATCATGTTTGTGGCCCTCCTTTGGACTTACTTCAACAGATATCCTTCTTATGCTGGGAGGGTGCCAGAGCTGGATGCACACTCCAGAGAGATGTAGAGAGGGTAGAATTGCCTCCCTCTGTGTGCTGGTCACAATTATTTTGATGCAGCCTATGATATTGCTTACTGGGGTGCAAGCCTACAGCGCTGGCTCACGTTGAGCTTCTTATCAACAAACATCTTCAAATCACTCTCCTCATGGTTGTTTTCAAACCATTTTTTTCCCAGTCTGTATTTGTGCTTGAGATTGCCCCAACAGACACGCAGGACCTTGCACTTGGCCTTGTTCATGAGATTCCCAGAGCCCCACCTCTCCAGCCGGTCAAGATCCCTGTGGATGCTCGACTTCCCTTGAGCATGTCAGCTTGGTGTCATTGGCAAACTTGCTGAGGGTGCATTGATCCCACTGCCCATGTCATTCACAAATCTCTTAAACAGTGCCAGTCCCAATACTGACCCCTGAAGAATCCACGTATCACTGGTCTCCACTTGAACAACTCTTTGAGTGTGACCCTCCAGCCAATTTCTTATCCATCAAGAGATCCATCCGTCAAACTCATGCCTCTCCAATTTAGTGAAAAAAATGTCAACTGAGACAGTGTCAAATGCTTTGCAGATATTCCAGGTTAGATGATGTCCAAGCTCTTCCCTACACACTAAATCTGTAACCCAGTTGTAAGATGCCTTTCCTTTCCGTGATTTGTGCCTGGAACATTTGACAGTGAAGACTGAGGCAAAAATTCATTGAGTTCCTTAGCCCTTTCCAAATCTCAACTAACCAGGTCTCCCATTTCTTTCTGGAGAGGGTCCACATTTTCTCTCATCTTCCTTTGATCACTGACCTATCTGTAGAAACTTTTATTGTTGCCCTTGACATCCCTGGCCAGATTTATTCTACTGGGGTTTTAGCTTTTCTAACCTGATCCCTAACTGCTCGGAGAGGTACTCTGCATTCCTCCCAAGCTATCTTTTCTTGTTTCCACCCTCTCCAGGCTTGCTTTTTGTGTATGAGTTTGTCTGCTGGTTCATCCATGCAGGCCCCCTGGTGTTTCTGCCTGACTTCTTTGTTGGAATGCATTGCTCCTGAGCATGGAGGAGGTCATCCTTGAATATCAATCAGCTTCCTTGGGCCCCTCTTCCCTCCAAGGCTCTAACCCATGGTACTCTATCAAGCAGATCCTTGAAGATGTCCAAGTCTGCTCTACTGAGATTCTAGATACTGATCTTGCTGCCCTCCCTCCTTGTTGCTTTCAAACGCCACCATTTCATTTCACTGCAGCCTAGCCTGACCTTGAGATTCACATTCCCCACCTCCCTCCTTTTTAGAAAGAAGAAGGTCCAGAATAGCACCTATCCTCACTGGCTCCACAATCATTTGAAGAAGTTATCATCAATGCAGTCCAGGAGTCTCCTGGATTGCTTATGCCCAGTGGTATTGCTCCTCCAGCAGTTATTGGGGTGGTTGCAGACCCCCATGAGGAGCAGGGCTTGTGAATGCAAGGCTGCTCCAATTTGTCCATATAGGAACCTCATCTGCTCAGTCTTCCTGGTCAGGCAGCCGTTAGGAGACTCCCACTACAATGTCACCCCAACCACAGTGTACATCTATTACCATGAACATGAGCTACTAATTTGCATCATAGTACAGCACTGTGGTTTCTAACATCACTATCTCCTGTCAAGATGTGTGAATCTTCCTGTCTTTTCTTAAAATATGAGCCATTGTTCTTGTCATAGCAGATAATTTCTTACCTGTAAAACTTGTGTTTCCAGAAGCAACAAAACTATCAGTCATATCACCAAAAATTACCATCGCAATAGGAAGACTGCTTCCATGGGCTATTGCCAGCAGAGTGCCTAGTATCATTAATAATTTATCTGACCAGCTGGAGTATCGAAACTGTGAGTGAGAAGAGAAATTCATTCTAACTGCTGTATTGGAATGCTAACACAATTCTATGTCTACAAAGCCAAGAAAGTAAAACAAAAGCAATCAATTGTGCATCTGCTGTCACAAAAGTACAACTTTATCTCCTTAGAAATACAGCATAAAACAATTTAAATTTACAGGAATAAATCCTTTCTATATAAGCACTTTTATGCTATAAACTGTCAAAACCAGAGAGATGTGCCATTTTAATGCACTAGTATCTGCACCTGGGTAAGAAAGGCCATAGGAAAACAAGGCATAAGAAATTCACACTTTTTAAATTTGTCATTTAAAGTTCAAATTATAATAAGCTTTAATGGCATTATGATAACTAAGGCAATAATCGCTTTTACTGTAAATTCACTATTATGCTGTCAGAAAAAGTGTTCCTAACGTACCATAGACATCATAAAAATGTATTGAAATCTTAAATCCTCTTGCCATTGAACTTTATAAAGTTTGAGCTTATCTATTACAAAATCATTGGCTTTATTCTGCGTTGTAAAATATTAAATTTACTAATGTAAATTATATTTGTATGATGTAACTGTGCAAACTGTATATAGCAAAGCAAAGAAATTGGACGCTGGCCACCATCATGTACTATGGTTTTATGTCTGTTATTTGCAATATCATTGTGTATTACACACACTAAACCAACAAAATATAAAATATTTCAGTATGACTAAAAGAGGACCTAGGATTTACTCGATTAAGTACTAAAAGATTATCTTTTAAAAAACCACGCAAAAAATTTTTAAAAATCTGGAACTTTTTAGAATACAATTCTTAGTTTAATTTTCATAAGTGGCTGCCCTTTACTGCTGACTCAGGTGATTAAATAAAGACTCGGGGATAATTAGTGTGATTAGTACCTGACTGGTACTAATTTAGAGGACAAGACCACACTCATTATATGTGTACAGCCACCCTTCTCATTTTGTCAGAAGAAATGACTGAACATGGAAATTCCTATCTTTCAAAAACTAAAATCTGGTATGGGTGTGTTTAGGATGATAAATTACTAAGGGAATATTCCTAAGAATCCTTATCTTTAATAAGACAGCTTCTTTAGTGTAACTGCATCCAGAAAAAAAACTGTTTGATTTCTATACTATAGCAAATATTCTGTAGTATTTGGTATATATTTGGTAGAGACACCATCACATAGGCAGGATGCTAACATAATGTAACCATTTTTGACACTTTGAAATGTGCCTGTGTGTACATATATGTACCCATACATAGGGAGAATAAACCTTACCAGTGTAAATGGGCTGACCATTTTAGATTTTTCCCCTTTCTGCTGCTTCTTCTTTGCCTTGCTAAAAAAAAGTGTGTTAGTTTTAGTGAATTTAAAAATGGACCACTTTTTGCAGAAATACAAATTCAATGCACTAATGCAGTTCAATTAATTATGAAATAATTTTACAGCAAATAATTGTGTAAAATGAACATAATTTATTGAGCATTTTGGGATGTTTCTATTTAGATCTTCAGCAATATAAGTAGCATCACCTCCTACCTTCAGTAAATTTAAGTCATGTTCTTCCCAGTTCACCCCTTCAAGGATGAAACACCAACAGGGTTGGTGGTTCCACTATCTGGTCAGGGAAGTTGTGAACTAAAGCACTGTATATATTTCAAAACAGAAGAGAGGAAAATTTTTGCACATAGTAGATGGGGAATAGATAAAATATTCAAGAGATGTAATGTTGATTCACTACCATAGTAAAAATATTAAGGTAATTTGTAGCATATGATATAAAAGGATCCCAATATTTCCATTCGAACATAAGTTCTGTCATATTTTAGAGTTGTTTTTCTAGTCACTACTGTGGACACTTAAGTCCTTTATAGGAAAAATAAATAGACCTTTTGCATGAAATAAATGTGTCAATCAATGCTACTCTTACATTGATACAAAGCTTTCTCTTACTAGGTTTTCCTAGCAAAATAAGTTAAAATAAGATTTAAAATATGAAATTCAATAAAATATAAACCACAGTAATGGAGTCTAATAAGCTTCAATACAGAATGTTTATTATATTTAAGAATACTTACTGTTCATCTTCAGGTTCATGATCCTGGCTGGATGCAGCGATCTCATGACTATTTCCATCTGCAGTATACTTCTTTTCATCTTCAGAATGCATTTTAAATTTATTGAAGACAGTTTCCTGTAATATAATATTTGACTGAGAAATACACAATCTTAAGCTGATGACAGAAATCTCAACTATCACTTTTTGAAAGAAAAAATATGGATACTTATTACAATCAGTAAAGTTAATATCATATATTGCAAAGTGAATATTCATAATGCACAGATATAAGCATATTGAAAGAAGTCCAGAAGTTTGGATTTTCCTTACAAACACTTATATTCTGTATTTATCCATTTGATAACTCTGTCATTCATTTAATTTAATTTGAATGATATAAGGACAACATTTTCTGCAATTCAGCACAGATATATAAAATAAATGAAAAACTAAATGTTCATTTAAAAGAATAGGCAGTTAATTGTATTTTTCTCAGTTTTAGTTATCAGTAAATCTATAAAATAGCTCTGATTTCTTAAAAAAACCCCAAACTACTGACATACCGTGAAAGATTGTTCCCGGTTTGTGTCTACTCCTCTGAAAAATTATTCAAATCTGAGCAGAATTAATATGGTTAAGGATAGGCATCATGATTGGACTTTGCTCCTCTTATGTAACACAGACATAACAAATAGCTTTCTGTTGGATTTTTTCCCACTCCAATAGCCTCGTTTATCTTGGATAGTAAAGTGTATGCACTTTGGACTGTACCTCCCATTTCCAAAAGGGAATAATACTAGTCCTTGGACACATGCATAATTCATTGTCACCTGGGAAAACAAGCCTGAATACTTTATTCTTCCACCAGAAAATTTCCCTTTTATAGGTACTGCTGTTTTAATTATGCCCCTAAAATGGAAAGGAATTCCTCTTTACCTTATTAGAGAGGTTGCTGAATGCTGGAAGTAACTGTTGCACTTAAGGATGAATCCATTCTTGAATATACAGTGAGAATGAAACCAGGTAACACCAAAACATTGTTTTAATATTTTGCTTCCTTTCCCATCTTCTAAGTCTAATCCAGGAAAACATTACCCATCTTGCATGAAAGAAAAAAAAATATTATTTTACTATAGTGCATATAGTTCCTCATTTGAGTAACTGCAGAACAGCAAGATGAGTTTCAGACCTGGTTTTGAAGTGTTTTGGAAATAGCTCTGGTCAGCCTAAATTTGCCTAATTAGTATTTTGAATTTATGTTCATATTCTAAATTGTTTGAAATGGGCCATTTGTTTTATTGTGGAATGTATTGTTTTTATCAGTATCTGTAGGCATTACTTCAATGAAAATAAAAAATATTTTAAACATTTAAATAAATTAATTGCACTTCAGTTGCCTTATTTCAATGTGTGTATTAAAATAGACATGTTCAATACTTTTAAAGAAGTAAAAATAAAAAAATTCAACAAAAAAACCTGTCCTAGAAGCCAAGTAGGTTTATATGAATTCTCTGTAGGTCTTCTATCACTTTTCTTACACAAAATTTACTTAATCTGATAATTACCCAGAAGAAATTGTTTTTGTTCCTTTTTGTAATGCATGCCTATAATCTCAAAATGCTAGTGAAATGATATTTTTATAATGTTTTAGAATAGAGATAGTGTTATCAGATTACTTTCGAAAGGGCATTTCCACTTAAGCAGAATATAAAGAGTTAATAAGTATTACATGTAATAAGTATTACATATTTATCAAAAATTGTTGTGATGTATTTATATGGAAGTCTATCCATAGCAGTTACTGAGAATACTGGATTTTAACTTGTGTGCCTAAATGCTTTACTGGGTTTGATCTTAATGGACTGCTCCAATTATTTTAGTGGGAACCAAAAAAACCTAAAGAATCTTTAAAGAAAAGTCAATTGATTTAAAAAAAAAGGAATAGTATATTAAGTGCTTTCACAACTGTTTTGCCTTAAACGGAAAATAGAGAGAACTCTGAGATCTCTCAGAATGTTCTGTTATCTCATTGCAATGTCTCAATGCTATTGCAGTGCAATCATGATAAGAAACGGAAATAGAAATAAAACAGAAGAGCAATTTTTACCAGAGTTTCTCTTGCCTGCATACAAAGATATCTGGTTTTATCACATTAGGAGCTGAAGCAACTAAATTAATATTAAAAAGTGGGAAAATTGGGGAAGTAGAGTATTTTACATCTTCTTCGTAAGATAGAAAATTCTGTAACTTCTCTATAGCTCCTGTAGTTAGTTCAGTCACATAGCTCCACAACTGCAGCGTATTTGAAATCAGAGAAGACAATTACAGTAATTTCACTGTTATAAGCTGCACCTGATTATAAGCCGCACATCCGAGTAGCCGAGTAGACCACGGGATTTGTCCATATATAAGCCGCACCTGAATATAAGCCGCATTTTTTTTAAATTTTTTTATAAGCAAAGATCCATGTGTGACAAAGCAACAAGTTAGTAACAGAATCGCATCAGACCGGGGTTTGGTGTCAGGTGCTCAAGTTGCAAACAGTTTTCATAGACCAGCAAAGCCTTTAAAGGCAGCCCCAGGCACCCTCCCTGGACGGCTTTCACTTCCGGGTTGGCATTTCACTGGAATTTGTCCATAAATAAGCCGTACCTGATGATTAGCCACACTGCTGGGGTAGGCTGGATTCTTCAATGAAAAAGGTGCAGCTTATAATCGTGAAATGACTGTAAATCTTTCTTCTAGTATCTTGTCTCTTAACTGATAATTTGGGTGAGAATATATAATTTCAGCCTGAAGAGATTAAATCTATAAAATAAACCAACAACAGAAGAATCTGAGACATCATGACTGCACATTACCTGAGTATATAAAAACCATGTAAGTGAACAAGCTGATTCACAACCAAAGATGCTCAAAATCACCTATAAAAAATCTAGATGCTAGTCAATCCAATCTGAGGAGAAACACTATCTCATCTAAAGTCTGGGTACTGGTTTTGCCCTAAATGCATTAGCAGGATTTATAAAGCCAGTGTTTGAAAAGTACTGTCTTCCCTCAGATCGCTTAGAAACCAACAGCTTAACTTCGGCTTTAGCCAATCTTTGATGGCATCAAGGAGAAATTTTTGGTTCTGTAGGCTAAAGACTTGCAGCATGAAATCTTGTATAGACATTGTCTGTATCAAGTAGACATTGATCAGATGCTAAGTAAAGATGTCTTGAATGCAGAGTGTCCTGGTCATTCAATAACTCAAGATAAAATAAATGTTTTGGTTTTTTTTAATGCTTCTACTTTCTAGTCACAAATTTCCCACAGAAGAGGGATTTAAACAGAGATGACCAATCTATGACCTTTGCGCTATTTAAGGCTCATAAACAATTTAAAATTCCTTCTCAAACCAGTTTGTTAAACTAAGATTTGAAGAAGCAGAGTTCTGGTAATATGGGAACTTTTGGACAATTCAAATCCCTTGTTGCAAAAGCAAGAAAAGAATGGCTGATAAGTTCCATCCACCTGGACTGTCTGAAGCTCTGCTACAAGTCCATTTCAGCCCTATCCAACAGTGGATCAATGGGATTTTATGACAATAATGACTACTGCAGATCAAAGAGCTACCTTTACTGAGTTATGGAATAAATGTTTTAAGATATTTTAGTCAGTAGAAAGTTCTCTAAAGTGACTCATCAGGTCAGGTAAGCAAAGCAAAGCCTGTACAAGAGGAAAACTAATTTTACATTAAAAATTGCAAGTGGTCCTAAGTTTGTTACACCTACTGGCTAACTGCTTCTACATTCCATTTCCCCTCACAGACATTGTTTAGTTGAAGATGGAACAATAACTCTCTGGCAATTTCTATGAAGCTCTGCATCATCAGATATATTTTCTGTGTGAAAATACTTACATATATTCATAAGGTTTACTCAATCTCCTCTTTATTAAGATAGCAGCCAGTTTCCCTTTGCCTGACAAACTGTGATTGTTTCTGCATTATATCCACACATATTTTTAGAATTTTAAGCAGCAATACTTTTTACATGTTTGAAAAATGATCATAGGCCCCTTGAAATTTTCTGTCAACATTAATTCTGTAGACTGAAACACAGATAATTCCCTTCTCTTATGTATTATAAATGCATGGTTTGAATAATCTTTCTTGCACACTGCAGTATAATGAGATTGTATTGACACAATAAATTAAACCTTAAATCCTTCTTTGAGTCATTGTTCTTACAGACCATTTACCAGACTTTTCAGTATAACTCTCTTATTTAAGTTGTAGTTTGCATGATCATAACATAATTTTTGGACTGCAGTTGTTAGGTATATACAGATCATCCTGTACTGTACTCACTATCAATTATTTCAGACTGTTTCCTTGTATTTAATTTACTTATTCAACTCCCTTTTTGTGTCAAAATGTCTTAATATTTTATTTCCAAAGTGATCATGAGATAAGAGTTTCTGAAACTGCAGAAAAAGGCATTTGAAAAATAGGGCTCTCAGGTTTTGTGGTGAAGTTTCAACTACTTATGCCTCTAAAAAATACTTTATGTTGAGAAAACCTCAGCCCACAAATCACACATTGGATCTATGAATTTTTTAATCTGATGCAGGCCAGCACATCATCACTTGACACATGATACTGGAACTACTGACACAGCAATGTTAATCTAACTTTGATATCACACACAAACTGTTGTGAAATGATGATTTGATGCCTTCCAAATTTTCTAAAATTAACAAGAAAAACTAACCTTTTTTAATATACTTATTAGCAAAAATAGCAAACAAGACAAGAAAGTTTACTTGAAAGATTACTTCAACGTCTGCAAATGTTGTGACCAGAGAAAATCACACAAACTATTTTTTTCTTCTATTTCATTTAAAGATGGAAAGTTGGATTTTCCAATAAGAGCCAGGTAGGCAAAATGCTGGAAAGAATTGCAGGAATTCTGTAGTGATATTCAACCCTAGCACAGATCAGAACACCTGTGAAGAGCTCTGATTTATGGTACTAGGAGAACTCCTGTTGTGTTTTAGCAGCCTGATAATCGGGCTGGAAAGGAATAATACTCTGTAAAGGAATTTTGCCAGCTTGGATACCATTCTGTCAATGAGAATTGTCCTATATTAAGGGAATTATTATACTGTCAGAAACTCAGAATTTTGTGTTCCTTTAACTATGCTGTACGCTCAGCTACAGGATAATGCCTATTGCAGTTTCTGGACATTCTGTTTTTCCTGGATGAAGCATGAGGTTAAATCAAGTTAATGTAAGGATCAATCTCCCATTTGTGTTTAAAAGGAAAGTCTATTCTGAAAAGCATGTTTTAAAATTACAAAACTCCACTCTTATTGCCTGGGATTAGACTTGTAGTTAATTGTTTATTCTCATAAGGCAGACTGCCACAAGCTAACATCGCTAGATTTCTACTACTGATGGCCAGTTTTCAGCTTTACAAACTCGGTCTTGTTTCTGAAAACATAATCTTTACTTGCTGGATAGTTTCATTTAAAGTAATATTTTTACTACAGTTAAAAAAATTAATTTAAAGAAATATAGTACAGAACATTAGGGCTTTAAAAATATTCAGGACTTTATTTTACAAATGAAAACTGATGGGAAAAGATAAAGAAAATTACTTTTTGTGCAGGTGGAAAACATTTTTCCCAGTAAAATCTGAATAAAATGTGATAACACTATGACACATCTGATTTTCGTCCATCTAACTTTTCTAGGCAAGTATATGCCTGGTAACACTGTTACAGTACACATAATTCTTCCCTCGCTGAGTGGCTTTGATTGGACCACCACCACCTGCCTTTTGCCACGCACAAAGAGCCCTTTGTAAACTGAACACGCACAGCTTAAAAGTATTCAGCAGTTACTGATTAGTTACCATATATTGACGTTTTTTGATAACTTGAATTAATGAAATACTAACCTGAGTGTTGGTATGTTCAGTGCCCTGAAGCAAGAAACAAATCTTTGTTGACCAATGAGTCCTCAGTGAGGTAGGGTGCAGCTCGTTTTTACTGCCCCTGGAATGGACCTTCTGGGACTGAATTGCTGTCTTCCAAATCCCTGCTTTTCCCTTAGGATTTCCTGATGATATTTTTTGCTTGTGAATCCCTAAACTGCTGCTTAACTCCAATTCAAGAGTCTTACCTCTGTCTGCAATCTTTCTTACCTTGCAGAAGCCTATTTTATCAACTTCTTTGCAGTTCTTGCCCCAAATTAAGCAATTTCCTCAAAAGTCTGAAAGATGGTTACACTTCTGTCTTGGATCACAGACAGCTGAATACCTGAAAAAGCAGGAAAGGAATTTACAAACTCACTATATGAGATACATAACAGCATTAGTATTAGAAATTATTCAAAAATTGAAGCTATTGACTTATTCCCTGGTACAATACTATCTTAAGCCATATTTTCTAAATACTTACATTCTATTCCCTACTATCTGTGAAATGTCTAGATCACAATGGAAATTATGAGAATGAAAAACCTCTCATTCAGCTTCTTCCCAGTAATACTGAATTTCAAGTTTTACAATGTCAAAATGCCATCCTGTCCATCCTCCTTTCTTCAGGTCACATCAAGTATTACATATTACATTCTTAACAGTGTTTGAATTCTGTACCTCTGTCGTTAGTTTCCAAAAGCAAAGATGAAAAACTTCAGACTATCTGAACTACTTGGAGGCTTTTTTGATGTCTAACATGAATTGTCCTTGGGATAAGTTAGACCTGTTACCCCTGTGCTGTCCCCAACAAATAGGAAGAACTTCTTCCACTTCACTGTACGGTACTTTCACAATTTCAATGCTGCTTTCACAAGTGTTGCCTGTCCTCTCTCGACAAAAAATCCCAACAAAAACAAAACCCTAAACCAAAATAAACAAACATCCCCCCACTCCCCACCCCATTTCCACTAAGCAGAATTGATGCTATTGATCTTTGACATTACTATTCTCTGGACACAAACTGTTTCAAAGCTTTGGGCTTTTTTCAGGAAAGTAGCCCCAACCTAGGGGCTATTTCAATAATAGGCAAATATTTTTAATTTCTGTAAGTAATCTGACTTCCGTTTTCTGTAGCAGTATAGAAATATATTTACTTATTTTATTTGATTTTAGATGTTGGATTTTGTTGCTGTGGTGAAATGACTGAAAATAAACACTTCATCTCATATGACATTCATTATGGCACTATGACCATGTTCTGCATGTTAGTCTTCAATCACAGTCAAATTGATTTGCTCCTTTTTGATGTTTACTGTAAAACAAATGATTGTGCACTCTAAGGTAAATGTGTTTCTACAGGCAATTGGATACGGTGCAGACACACGTTCACAAGCTCCAAACCTTTCAAACAACCATAACCACAGGCAAAAGAGATAATGTTCTCTCATATAATTTCTGCTTCCAGAAACATCTGCCTTGTGCCACACCTCTGCCGCACATGTCAACACCAACGATGCCTGACAACAATCCAGTGAGCCTTGCTTGGAAGTTTCCAGTTATGATATCAAGATATGCATGCATGTGATTGTTTTGCAAGAAAGAGTTATAAAGAGACTGGAGGAAATAACTCCCTCATCATGCAGGACTTCAGCAATTAAAAAATCAGATTTCTCTACTTTGTGGCCAGCTACACTGTGGCTACAGTAACTGAAAAGGCAATGCAGTCTTTCTAGTGACTCAGATTAAATGCTCTAAAGTCTGATTAATCTACCTGCATCTTCTCTTAAATCCCCATTTCCCTAATTTCATAAATTCATTAAAAGATCATTAAAATGTATTTTGATTGCAACAAACAAAATTTATAGCATTATCTGCAGAGATTACCCTTGTTAAGGGAAGATCAACATTTTCCCATACACTTCCCACTGAAACTTGAATTTATTAGACTTTTGTCTTGCAAATCCAGATTTCAGGGTGTTTTTCTTATTAATTTCTTACTGATGTCTAAGTATAAACTCTGTGTAAAAGTGACATAACATATTAAACAGTAATGAAATCAAGGAAACTTAAAAAGTGCTAATCATGGCCAAACTCATATGAGTAATTTTAACAAAATTCAGACCTTCCTGCCAAGAAACAGAAGAAAGCACCCATACACAATATTTAACTAATCAGCAAGCCTTAGAGGTCTTCCTCAATGCTCCTCCCCTTCCCTGGGTAGACAGTGAAATCACAACATGATTTCCTACTTCCCAGACAGAATGGGAGATAAAGGCTGCAGGTCAGATCCAGAAGGACTGGCAGGTGGCTCCCCAAAAAGTCGATATTCATGGGGACCCTTGAACCACAAGGCTTTGGACAGTTTTGCAGCACCACACAACGATAATTGAAGGAACAAAGTGATCTCTGCTCACATTCCAACTTCCTCAGTCTTTGCACTCTAGACATCCTCCTTTCTGACTCAGCCCTGTGTCATGACCTCTGTACAGTTTACCTTCTGCTTGAACGCAATGACCCGTGTGAGTGCCATGATACTAAATGTAATTCCTTGATTTCTTTTTATAGTCAACAATAAATCATGAATGATTAACAGCTCACCCTGATTGAATAAGGTGTTCAGAGCAGTCTTGCTTTCATATCACCCCTCACTGAGGGCAAATGAGCTCATTAGTAAGGAAAATGTTCAGGAAGCAACTCTGAGCATGTCATTCAAGCACCTAGTTAAACTGAGATACCTCCTTCTGTGAGAAGAAGTCTACTTTCCCTGTATTCATTGTCTGCATCTGGTACACAAGGAATGCTGTTCCAGTAGAAACTAAAGAACCTAAGGCAAATATCCTAAGGATCCAGAGATTCCCTGTGGGCAAGGTATGCTTATTAAGTGCTACTGAGATTCCTCAATGGGATCCTCCTCTGGGGTTCTTTGAATCATCAGTACTGTGAAGCAGAACCAAATTTATAGAATTGATCTTTTTTAAACTACCTCTGATGAGAATCTATGGGACTTTGCAAGCAAAAAAATCCTTTTATCTAAGCAATAGAGGAAAAATTCTGGCAGTGACTCCATGTCATGGGCCATTTGCAGAAGACATTGTAGGATTTTTCGTGGTGTCTGAGGATGGATATATTGCTAAATTATCCCGCACCCTAAAGAAGACAGATTATTTCTACAGTGATCAACATGGCTGACAATCAGTTCATGAAGACATACACTGAGCTGGAAGTTATAAGCAGGTGTAACCAGAACCAGGCCATGTCCTACAATGAAACTGATTCCATGGTATGGTGCACATGAGGGAGGAGAATGTATCTGCCTAGGTTATTGATGGAACACCTTGGCAACATATTAGCAAGGAAAGATTCTTATTACTGTATGTGACAGGACCAGAAGTATTTCTATCACACCAATTGGACAATCTAATGTGTACTGAAATTGTATGTTTACAAGAACAAAAATTATTGAAATACAGTATTTTTGTTCCAAATATATATGTTACAAAATCTCTTTCTGAATACTGGTGTGGTGCATTGTTTCACAGAGTAGCCTTACAACCTACTTACCTAATAGATTTCCACCTAAATTTATGTATCAAGTAAACAGAACTATTCAAGAGTGGTAGGTTCCTCGGGGAAAGCATGCGTACATATTTCCTTAAGGCCCAAAAATGAAGCTAAGTCTAAGTCATCATGTTTTTGTCATGCCCTGAGTGTTGGATTGTGTCATTGCATTTAATTTGTTACAGAGTTCACCTTGCTCCATTAAATCCAGCACTAGAACTGGCAATTTCCTCGGTTTTACAAGAGGGTGACATTGGGCAGGTAGAATAATGCTTACCTCAAGATTTCATAGTAAATGTTCCCCATAAACATTTTAACCCCAAGAATAGCAAATGTTATCTCATTTCTTTTTATGTGCCACCCCTATGGTAGTCATAAAACATGCTTTGTGTTGCCACAATATTCATAGTAGTGGCTATTTTGATGATACTAAGCTAAGTAAACTGATCTCCTCCCAAAAGATACTATGGATATAGGCAAGGACTTGATTGTCATGCCATATCAGATGGCTCATGCATACATTAGTGTTAAACCATGATAGGAAATAGAGGAAAAGAACAATTACATTACTCTGAAAATCTGCTTCTTCACACGTATTTAGATGAATACATGAAAAAAGAAGAGTGAACAACAGAAAAGGAAAAATATATATCTTCTATATCAGGAAAATATGAGTGGAAATAATGTCAAATGTTACCAAAATGTTACCTCTGGTGTGCATAAGTTTTTATCTAGCTGATAATAAGAACATTCAGGCTTTTGCCTCTCTTTGCATCTGGGTGTTTAAAAGTAGATTCTCAGTTTCTGATTGCTAAGTTTACCTTCTAGTTTCTGCACTGAATCATTTACTAACTCTAAGACACACCCTGAAGCCTCTACTGCACAGAAGGATTTCTGCACACTCAGAAAGCCCTTTTATTTCAATATCTCAGAACACAACTGTCAACATGCAGGGATATCAGGGAAACTCAGACAACTATACTGAAAACTTAGCACAAATTAGGCTTTTATGATCCAGTTATGCTGTTAAAATCAAAACAGTGGTAAAATAGAATGCACCCTGCTGGTTACTCCTGCTTGGGCTGTGCTGCTCCTAAAATGTGGGAGATTATTGTAACAATAGCAGCTCATCTGACTGCAGAGCAAGCAAGAGTATTTGCTTAAAACTTAAGGCCACTGAATTCAGAAACTTTTGAAATGGGGCTTTTGAGACAAAAGGATTAGCTTTCTTAACTAGCAAAGATTGCACAGCCTCAGAATGGAGTATAATTATCAGCTATACTGGAGGAAAAATTTCCTGTAAGAAATTTAGTAGGTAGATGTCTCAGAACAGTTATCTGAGCAATGACAAGAGACTTGACTAGCAGGTTATTCCACTCAGAATGCTGTGAGATGGTAAAATACTGTGAATCCTGGGATAATTGTTGGTATTGGCATCTAGGAATGTATCTGACCAAACAGAACCACTGGCTTTCAAGCAGTATTGGTACAAGACTTAAGTTAGCAAGAGTAATTATCACACATCAAGCACAGCTGGAATGGGAAGGGCTGCAAATTTGGCTTCAGCAGGTACGGGCAAGGAAAACAGAAAAGGTAATGAAGGTAAGAAAGAATATAAGGAAATCCCTGTCCTGTGGATCTAATAAAAGGTCTACACAGTGTAGACATTACAGACTGTAAGTTTCAGAAATACAGTCTCAAATGATCCAAAGCCTCCATTTAAAAAATGATAAAAAGCAACAGAAAAGGGAAAACAGTCCTCAGTGTGGGTTTAGTAAAAAGAGATGGTAATGGTAACTGCAAAATATTCTTGGACAATATGATAAAAACTTCCTTTAGTGGACACCAATGAAACTTTAGGAAGGAAACATGGTAAAATTTGAGAAAAAAGAGGCAAAGATTTGAGAAAATGGGATAGAACACATAAATTCCTTGCTGACTCATTTTGCCAAGTAAATAAAAGATCATGAGAAATGGAAATACAAAACATAATAGATCCCTCTCAGTGAAGCCCTCAGACATCATCTCCTCCTCTCAATAACAAAGACTACGGAGACTCTGCTGTCCACTTTCTCCTGGTCCAGTGTTAAAATTAGAATATAACCAGTGGAAATGGCCAGTAACAATATTAGTACTGGGTGGTCAAGGGAAGAACTTTAACTACCAGTAGTGCCATGACGTTAATTGATACAGCAGTATCAATAACCACTCTTCAACAAACATTTGTTCTAGCTATAGCCCAAGAAAGAGGAAAAATGATGAAAATTACTGCATTATATGCAGGAAAGGATGTTCAGGTATCTGTATTAGGATCTCTGCCTGCAATTAAATAGCTGCCAAGTTCAGGAGTCTCCTTCTCCTGTTCCTTCAGGGATGGGAGGATCCCTTTTAGGAACACCAGGGAATTATTGGCACAGCCTTGTTGAAACAAAATGGATTAGCTGCAGATTTTTCTACGGATGTTTGTGAAATTGGGCCTGACCAGTGGGAGGTGAGGGTGGAGTGATTCCTGCAAATACTTGATGCTTTGTTATTAAGAATCCGGAGGAAGCAAAACAGTGGATATTTGGGTAAGAGAATTTCCTCAAGTTTTGTGTGTCTGTAATTTAAAATGGGAAAAAATAGAAATTTTCTTTCAATGGCAGAGGAAGGACTCCACTACACCATCAAAAAGTTTACTGGAAAGCAAGCTCTTGGTACAGAGACCTATTATAGTAACATCCTATTTGTCCAGGGTTAAAAGAAAAGAAAAAGAGCTAAAAGTGAGATTTTAACACTTAAAGAACATAGCCATCTCTCAGGTTGTTTGTATGCCTGAAATTTGTGTAACATTAAGCAGAATATTTGATGGTTATTTTGATACTGATTTAGCCAGAGCTTTCTTTGCAATTCCACTAACAGAGCAGAGCTAGTTACCACAATCATTTAGCTGTGAGAGAAAGTAATGTTGCTTTATCCATGTTCCTCAAAACTTGCAGATCAAACATATCACATATGCATGAAATTACCATCAGAATGTGTTATGTCATACCATACATGAATGATATGTCAGTATAGGGAAAAACTGAAAGTTTGGAAATATACTGAAAAAGTAGCCAGCATTACTCAAAACATACGCTTCAAAGTTAATCATGACGAAACTCAAGTACATAGGCTTCAAAGCTCATCATGACAAAACTCAGGTACAATCTAAAGTGAAATATTCAATAATAATTTTAGGTTTATTAGAAGAAGGAGTGGTGATGCCGGCATCAGCAAAGGGTAGAACTGATTATGAGAGCCCATGCATGTAAAAATTGTATGTTTCACTTTTGCAGCTGCTTACATTTTTGTGGGAATCATATTTGCAGAAATGAGTAAACCACTAATCAAATTAGTGAAGAAATCTCACAAAACAGAATGTGAAAAAAAAAAAATAAAACTGCACTAGTTCACATGCTGGCATTCAGATGCACATTATTGTAAGCTGTTTCATGTTCAGCTGGCCACTACCGATCTACACAATCTTGTTTAAAGAACACAGAAATAAAATGGTTTTACTTTGAGATTCTTAAGATTTATGGGGAAAAAAACAGTATTCCGTACTAAAAAACAGGTTTAGCATAGTATAGGCAATTAGCTTTGGGTATAAATCACTGGAAGCTGCTTTGCAGTGGTCCATATCACACACGCTCTACTAAAGTACATATGACACATACTCCACTGAAGTATATAATCAGTGGAAAAGTACAAACTGGATGTATATCAAACCTAGGGTAGCTGGATACACACTGGCTTTTATAAATAAGAGCTTTCTGTAGAATAAGGCAAGACCATATCACTAGCTCTATAGGGTTTTTAACCAGTGGAAAGAACAGAAGTGCACTTTACCTGTTTATATGTCTCTCACTGGATAAAGCTCCGTTACTGACTTCGTGCCATAGGCTATTCAGTGTGGTTCACAAATTCTCCAGCTTGTATCAAAAGTATGGAAAATTCTCTATTAGATATGCTGGGGAAAATAAAAGGAGTTGTCTGCCTTCACTCTGCACAAGCAACAGAGCCACAAGCTCTGCTAATGATGTTAAAAGAAAAACCCAAAGGAAATGACCTAGCTCCATACTTAGTTTCAGACCGGATACATCAAGCTTTAACTATTTGGCTACCAAAGCAGAATAAAAAATACCTAAAAACACAGAATGGAAATCTGGTAGCCTCTCCATCCTGGAAAGGAAATCCTGAACATCGGTTAATAAAAGCAGAGAGAAAAAAAATATGAAGGTCATGTAAAAGCCTACTAAAAAGAAACACATAGAGGTAGCAATCTTGGAATAGTCAAGCACACACTCTTGCCAAGGTTGTGGTAGTTCCAGTAGATTTGACATTGGAAGAAATGGAAGAAATGTCAAACCCAGCTGGCAAACAAACCAAGGAAAATCATACAAAGCAAGGTATAAAAAGATAGCGCAACTTTACAAAATGAAAATGAGGAAACTGAGGGGTGATTACCATAGAAGCTGGTAGAACCATAGAGAGTGTACTGTGGCCAGGGAAAAAGCACTTGTACATAATGAGCACTATGTACACTTCAAATAGATTTGATTTTAGGTGCATGAGCAATATCATGTAGGGGGTGCCTGAATGCAAAAACGAATATTAGAAGGTAGCTAGTTGCCCAAACATGAAGACAGATGGGTACATAATTGTTTCGTTTGTGCTGTGGTGAGTATCCCTACTAGGAGAAAAATAAAAATAAAACATTCCAGAATTCCTGAACCATTTTTGCCATGGTTTTATTCCAAATGGCAACTAAATGCCACACAGCCACTCACTCTGTGCCCAGTGCAATGGAGAGCAAAACAGGAAAAAATAAAAACTAGTGGGTTAATGTAGGAAAAGCTTAATAGCTGAAGCAAAGTAAAACGCAGCAACAACAACAATAATAGTAGCAATAATAATGAAAGAGAGAGAGGGCGATAAAACCCAGGAGAAATCAGTGACGCACGAGATATTTGCTCACCATTCACCAAGTGATACTCAGCCCGTCCCTGAGCTGTGATCAGCTCCTCCCAGCCAACTCCCCCAGCCTATATGATGTTCTGTGCTAGGAAACATTCCTTGGGCCATCTCGGGTCAGCTGTCCTGGCTGTGCTCCCCCTGCCCCCAGCTTCTTGTGCAGCTCTTCACTGGCAGAACATGAGCCACTAAGAAGTCCTTGACTTAGGGTAAGCACTATTTAGGAACAGCCAAAACATCAATGAGAAACATCAGAAAAAAATTAACTCTATCCTAGCCAAACCCAGGACAACAAGCTAGGATACAGACTACACCAGTATTGGTGTATGCCACACAAAGTGGGAGTAAGCATGGTTTCCTCATTCTAGACTCACTGACAAAGTGGGTTGAGGTAATTTATTCAATAAATAATTGAGTAAAGAAAGCTATAGCTAAGTGTACCACCATGAAAGCATTTATCATTTTATTTTCCAGATGCAATTTAAAGCAATAAATTCATTTGAGACAAGGAACATACATTCCAAGGAAAATCATCAAGGAATTATGTGAAAGCCTGTGAAGAAAAGAAAGGTTCCATGTTGCTGAGAACTTCAAGGTAAATTGAATGGCCCAATAGGACAACAAAAACAGCACTAAGCCAAAAGGTGAAAAATTGCAGAAAGGTTTGGGATATTGCATCATCTTTCATTGTAAGGACCTGTGAGCCACAGCTTTTCCCAATTTCATGTGATTTAGAGCTATGCCTGGGAGAAAAAAGCCTGCCTAATGTTTCAACTGAAGAATGGCTACTGACCCTATCTAAACACATGGAAAGAGATTAATGTTGCTATAGCAACTCAGATGGGAAGGAATGCTCAATGCACGAGTAAACAAACAAGAATGAACCACTACTTTGCAGAATGGCAAGGAGGATGGAAAGTATTGTGGCATATTTTCCACACAAGTTTACAGTCTAAACTGCAAATGGGATGAACTAGCTCCAATTATAAACAAAGCAGGATCTTATGTATATCAAGATCTTGTAAATGGAAAATGGCCTACATAGTTCCAGTTTCGATTTTAATTATGGCAAGGTAAATAAGCTAACAAAAGCAAGAATGCTATGTTATAAATATTGCTATTAAAATTTAAGAGTACATAAGGGAAATCTCACCAGCATTATCGCCAGCAAAAAGGCGCTTAAAAGAAGCAGCATAAATTAATTATTAAGTTTTGTCTGAGTGGTTTGCTTGGTTTTATTTTTATTATTGTATTATTAGGTTCAAAATTGTGAATATTTACTTGCATAGCAAAGGAAGTAGTAAGCAGTCTGCTCTTTATTGATAATAGACCTTACCTTACTTGTAGTGACAGTGGAAAACTTTTGTACCAAAGACAATGAGAATATTAGATACATGTCTCCATTACTTTAAAATTGTGGGAAACAAATGTGGCGGCTGAACAACAGCATCTATGTTTCACAATGACAAAAATAATCCTGCGATTTTAACAAATGTCTTGGGTTTTAAGGGAATATGTTATGGGTGCTTGAAGCAGCATACAAACTTAGCTTGCATATGTTAGATCTGTTTATTTGGATAAAAATCAAAGTAATGCACAACAATTGTGATGGAACATTGACAACTTCAGCAACTGAAATACAAGTGGAAAACACCAGAGACAGTTAAACTAAGAAAACCAGAAGGGAAGTAGAAACCAAAAAAAACCAAAAACCAAAAAGGTCAAAAGTTTACTTCACAGTGTTTTGTTCTTAGTGTGGTTAACTTTTAAAACCAAAGATTCCAGTTGAGCGAATATTCAAATTATGTATACAAATACTATACAGTAACAACAAATTAATTGGAGTGCATGCTACTGTGAACAAAGCATTTACTCTGATTTTTTTAAGGCAGAACAGATATACTGCTTTTATTAAAGGGTCATTGCATGACCTCGAAATGGATTTTGTATAACTGAGTACAACAAACCAGGAGTTTTTATGGATACCATTGCAGAGTAGAAATTGTGACTGGAATTTTCAACACTCTTATGTAGAAACTTTGATTTGTGAGTTATCAAAACTGGACCATATCATAAGCAACATTCAAGCCCCATTAAACAAAAAATACATATAAATAAATGATTTAATATTATTTACCTGAGATGTAACAATGCCACAAGGGACTAAAAATATGGATAGAAGTAGCAAAAATAATAGTTTTACAGAAAAAAAGGCCCTGGAAGTAGAAAGTGCTATTAACATTCTAAAACTACTAATATCGGTAGACTCTTTAAGTGGGAATCACCAACACACACGTTAATGGGGCAGAGTCTAGGATGGCCAAAATGTCAACTACTGAAATGGAATAGAGCTGTAATTTTAGTAGAAACAAAGGCCAAGATCCTACACTGAAGAAGACTTAGAGATGATTGTAAAACAGCACATGCACAACCCACATTGCTACTGCCTGAAGAGATGTTTCAGTCACTGCATAGAAGGTAAGGGACACTACTGATGGGCTATTAACAGACTCAGAAAGGCATGTAAGAAACAGCGTAATAGTCACTGAGTCCTGTCCCACAGAAATGCAGTCCGAACAAGGTTCCACAATGGAAACAAGAGTATTGCTCCTACAATAGCAGTAGCTAGTGTGGACCCAAGTAGTTAATTATTCTAGGATCTATAATACCAGATATAGAGACACATAATTGTTTCCTTGCATTTCAGTAGAAATTGTCAAAAGATTGTGCTCTGTGTAGAGAAACAAGTATCCAATGTTCCTCATCCGTATAATTTTGGGTAAACATTTGCACTGTTCACCTAAACCAGAAGAATTATAATATCCAGAACATCAGCAC
>VRYO01002734.1:21528244-21583047 GCA_009812075.1 Sialia sialis
AACTACTGTAAATATTTTAAATCACAAAGGAAAAATGCAATAACTTTCAATAATGTAACTTTAGAATATGTGAAAAGAATAATCAAGAGAAATTAACACAGATCAAATTTTATGCAGCATGACATAAAGCATTAACCTAATTTATCTCACAAGTAATCTTGCAGCATAACTTTCAAAAGCTACAGTGTTTAAGTCATGATGTCTTCAGATATTGCTTTCTTATTCATCTCAGACAAGCAACCTTAAACCAACTTGCAGCAAGTTTTAATACTCATGGATTGAAATTTACATCTTTCCAATCCAAAATCGCAAAGATGCTTCATATTTCAGTGTTTCATATTACTTTTCCTTGGCCAACTCTACTATGATGATATAATTTTGTAAAATTATAATTTTAAACAAAAGAAGAGTTTTGTTCTTATGCTCCTTCTGCTCATGACTGTCACTCAAGTATGCTCAAAAAAGGCATATGGTACTCTGCTTTCCTCAATTCCTTCCACAGAACTATGTATCAGCAGTATGCCAAAAAAAGAAGGTTGGTGGAATTCCATCTTCTAACATGCCCTCAAACCTTTCTTTTAAAGGCTCCTGTACAGATTTTCTAAGACATAAGGATAATAATAATGGCAAAGTGCAAGACCTACAAATAATCCGAAAAACTGACCCATTCTGAGAATTCTTCTAGGAAAGAGTGATTTGGAAAAGTGCAACTACAGCTTCAAATTATACCTCTCATGTTTTGATACAAAGATATTGGTAAATAAGATATTCTTAGACACCCAGACATGCTGCCAATAAAAAAAAATTTTAAAAAAAATATCTCTGCAAAGCAAAAAGTAAGCCCAAATTTTTTCAAACCACAAAATCAAAAAGAGCAAGCATGTATGCCTCCTACATATGGAATCACAGAATTGTTAGGGTTGGAAAGATCTGGAGATAATCTTGTCCAAACCCCTGCCAAGACAGGGTCACCTGGAGACACAGGAACACGTCCAGGAGAGTTTTGAATGTGTCTGGAGAGGGACATTCCTTGACCTTCCTGGGCAGCCTGTGGCAGTGCTCTGCTGCTCTTAACATAGACAAGGTTCTTCCTTCTGTTGAGGTGAAACTTCTAGTGTTTTAGTAATGGCTCATATGCAAAGCCAGGCAGCTGACTGAAATCCATGAGATGTGTTCCGTACTATCAGAATACCCAAAATTACCCTAAAGTGCAGTAGTAAAATATATCACATTTCACATCAATTTGTGTTTTGCTCCTACCTGAGGGAGTCTTATGTGGTAGCTTGAGATCATTTTCTTCTACTACAAATGACAATACAGTGCCAACTTGCAGATTAATCCTAGTCAGCAGCTAAGGTCCACACAGTCACTTATTCACTTCTGCTCAGTGGGATGGGAGAGAGAATTGTACTGAAAAAGGAGGAAAAACTGTGGGCTAAGTTAAAGTTTAATAAGTGAAGGAAAGCAGTGCATGCAAGAAAAGCAAAATAAGGAATAGACATGCTGCTTCCTAACAACAGGCAAATCTTTAGCCACTTGCAGGCAAGCAGGAGCAGTTACTTGAGAAGACAAATGATGTAACTCAAATGTCCCTTCCTCTTCTTTCTCTCCCTGAGTTTTTTCCACTGAACACAATGCAATATGATATGGAATAACCCCTTTATCAATTGGAATCATTTGTCCTGGATGTGCTCCCTAACAGCTTCTTGTACATCTCCAGTGCTTAAACATCTTTGCATCAAGAATTTTTACCAATATCTGTCCTTTGCTGCAGCTTCTGGCAATTGCCTCTTGTCCGTTTGCTCTGCACTCCTCAGAAAAGCCTCTTCCTCTATCATCCCATTGGCTAATTGAAGGCAGTAAGATTTTTCCCTTAGTCTATTTTTCTTACACAGAGGCTTTAAAAATTCAAGACTTAACAGAATAAATTTCCTGATAAACTTATTGAGCTTTCCAAAGCAGCTGATGATATTCAAATTTTATTTTTTTATTCCTTTGAAGTCTTCTAGAACCTTTTTACATTTTCTGCTTTGATAAGACAGTAGTGGAAGATAAACTATATTTGAAAGAAGACAACAATTTTTAAAGAAATACATTTACTTGAGAACTAAAACCTCAAATATTGAAACCTAAGGCTTGGTCCAGCAGATGAGTCTGACAATCTTAAATTTCTTTCAAGTATGAAAATAAAAACTTGCAGTTTCTAGGAAAAAGGTAGAGGAGAAGAATGAGAAGATACTTCTGCTTTTGATATATGTACAAAAGTTCTCTTGGTTTTCATTGGTTTATTCTCGTTTTTGTTTTTTTGTTTTGCTTTGATTTTTTTTTGTTAAATTTTAGTAATTATTCAGTATGTTTATCATCAGTTCAAGAACAACAAACCTTGCAGCTGAAATTGCTCATCTGCAGATATTAAATCTACTTCAGCCTTAGCTTGAATTTAAATGAAATTTACTCAATCTACACAAATCTCTTAACAGAAGCTGCAGAAACAACGGTCCTTAAAAAAGCCTCTGAGAAGCAGAAAGAAACTGAAGACAAGCTTTTAATTTATGACAGGCAACAAGTAACACATGCAACCTTTGCCCTCCATAGTCTGAAAGAAAAAGTAAAGAACAGCTTGTTTTAGTCTTGTACTAGTAGAGCCAATTAAAATTAATAAAAAAAGTATTATTCTTGATTCCAGCATAGAAAGGATATCCTTCTTCAGATTTACCTGTGCCTTCATTTCTTTATGATATTTCTGGAGCATGGAGAAAGAGACAGAGAAACAAAATGATGAACTACCTTATAGTGAATTGAATGGTAATAGGCTTGGGAAAAAGCCCACTCAAACACAGAAGAAGCTTTATTTAGAGAAGGCAGAACAGTAGACTTAGCATTTCATATCAAGGTCAATGAATATCAAGATTAGGTCAAATTTAGTAACATGTTGAGTGAAGTAAGAATACAGTATATCAAGTAATATATGATGATCTTGGAAGTTTTGGCAATTGGTAATACTTGAATCAATTTATGAGATCTCTTCTGATGAAAAGAGTTTACATGCTACTATAGAAATGGTAATCCATTTTCAAACCTCTTATGTCAACATAATTCATGTAACACAATTGTGCCGGACACAGTGCTTGTTTGACAGGAACTGTCAGAAATATCTTTATATCTACAAGGGATATTCTCCAAAGAAACCATAATCCAGTAGGGATTTGCATGTCAGTGAACAGAAATTTTTATGTTTCATTAATAGGAATGGGTTGGGAATTTAACAGACGCATTTAGGAGTTATTATGTACGTAATTCAGTAGAATGAAGAGTTGTGCCCAAATCTTTTTCATCATTCACCCTCATTGCAAACAAAGTTTGTAAATCAAACAAAATTATTTTCTTAGGCTGAAAGGGAACTTCCTCCTATAAAGGAAGCAAATCAAAATCCATACAGTTTCACACATCCTCAACTATACAGCCAAATCTACTCCTTCACAGCCACAAACCACAATTAGTTTACTGCTAGGCTTTCTTCTGTAGTGTTTTATCTTCCTATCTGCCAGTGACATGAGCTTCATGAAATTCTGTGTCTTGGTATCAAGGCAAAACCCAGCCAGAGCTCTTCCAAGTATTTTGTAGTTCACAGATGGGCCAGCTGTGTGGCGAAGTATATTCCCACTTCATTCCTGTATTCCCACAGGCATGGCCTGTAAAGCTTAATTATTTCATAAAGCATTGTCCAGCATTGCAACAGACTGCCCAGGGAGGTGATGGAGTCTTGCCCTGGGGGAGTTCAAGAACCGATGTGGCACTTAGTGGCATCTAGCTGTCTTGGTGGTGTTCAGTCAGAGGTTGGACTCCATCTCAGAGGTTTATCACAACCTCAATGATCCTGTGAATCTGTGATTCTAATTAACGACTGACAGCATTTCAAACTCCAAAATCTACAACTAGGTAAGTTCTCACGTTCTGGACGCCAACGCGCTAATAAGGGAGATAACTAATAACAAATCAAGGAAGACCACAATTTTGCAGAGGCTTGGAGAGCCGCAGGGCTCCCTCGGGGTTCCGGCCCGACCGAACACCGCCCGCGGCCCCTCAGGAGCGCCCCCCGCCCCTCGGCAGCGCCGCCAGGCGGCGCCGGCGCCGCGCCCCCCGCGCGCTGATTGGCTGGGGCGCCGGCGCTCTGCGGCGCTGTGGCCGCCCGGCTGCCGGAGCTGGGGGGGCCGAGCCGCCCCCGCCGCGGGGACCCCGCGCATCCCCGCCCGACCCACCGCGGCCTCGGGCGCTCCGGGCAGCGGGAGGAGGAGCGGGGAAGGCACGGCAGCCTCCTCATCCGCTTCCTTCTCGTCCGCGTGCGGCGGCGGCAGGCGCAGCATCCTGGAGAGCGGGAGGCCGGGAACAAAGGCTCCGCGCCCGCCCCGGCGGCTGCACCTGCCCTGCCCAGCGGAGATGGCGTCCCTCGGCTTAGGGGGGCTCAACGTCTCCGCCCGGAGGAAGAGCGTCCCGTCCCGCAACGCGGCGGTGGAGAGGCGGAACTTGATCACGGTGTGCAGGTGAGCCCCGGGCCGGGGCCCTTCCCCGCCTGAGGGGACCGTCGGCCCTCGTTGCCGCCGCAGCCCGCGGGGCCCGTCCCGCCCCGCTCCGCTCAGGTGGGTCGGGGCAGGGGCGCGGGCCCCGCCGCAGCGCTGTCCGAGGGAGGGATGCTGATGCCGTCCCCGCAGGGGCAGGGCAGCCTCCTCCATCCATCCTGACTCAGCTCCTGCGGGAGCGTTCGCGGGAGGGTGTCCGGGCGAGGGGCAGGGCTCGCCGGGCAATGCGGCTGCTGCGGGGTGTCGAGTGGCCTCTTTTGGGGCGGGAGGTGAGAGCTTTGTTCTCGGCCCCATGCTTGCGCTGTCGGGCGAAAGGCGGTGCGGGAGCAAGGCAGGGCAGGATGAGCGCTCGGCAGCGCTGGACTCGTGCGGGCACATCTGGTGTAGCAGCCCTTCAGTTGACGCGGTCCGGCCGCGGGTCGGTTCGCAGTTAGTGTGGTGAGGTTGAGAGTCAATGGGACGGGTCCGGGGCAGGGGGTTCGAGCCGCCGCGGAGGCCGCTGACCGTGCGCTCCTGAGAGCGCGCCGGTGCCGCAGGAGCATCCCGGAGAGGCTGCGCTCCGGGATATTTTTATCTACGAAATCTAGATCAGGAGATCTGCAGTACTAGAGCTACTGTATTCAAATTCCTTTCTCTCTTTTCTTTTCTTTTTTTGTTTTTTTTTTTTTGCTTTTTTGGTTTTTTTTAAGGCATCTTAGTGCTGAGCTTATGCAAGCTTAATAACAGTTCATATGACATTCCATTTCAGCGTTTCCACTGCTGTCACTGTGGAATTCACGCAGCATTTCCAGGTGTGCAGCAGTGACCTGTAACGTCATGGCAAACTTTTAAATATGTGTATATGCTGGTAGCAATGACTCCATTCGGTCATTTGTTTCAATTGTTTCATTTTGAAGTTATTAAAATAATTTTAATATTATCTGGGAAAGGTCTTCAACAGATTCAACAGATTCACTTCTCGCAAATCTTACTGAAGTGCCAGGGCAGCTATTAGATAATTTTGTACCATCATCGCTTAATGCTGCAGCAGCATTTTCAAAAACCTTTAGAACTTCGTCTTCTCCACTCTCTCTCTTTTTTTTTTTTTTCTTTTATGGTATACTGTTAGCAGGTTTTACAGAGTGTGACTGTATCATTCATCTCATGTATTTTCTTCAGTATTCTTTCAAGACATAGAATTTGTCTTTTCCTGGGCTTGTATGCTTATCTCTGCCCCTACCTGTGAAAAACATACACAACAAAAAAAAAAAAAAATTATTAAAAGTTTTTTTAATCAACCTGCTGAAGCAGCTTAAATAATGGATGTAGAAGTTTCCCATTTCACTGTTGTCACAGAGATGCAGATATTTCCAATCTGCATGCTCAGGAAACAACCAGTTTTATCAAGTAACGACACATCTGTACAGTATATAAACAGTTCTTTTTAAAGGAATATATTGCATTCTGAAGAACTTGTAAAAACTCATCTGTACTCTATGTTGTTACATTGTTTTTTTGGTTTATTTGATGTCCTTGTCCTGAAGTTGAAATGATGATGTAATATATTTTAAAATGCTTAGAAATCTGAGGGAATTCAGTTAAACGCATATAAAACAAAGAGCTCCTTCAGAAACTGCTTGAGATTGGTGTATTTTTATTATTTTCAGTAAAGCAACTTAATTTTGCTTTATCTTAACAAGACCTGAAGTTCTCAGTTTGTGAATACACATTAAAATTTGCAAAGAATGGGATGCAAAAAAGGGTTTGCTTTATTATGATGTATGAACATTTATCATATTTTTGCCAATGTAAGAGTAAATGTATAGAAATATTTCTGAGGTTTACTGTAGTTATTACATATTTTCTATTATAGAAAAGTGTTACTTGTTAGAAATAGCCAAGTTAGTATTGAAAAGAATAAAATAATAGTCCTTTCCAATCATAACTCTATGAAAATAAGAAATTGTTCTAGGAAAAAGTAGCTCCAGTCAATTGATTCAATCAAATTTGGATGATATAGCTGGCTTCCCGGTGAAGGGGAAAGATTACAAGGAAGATACTCTTCTAAGTTACCATCTGTTAGCAGTCTCTGGTAATTTAATGAATTATTTTTGTCAAAGCTTCAATTTACCATATTTTTACTTAATACCAGACTTTAGGGTTTTCATTTTATTTTTTACAGTGATGATATCTAACTCCTTCTGCTGATGTGGGTAGTTTCTTATATTTACAGTTTTGGAAGGAACAGGTTTTTTCCACTGGAATGTTGAGTGTCACTGTGGTCATGGAAAGTGACATAGATACTTATGTTTCATAAATCAATTTCAAGTGAAAATGCATGGCTGTGCTTTTGTAACTGGAGAGCCATAATTTAAATTGGAATAATTCTCAGGATCTTTTTTTTGAATATGTAATGCATGTTCTAACCTTTGTCTTTCCTTACCTGTTTTTCCTTAAGTTTGATGCCTTTCATTTTCCAGTAAGTGGCACTGAGATTTTTTTACTAGTTACAGATTGTTCAACTTGTTTTAATGTAGTCTTTGATAGGATATATGGATCAAAGATCTATATAAATACAGAACAACTGAGACAGGCCTTGGAAGTGACATTTATATCTTAAATGCAGAATGTTAGCATAGAATTGAACAACTATTAGGAAATATGTTTTTAAAACAGAGATTTTGCTAATGCATGTAAGACCTGTGACATTGACCCTTAGCTGAACTGTCTGGTTTCATCACCAAGCCATGTTTAGCATAAGGCACATTGTTTCATAATCTTAGGGATTATTCTATAGTAATAGTTCGAATTCTTTAAAACAGTATTTTAATGACACTTTCCAAATGACAACCTAAATAATCATGACAAAATCCTTTCATTCATTTGAAAACTTAAAAGGACATGCAGAATCTGACAAGAAAAAGGGACAGATTCATACAGCAGTCTAATTTCCTGCTTTCTTGCTTTTTGGTTAGAGGCTTGTTGCTGTTTTGTAAACAAACCTATAGATGTGGGATGTATCCACAAAAGGTTTGGCTTTGGTTTGAAATTATTCAAGAAACTTCAAGACCTTCTTATGTATCTTGCATAACAGTGGAAGAACCTACACTGAAAAAATTGGTTTAAGTCTTTCTTATTCAAGAAAGTTTCCATCTCACATAATTCAGAAGGTCTTTATATGGTTGGAGAATGCTAATTTTCTTCTTTTTGGCTCAAGAAAGAGTACATTCATGACAGAGAAAAACATGTAATAATCCAGAAACATCAGAGTTCATGAAGGTCATTTAGAAATACTGATGTTGGAATCTCTCCAAGATTACTGTATTTAAAAAAACTCGAACCCCAAAAAAGTCAGAGAGTTGCAATAACACAATGGGAAATGTTGGAAAAAATACTTTAAAAAAAAAAAAAAAGTCTTGAAGCAACAGGTATTAGCAACAGAAACTACATTACTCGTCTGCTCTTACAGCTAACCTCTGATGTTTAAGCAGACTGTTGCTCTGAAGTGCAGTGATGCTTGGACTCTTTCCCAGGTAGCAAGTGATGGGATGAGAGGAAAAAGCCTCAAGTTTCACCAGGGAGGTTTAGGTTGGCTATTCAGAGAAAATTTTTTGCAGAAGGGGTGGTCAGGAACAGAATGCCCAGGGCATCTGGATCACCATTCCCAGAAGTGTTCCCAAAAGATGTGTGTGTGGCACTTGGGGATATGGTTTAGCGATGAACTTGGCACTGTTAACTTGATCCTTTTTCCAATATACAGTAATTTCATGACTGTAAGATGCACCTTTTTGACTAAAATTTTGATCAAAAGCCAGAAGTGTGCCTTATAATCCGGTGCACCTTATATATGGACAAAGTTCCGAAATTCGCCAGCCCAGAAGTGCAAGCCGCAAACCGAGCCACGAGCTGAGCTGTGTGCTGCAAGAGCCATGTCAGCTGCACCAGCTGTGTGCCGTGAGAGCCGGGCCAGCCGCAAGAGCCATGCCAGCTGGTGCCGGGGGCGGGCGGGAGTGCCGGAGCCCGCAGCACAGGGAGGGCGCCTGGGGCTGCGTTTAAAGGCTAGGCCAATCCATGAAAAATGTTTGCAAATTGAGCACCTGCCAGTAAACCCCACGATTGCGCAATTCTGTTAGTAATTCGTTACTTTGTTGCGCGCGAATCCTCGCTGCAAAAAAAGAGTGCGCTTTATAGTCCGGTGCGCCTTATATATGGTCAAAGTTTGGACAATTGTTGACAACTTGGAAGTGCACCTTATAATCCGGTGCACCTTATAGTTGTGAAATTACTGTACATGGTAAACATGGTGAACTGTGAATATCTAATGTGTAAAACGTGCTCATAACTTTTAACTTGCACTTAAATATATGTTTGCCTCTCTGTGGTATGTGGAGGAAAAAAAGATCACACACAAGTATTTGCCTAAGAGATTTTTTTTTTTAAATCTTAAAAAAAAATACTTCTGGAGAATCAAATTTTGCTTGGTAGTGCTGTTATTTTCCTGGACTATGGAAGTACATACTTGCACTCCCTGTAAGTTCTCCTAAAAGCAAATTTAACCAAACTGGACTATAAAAGTTTAGGCATTTGGTGAAAGAGTAGAGTAGACAGATGAAAATTAACATTTCTTATGTAATACGAGCACTTAAAAAGAACATAATTTTGATGATGAGCTCTTAGACTGTCTTTTATAATCAGACCCTAGGTATATAAAATTTTTTTTGTTTCCTTAAATACTAGATTTTTCCATTCCGTTGAGTTGCAGAATGCTTGAAATTTTTTTAAAAAGCTATTCTCTGATTAGAGGTGTTTGTGAAATTGTTCTTAAGTTTTACTTCTTGAATATATCTCCACTTCTGAATAGATATTCCATACAATATTAATTAGTGAGCTTTCAAGTATGACACTGAATACAGGAAAAATAGACATAACTTTATATTGTACTCTACTTGATTTTGCAGTTTATGGGTGATAATATCTCTGAGTTTTAAGATGATACTTCTATATACAGGGCAGTACATCACACTGCTAACTCACTGTCTATCTTGTGTATGGATCTGTGAGTGCTGCACTGTATCTTTTTCAGACCTGCATGGTGTGGGAGGACTCATCTTGTACAGTTAATATTAGCTTAGTCATGGCATTGCTATAGGCATTTGTGTTTCAAAATGAAGGGTTTTTTTTAATAAAAAGTTTCTCAGCTCTGATATAGCTTTGAGGAAGCAGCAAGTTCTGCCATTAGGGGAGTCAATAGCAGTTAACTGGTGGGCATGCATGTCTCTCACTTACTCAAAATTGGTTAAAATTGGTTAAAAATATGGAGGAGTTCAAACCTGAGTCATAATTTGGCACTGCAGGAGAAGCTTCCTCCTCCACCCTAATTCACTCCTAATTCCTGTTCTGTTAAAAACACTAAAACAATAGAAGCCTGCAGGAAAGGTAAAATAGTCTTTATTCAGAAGCTTACTGAGTAAAACATAATTGAGTGGAAACTCTTGAGCTATGTGTTAAATCAGTTTGAGCATATTGATTTTGTGCATCAGAAGACTGAGCTGACTCCACTAAGGAGTTACTTCAGCAGTAGGAAGCATTTCAAAATAGTACCAGTGTAAAGAGCTTCATTCCTGCCCATGCCTATAGTGCTGTGCTGCTTCTGCAGCTATGCCATAGAAGTGTTTGTGTTGAGATGCTTTGAAGGATATTTTTTTTTATGAGTGTATCCATATTTAAGAGGCACTTCTTCCCTGCTTTCCAATCTAGAACAGTTCATAGCGAGCACCATAAAAAGCAGAACTGGCAAAACTTGAGGAAGCCAGTGCTTGTTCAAGTGCAGGATCTGGGAGAAGCAGGCAGAGTGAGAACATCCTGAGTTGGTGCTGTTGGCATTTGGCTGTTGTGAAAACTATCTCCTCAGGCTGTAATATGGCTCTATTAATACAAATAAGATTGTTGCAAAAAAACATAGTAAATGTTTTAGGTTTAATACTTTTAAGTTTGGGAATGTCTGGAATTTGTCTTGAAACTGGAAACTGGAAGAACAAGTTGCAGAAAGGAAAATAAAAATGGATGATGACTAAAATTATGAAGGCAAACGAAAAATAACTTTTTGTTACATTTGTTGAGGTTTTAACTGTCCTCTGAATAAGAATAAAAGTTTGTATAAATGTAGGTGTAACTAAACACAGCAAACTGGCCAGTTGACTAGTTCCATCTAGTCTGCTTTCTACAGTGACATGATTCAGCCTTTCCAATTTTAAGTGTTAAATCATTGAAATTGAAAGCTTTTCTAGCATAATAATGAGGTGATGTAGTGCTCAATAAGGATTACCACCATTCACAGGGAAATCAGCCTAAGTGAATGCAGAGTTAACGATGCATAAAATTTCATTGTATTATAATATGTCTAGATTATTTTTGCATTAGGATAAAATTAGAGTGTTCTCATAATAGGATAAAGTTTATAGTTCTGATTATTGGACATGGATTTTGGGAATAAAAGGAGCACTGGCAAAGTGTCAAGCAAAAAATGGTTATGTTTAGGATTACAAAGAGAAACTGATGTTGGATGCTTTTGAGTGCTTGTTTTTCTACAACTTAATTAAAATAATGTAGAGAAAAGAAAAATAATTAGCTCATTTCTATGTGGAAAGGATGGGGATTTTTTGTTTTCTTTCTGGTTTTGAGACTTTATGTCTAAGAACAACAATACCAACTGCACTTCCACACTATATCTGAACGTTTTGTGTGTGTTGCTGTTGCTCTGACTGAATCTTGAAATCATCAAGGTGGATTCTGGTTCCAGCTCTTTTGGTTTATACAAACTACTGCTCTGCTATAGAGGACCACTAATTATTCATGTAAACTATGATTGTCCCATATTTTTGCTCTAGGTTTTCAGTCAAGACTCTGATTGACCGTTCCTGTTTTGAAACTATTGATGATACTTCCCCTGAATTTAATAATTTTGCAGCCATTCTGGAACAGATTCTAAGTCATCGACTGAAAGGTATGTCAGTTCACTCCCTTACTGGTCATGATTTTGCCATGAGAATTTGTTTATACAAAACCAATGTGCATCTGTACAAATTCCTTGATACTGAATGAAAGCATTGGCTTTCCTTGTGTGTCTGTCCTATTGCTATTACCTTCTTGATTTTCTGCATTACTATGGAAAAGTTAAAGCAATCATTTCTGTGAAACATGTTTCCAATGATCTTGTTGGAAGCCTTCTGGGCTGGTAATTAGGCAAGTGAATGTTGCCATGGTGCTGAGCTCTGTCTGCTTTTCTGCTTTATGATAAGACTGTGTCCTAAGAGTCTAAAAGACAATTATGTTATCTGCTTCAATAGAAGCTACAGAGCATATCTGGTGCTGCTCCCATTTCTTTCTCCCTTCCTTGCTTTTGTTACCTTCTTTTCCAGATACTGTTTTTAGGTCCTTTCATTCTATTGCCCCACCCCTTTAGTGAAGCTGTTTTTCTGCTGGAATGGCCTGGATTAGATTGCTTTTGAGAAAGGTCAATTGTTGATTTTCTTCTTGTAGCAAGTTAGATGTCTGTTTGCGTTTTCCAATTGTTCTAGAGGAAGCTGCTTTGCTCAGAGAACAGAATGTGCTTTAGCAGTAGCAGTCACTAGAAGAGGACCTTGGAAGCGTTTTCTCATTTCTCAGTTCCATGTACAGTTTCTGAAATGATTTGAGGATTATGAAGAACATCATAATCATCTAAATATAGATGTGTAATATGACAATCTACTCATTTTCATACTTTTTAATATTCATAACCAAGCTTTGTGAACAATACTGTGTGTAGGCTGACATTTGAATAGCACAATTACTACCTGCTGTGATTCTGTCAGAGGAGAAAAAATGGTGCACAGTATGGTAGAAACATAGTGTTTGTCACATTGTGACAAAGATTTTTGGAGTGATTATGGGTACTTAGCAGCTTGACTCTGCAGGGAAATTGCTCTCTTTTCTCCTCCTCCAGCTTCAGCAATATTTGTGTAAAAGTCATTGTAATTTTTTTTTTATTTTAATCAACATTCTTTTGGTTCACAGTCTTTTATTCAGGACAGGCAGTACAGAGAAGAAGCCTTGACAGGCTGGCGAATGGAATTTGCAAGTAAAAAAATAATTTCAAGAAATGAAGAAATTCAAATAGCTAAATTTTGTTTCAGTCTTCCCCTTGTAATTGCTGGTATGGTTTTCTAAGTTTGCAGAGTTAAAATTACAGAAAAAGGTGGGAGCTTGTGGATTGTTGGAGGATGTTTTGGTAATAAGCTAGTTGACTGCATGTAATTTTTAAAGATTTTTAAATAATTAAATAATTTAAATAATTTAAATAATTAAATAATAAAATAGAAATTGAGATAAGAAATGTACCATGATACTTCAAATTTTAACAGGGGCTTGAAAGAAATTGTATTTTATTGCAGGAATTGACTAATATATTCTGAATGCATACTTTGTGTCAGTAG
Source organism: Sialia sialis (assembly GCA_009812075.1). NCBI lineage: Eukaryota > Metazoa > Chordata > Aves > Passeriformes > Turdidae > Sialia > Sialia sialis. The sequence goes on from VRYO01002734.1 coordinate 21,541,275, forward strand.
GAATAGACTAAAAGCAGACTGGTGATTGCAGTGGGTAGTATAAAGTGTTTTGAAACTGGAAGAACACATTTGATCTAGTTGTCTGTGGTAAGATAAATAGCTTCATTGTATCAGAGTTGTCAGGATAATCTCATGGCAGTGTAGTTAAATGGATTTGAGAGTTTAAGTGTATAGAATTTTGTTTTCTTAAGGCCATGGCAAACAAAGTTCTAAATGTTTAGCTTCCTTTGGAAGCTTCCACTGGGTGTGGAAGGAAGAATAAAAATCCCCCCAGACTTATTTCACGTTATAAAGTATGACGCTTACTTTTACTAGAAAACTTTTACTGGTAGCCCTTCTGACATTAAATTTAATATATTGATAAGGGGTAAAGAATAAGGCTTGATGGAATACAGTGACTGTTCCTGTTTATTGGTTTCATGCTTAATTAGGATCCAGACCAAAAAAAAAAAAAACCCAGACCCAAAATGGTAGGAAGAGGGATTGTTATTTAAAAGGGAAAAGAGTTCAGCTACAGGGATTCAAATTTTATACTTATTCTAAAACCATTGCAATTAAAAGTTCTGTAGTAGTTGTCCAAGCGTTATCTTCCTAGGTGTTCTGGAAAAAACGGTTGTTGTAGAAACACAAGAACCATGTAAAAGAGATTTTTGATAGAGGTACCTGATCTGAAACTCCTGGTAGCAAAAGGGTCATGAAATAGCATTTTTTATTTAAACACCATGAGTGGTTTTGTTGATTTAGTTTTCTAAATTCACTCTCATTGAAGCATTAAGTTTTGAAAAGTTTTTAGAATCTCATCCAGTCCAACCTCTTGCTCAAAGTAGGGCTGTCACAGATTACTCATAGATTGTCCGGTTGTAAGTAAATCTCCATGACGTTTCTCAAACTCAGGGCAGTTTGCTACAGATTTTTATTCTCTCCCTACTGCCCAGCTTTGACTTTGTGCCTACCTTTCCTGGCTGTGGTCTTCTCAGGGTCCTGTAGTGAGCCAGACCAAGAAGTCAAACAGCAAGAAAACTGATGACTTTCCCCAGGAATGCACTTTTTTAGCCTAGCTGCTCATATTCTTAAGAATATTTTCAAAATGGGTATTTGCCTAATAATAAAATGAAATTGGCAGAAACAAACCAGCTCACACAACAGAGGCCTGTAAATGCTGGTTGAATATATGTATCTGTTCATGTGATACAGAAGATTTGGCACATATGGCACCAAAACAGTTCCAAAAACCGCAACATAATATGCTATGGCACTACCTTACAGCTACCAGTACTGCCAGTAGGTATCAGTCAGGAATAGACAGCTATTGACTGTAAAGACAGTAAAAAAATCAGAACTGGCCTAAGGATGAAAGTGTTTGGTAAGCTGTATTAACTATTTTTCAAGGGACCGCCTTAAGCTCTAGAAAGTGGAGAGCTATTTCCCCGTACTGTGTAACACTACATGCGCAGTGTACCTGGTACTTCCTACGAGTGCTGGATGTATTGAGAAAGTGGTGTAGACCGAAGTTTGTAATGATTGTCTTCCTTGTCATTGAAGTAAACTGTGCAGCATCCCTGCTGCCAAGATATGATGCTACTGGACAGGGCATTTGAAAATCCTGAAAAGAGAGTAGAGAAGAAGCAACAGAAAAACAGTGACTAAATTACTCTTTTATTTCTTCTTAGGAATAAGCATTTGCATGGTTTTACAATACAGCAGAGATTAAGTGTTACTCTGGGACAATGTATTTGAAGGTCCAGATAAAACCTATAGTTCTGAAAGGGATTCTGCAGATTTGTGTACAAATTGTATGTGTGTTTGATAATCTTTAAAGCAAGGGAAATTATTTCAGAAGCCATCTTTTTCTCATATAATTGTTTGGAATTTTTTTCATTCTTGCCCATTCTGTACTGGCGAGATGAAACAGCAAATTCAAGTAGTAATTTTCATGAAGTAGTCATCTGTATGGTTTCTTGTTTTTATTTCTGGCCACAGATTTTTCTGTAAGTGTCTTTTTTATCAGATCACCAAAGTATATAGGTAGTGCAGAGATGCATGTCAAAAGTGTTCAGCAGCTTGGTGTTTGATCTCAGATATATCCAAGCTGATTTAAAATCTGAAGTAATTTCAAGGAGATGTGTATTTTGTCTTTACTATATAACTAGGTTGTATTATTTTCTGCCTTTTTCTATCACTTTAGGTTAGTGTTGGGTTAGTACTGAAAAACTTGAATAACTATTGTAGATTTCTATGACTTATCATCTCAAACATCTCTCTGGAAACTGATCTTCTGGATGTATTTGCTGGCTTACTATATGTTCAGTGTAATATCCTTTGTGCAGCAAAAATATTTGCTGTCCAAACTGCTAGCCAGTATGTGTGTTTAGAGATAGTGTCAGGTGTCAGTGTGTAAATTTTTCTAGTGCATCTTGTTTGTGACTTTCATAATTTTTGCATATCATGGTTACTGTGAGCACACTTGTCATCCGTATACTTACTTGCATTTACCACCACGAGGACCCAAAAAAATATGCTGTACCATTCTATTTTGACACTTTCACAACTTTGTGTGCCTATTTTGCTGCATACTTAGGAGGCACTATAAACATGTCAAAATCTTCTGCTAGGGTTGTCCATAGAAGCTGCTTTTATCTTTCCAGTCTATTTAGTTCGTAAATTTTAGGGAGGATGGGAGTCTAAATGAAAGTATCTGGCACCCTGTTCAATCACATCTTGAAAGCCACCAGCAATGAAAGCTCTACCACATCACTGGGGATGTGGTCACAGTGAATTTTGGTTCTTATTGTAAAAAATTTCTTTCTTGGGATAAAACCTCTTGTTACAGTACATGGTTCCAAGCGGTGATGGTCACAGTAACATGGCACTGTCTTAAATGAGCAAGAAGGAGCATTTATTCAAGGAAATCATAGGTTTAAATAGTATGCATTGTGCAAAACAATTTACAGACCATTCATTGGACAGAGGAGGAGCACCCTTTTAAAAACATACTCCAAGACACTAGTCACATATGCTACCAGGTGTGTAATCTTTGTTTTGGGTTCCTGTCCTTGAGAACCCTGAGAGCAAAGATCAAGCAGCCTGAGAAAAATCCTGTCTGCTTTCTTGGTTCCCTGCCGACAACCTCTCCCATTGCAACTTGAATGTGTTGCCTCTTATCTTCTGTCTGGCTCCTTGTAATGAGGAAGCATCCTTTTTAAGTACTGGAAAGCTATAATGAGTTTCCCACTGGACCTTTTGTCTTTTGTCATGCTTTGAATTTAATTAATGTATCTGTGGTGAAGGAAGCAGATGGACCACAAAGTCAAGTGACATGCACCCTCTAGGGGAAGAAGAACCTGCCACTTGAATGTCTTCAGCTCACAGGGCAGATCTTTGACGCTACTTTGGCTATGCTTGAAGCTGAGTCTAGTCATGTTAGACAAAAATGCATGTTTTGGATTTTGTTTTCAGTATGTATGATTTGCAGTATCACTCTAATATATTCTTTCTTGAAATCTGAGCTTTCTACACAAAAAGAGAAGTCTTTCTCATACTTTAGTAATTCAAGTGATTCAAGACTTCAAATAAGATAAAATTAGCTGCAAAAGATCATCTCATTTTTTATGGAGACAAGGTTTTGCACATAGCAATGCTGGCATGCACCAGAGGGCAATATTAACCTTACTTGCTCCATACCTGTTTGCAGGTATGTCCAAAGTGAGAACAGTGTGCTGTTCACCCTGAAAAACAGGGTTGAAACCATTGTGCTGCTGCTGAAATTTATGTGGAGATGTTACAAGTGCTGTGTGGTTTTGGTTTTCATTTTCTAAGTGCAATACATTGCAAAATGGAAAAAAGGTGAAGGATTTTGATTGTAGTTCTGGAAGGGGTAATGATCTGCTCAATTATTTTTGCTCAGTTTCTGAGGGAATGTTCTCTGTATACTCAAAAGAAATTGTGACTGAAAAACTTTTTTGCTTATGCATCAGCTTCTCTTCAAATAAAAGTATAATTTGAAAAATTCCAGTCTGTTCCTTAGATAAAGATAACATTTCCACAGCAATATGTTATTTTAAATTTTTATTAATGTTTTTTTTTAAGAACAAAACTCCCTCTACTTGAATATATTAGTGAAATGTATATACTATCTATAAAAATAGCATAAATACTTCTTGCCTCATATTTTTAAGTCACAAATTTGTGCTCTGTTGTGATAGAAGAGTTCTGTGAATGACTCTTGAGTATTAGTTTAGCATAATAACAAGAAAAAACCTCAAGAAAATACACATATATACACAAAGTCCTAAACTTCTCTCTGTGCATCACTTTCAAACCAGGGTGAGCTGCATAATGCAACTTTTTTTACATCTGTGAGTCAGTTATCAGTAGGAATTCATGGACTTGCTTGTATAAAATCCTTTCACTGAAGGCAGCATATCCGGGAGTATTTAATTACATTTATCTCCAATAAGCAGAGAGGGAGGTTCATGAATCTTTTTTTATCTTGTGCTTTGATTTAAGGTCAGATCACCTGGTTTGGCTATGAAAGTCCTCGTAGTTTCTGGGACTACATTCGCGTAGCTTGCCGAAAAGTCTCTCACAATTGCATCTGCAGTATTGAGAACATGGAGAATGTCGGTTCTTCTAGAGCTAAGGTAGGGAAGAGAAAGGCTAAAGTGACTTCTTTATTACATTGCTGTGACATTTCTGTACCTGTAAAAAAACCATAGTATTTTGCTTACTCTACACATTTTTTCATTGTTCGATTTTTTTCATGTGCCTAATAAATATTTGCTTTTAAAAAGCCCCACTTTTAAATTGGAATTTGTTTGCTTTAAGATTTCTTATTCAGTAGAAAAAATTCTCTATTCAATGATTGTGTTATATTATGAAATGATTGTCCTAAGATTTTTTACCTTACATAATTTTTTGAAAACACAGTATTTTAAGGGAAATTAAGTCTTGTGGACATGCTTAAGCAATATCAAAATTGTAGAAATTGGATTATTTTTTTTCCCCCTTCTAATAATTTTATTTCATGTACAATTTATGCACTGGTAGAATAGCTGTGATCAGCTCTTAAGATTTATTTTAAAGGTCTTTCTGAATTGTGAGATAATTTGCATAGATACAAATATTTAAATTCAGTAGATAATAAGATGCAAGGCTATTTTCTGAAATGTTCTTATAAATAAATTTTAAAGAATTCTAATACTCTGTGGAATACTTCATGCCAAATAGTAGACAGAGAACATAATTTGTGTGGTGAGTGTGGAGAACAGTGTTCAATTTTTTGTGGGAAAATTTTGAATGTCTGGCTATGAAAAGATGGAGAGCATACTGACACAAATACCATGTGCATCAGTTTGACTGGTGGTCCAAGTTAGTGTCCTCCTCAGCCTGAAAGCTGTCAGCAAGGGTTTGCCAGTGCTGGTTGGCTCTGCTTCCACTGGAGGTGCATAGGCTTTAGTCCTTAGCTTTAGTCCTTAGCTAAGCAGCATCATCAGTTTCATGGTTTCAGTCATGTTCTAAATAAATGCAACATAAAGGCATCTATCCCAGTAAAAGTCCTTTTAATTTCAGTGCACTCTATGATAATGTTTTTGCTGTGCTGTTCGTATTTATGAAAGCAATTTTATTTGTAACCCAAGACAATTTAGCATTTAATAGGATTTTGGAATGGTTTGGGTTGGAATGGATCTTGAAGACCATCTAGTTCCAGTCCCCTTCTATAGGCAGAGACATCTTCCGACTCTCTTCTAGCTACTCTCCCTTGTCCTGTCACTGCATGCTCTTGTAAAAAGTCTCTCTCCCTTTCTCTTGTGACCACAATTAGGTCACCCTGCAGTAAGATTATAATTTACTACTGATTCTGGTAGAATGTCTGCAGTGATAATCAGCTAGATGCCTATGAGCACCAAATGTATTAAACATAAATACATCTTATTACTTACATAAGTGTTTGAAGTTTGTATGGTTTACAAGAAATGTTCCTGATGTTCTCAAAAACACAGTTATAACTGTGGCAGCCATTGAAATGTCTCCCTTTTGCAAGCTAGAATCCTGTGCACTTCAAACACAGCAAATGTGCTTTCTAAGGGTTATTTTTTCAAGTTATTGCTGTTGTTTATGGAATTGTTTGAGTGAAGTTTTGCTTTTGGACTCCACAAGATTTATGCCTCTTGGATTTGATGTTATGTCTGTATTTTATGTACACCTTCTATAATAATGTTGTTAATGCAGGGAAAAAATATTGCACAACTCATTTTTTAATGTAAATCCCTCAAATATTTGAATGAGCACAGAGAATCATTTTGAGGACAAGTTGCTGCTACTTTACTGTGGAAACAACTTGATGATTCCAATACCATTGATTTTAAAATGTGAACCTTTCTGCCCTAATCTGCTGCTTCTCACATACATGAGCTTTTCAAAAGGCTGGAGCATATAATTAAAGAAAAATGCCTCCATCCTCTGCTTACAATTTTGGATAACTTTATTTCACAATAAACTTCATGTCCTTGTAAGAATGCATTTTTTATATTCATTATTGCTATAATGAAGTATATCATAGCAATATCACAGCATATCATAGCATAGTTTCTGTTTAATTCTAGTTTTGTTAATCAGTCATTTACTCAGGTAAACCAGTGTATTAGTTTTCAGATTGTAAAACTGTTTCTTTCTGTAATGCTTAAATGTTTGATACTTGTTTGGTCTTGCAGGGTCGAGCATGGATAAGAGTAGCACTTATGGAAAAACATTTGTCTGAATACATTTCCACAGCTCTGAGGGACTTCAAAACAACCAGGTCTACAAGAATTTTATTTTTGCAATATTCTAGTAAATGTTGTTTAAGTGAGGGACTTATGTTTGGAAGTGGATGGTGCACTTGATTTGTATAGTAAAGGATGTCATTAATAAAAGACCTGTAACCTAGTGAAAGATTAGCTAGAGTTGGTGTGGATTTGGTTTTAGCATGGGTAGAACTGCAAAACTGAAAATCTTTTCATGATTTAAAAATGTGCAAATAAGCCTGGAATTCTTGAAAAGTCAAAAGCAAAGAAAACCTCTCTAAAGTAGGAACTAAATCTGAAATTGAAATTGTAGTGTAGTAAGTATAGGTGCAATATTTCTTTCAAAATTGATAGAAGCCTAGGGACTCAGTAAAAAATATTTTTTATAGTAATGTTTTCTGAAGAAGAAAGGAAGAGAGTTCCAGGAACCTCTTGAGAACTGTAGAGTAGTAGAATTAGTGATCAGGCATAGCTATAATTCTTGATATAATAAGAAAAATCTGTAACAGAATTTTGTTTTAACTTTTAATGATAAAAGCAGGGACAAGAATATGCTTTGTGATAAAGAATACTCCGGCAGTTTTGGTCTGGTTTTAGATAATGTGATTATTAGATTGTATTTTATCTCATAACAAGCATGTCTTACAGATTTTTGATGAAGTTATCTGAATACAAGTGGATCTGTAAAATGCACTTTATGTTGAACTCTAAAAGTTTCATAATGAATGGGCAATTAATAAGAATTTTCTCAGTAAGGACTTCTGTTCATTTAGAGTATTATTAGTTTTAATACTATTTGTCCAGAGATCTAAATATGTTTTGCCAGTATTAAGCTGACTTTAAAACACAACTAGGTAAACATCCCATTTCATTACAGTTTCAAAACCTGTTGTCTTATTTTATCCAGCTTTGCTTGCATTTATAGTAGACAAGAAGCACATAAACAATGAAAATCTGGAAAAGATTTACTCATGCTGCTTCAAACTGAAAAGTCACATGGGTTTTTGAGGACAAGATGAGGAAGAGTAGGGTCACAAATTATGTAGTTCAGTAGTACGTTCTTTTTCCCTGTTTTGGTAGTGTAGTTTGTTAGTGGATAACAATGGTCTTATTTGATTAGCAGTTTCAAATTCATTTATTTGAACATGTTAATGTTTAATATATTTGAATGTTCTTTCAGTGGTATAGCTTTTGGAAACAACTTCTCTTGCATTCCAAACATAGTAAGTGCAAAGTTTCTTTTGAAGTAATATTTTAAAATACATCTAATGGAAATAAAAAGTACATTTTCAGGTTTTGGTTGTGTGGATTTCAGAGCCCTAGCAACAATGGACATATTTTGTTTTCCCATGGGGGATTTCAGATACCTAATAACTGACCTGATTTTTTGGGTGATGCTTTGCATCATTTATTTAGCATTTTAAATAATTTATTTTACTGTATGCCTATTTAATAATTATTTGTGTAAACTATAAATTTCTTGTGTTTCAAATGTATGTAGATTACGAGATTATCTATCATGCTGATAGTTCTCTTTAAACCTCACTGTTGTGTTTAGGTGCCTCGAGTTAGTACTTGAATGATACAGCACATTCTTAGTGCTGGATGTCCATATTGCACTTGGAAGAGGGATTGGATTAAGCATGGGCACAGAATTATTTTTCTAACCAATTGGTCAGACTCTTAAATTATAGCAGACTGTTGTGTTGTGAGATGTCAAGTGTACAGCACTGAATGAAGATTAGTGGGTTTTCCAAGGGGACTGTTGCTCTGGCTGGATTGCTGCAGCTGTCTTTAACACTGTCACTGCCAGACTATCTTCTGCATCTCACCGTTGAAGGTGTGCCCTGTCCTTTTTGTGTGATTTCTTCCAGGGCACTATTTTACAAGAGCTCAGTGCAGATTTGTACCAGGAAGTGATTTTACAAATGCCAGTGAAATGGCTGGTAATCTGCATGTACTGGGGGCACTGCTGTTTGTTCACAAATAAGAGTCACTGTGCTGAATCAGACTATGGAGTCCCTCTAGCTCAGTCCTCTGGCTCAGCCAGCTTAGCTCCTAATGGCCCTCCTGAATCAGAGAGTATAGAGCTGAGTTTGTACTTCCTAGCCTCACTATCAGGACTATAATATCTGTCTTCTGAGAGGAAGTCTTACAGATTTCTTCTTTCTACTGAGAACATCCTGAGATCTTGGACAACTCATCTCGTTATAGTGAATGGATGTCTCTTACAAAGCTGCAAAAGTGGGACTTCTCACAGCATGCAGTATAACACAATTCAATTTCTGGAGCTGTGCCTCAAAACATGCCTTTTCGGGATGTTCACCATGCAGCCAAGTGGAGCTCTCTGTGAACCATCCAGAAGCTTTCATGCAATTCTTAAAACAGATGGAGTTTTGGTAGGGCAGTATTGCTGGCATTTGTCTGAAATATAGATTGTATTCAGTAATCTGGCACCTTCTTGCGCTCATCCACTGTTAGAATATAAAAGTGAAGTGTGCATCTCAGTTCTTAGTTAAGTGACATTTCAACCTTCCCTTTGGTGCTGAACATCTTGTGGTTTCCCTCTTGCCCCATGTAATTCTTAGGTGAATTTTGGTGACCTTCTAGCATGCAATATTTTAAGAAAAGGTAAACTACCAAAAATAGCTGATTTTTAAAAATACTTTTTTAAGAAAGATCAGCTACTAAGAATGCAAATTGAATGTTGAACTTTAAAAGAACCTACAAGTACAATTGTGAGACAGAACTTCTTTTCATGTGATGGAATCATTATTTCTTTATGTACATGACACAAATTCTTCCTTTTAGAGGTAAAATATAATGTACCTTCATAATTTTTTCTTGCATTTTATCCATCCTGTTCTACTAGTTCATAGGACTGATACTGAAAACTCTTTTTGCTTCTGTCTAAATTCTTCTGTGCTTTAAGATTGTGGCGTTTTGTGCTATGCAGTCTATTAGTTTGCTTTATTTGAAATGAAATATGAATGCCTCTGGGGTTCATGAATTGTTTTTCTTTAAATTGGATTTCTTCCGTTTTCTGTTAAATATGAAAAATGCTGAATTAATTTCTTTTTTATTGAAGGAGATTTTATGAAGATGGAGCAATTGTTCTTGGTGAAGAAGCAAATATGCTTGCTGGTATGCTGTTGGGACTCAATGCAATTGATTTCAGGTACTGTATTTGTGTGCTTCATAACAAAATGCTCAGGGAAAATATAAATTAATGCATTATGGAAAACACTCTTAAATTCCCATGGTAGTTTGAGAGGCAAAACTTAGGTTGGAGTGAAGAAGAGGGCAAGAGAGAGATCTTAAATGGCTCTTCTAGATAAGAACCAAGTTATGCTTTTATGTAACTGCATGATTATGGAGTAGTTTTGTCAGGTATCAAAATCCTAAACGGAATCAGACATATAATTGCAAAAGATACTTCAAAGCTATTAAATGAAGCTTATAGACATGACTTCTTTTAAAGATATTTTTAACTGTAAGGATAACTGTGTGATTAAGTACTTGATTTATCCTGGAACTTGTAACAGCATATGTAGAAGGTAATCTTTATCGCTTCTAAATTTGAAAAACATAACCTAAAAATGACCATTAAATATCAATTTGTGTTAAAATGACCTGCAGCTGAGCTGCTTACATTAATTGACCTTTGCAATTTCTAGCCAGGGTTTTCCTATATTATTAATTCTGTGTTTTTATGGTAACAAAGGCGCAAGCAATACCTTAGATAATAAAAAACCCAAGACAATGTGTCTGTGTATATATATATATTAAAAAATACCAACAACAATACATAAGGATTACAGCGCCTCTAAAAAGATAGAACCTGACTGGTGCAAGACCTTGTTAATATGCTTGGTTGGGCCAATTTAGCCTTGGGCAGAGCCACTGGCAGAGAGTTTCATAATTCAGCACAAGGAAAAGGAGACTGATAATGCTGTTTTTCGTTCTTCTTTCAGTTCACTGTTGGTATTTACCTTGCAGCAGCATTAATGCTTGTCACAAGCCAATATAGAGGTAAAGTGCCAGAAAACAAAATAGTAGCCTTGCTGGATGCATTGAGTGATTGACCTTTGCCAAAAGGCCCTTCAGATATTTACTGCTGTTTATGTACCTCTGTGCCAGGCTTGTTGGACCCCTCTGTGAGCCAGCTTAAATTGTTGAAGAATGAAAAAAAACATCACTAGAAGAGGACTGGATATTTCTTTTGTTGTTAGCTAGTTTGGTGCACAGAAGCATCCTATTAGTGACATAGATTATGGGTGAATAATGCTTAGAGAAGAAAAGGTACAAATAAAGAATGAGCAATGTTTCCTCTTTCTGATGGCAAAGAGCATTTAGTTCAGCTGTGGAACTGCAACTGGATGGGGAAAGGATACAAAAAAGGAAACAACCTAAAAATGCAGGTCTTGATGGCTGCTGAACCATTGTGGAGTCAGATAAGTGCCAATACTGCTGTAAGGAGGGAAATGTCATGTTTGCAGTTTAAAAAAAAGGAAAAAATGGCGAGGGAGAGGCTGAAAACACGGGATAGCTTCTTTTTCAGTACAGTGTCATTAGATTGGCTTAACTACATCCTCAACATATGTTCTGGAAGAACAGAAGAGTGCTGCAGGTGATAAGAGTGCTAGCCTTGTGTACAGTGAAATTCAAATCTTACCAGATTTTATTAGTTCAAGCTTTACATAATCTGAAATTAAACTGCTTCTGCATTAGCCCTGTTCTTGGACAGACTACAGCTATTCATGAATAAGCATTGCAAGATTAGGTCTGCAGTATATAAATCCTCTGATAAATAGTCATCAATTGACTGTATTTGGCTCTCAAAAGATGTTACATACTAGGATATGAGTTGTATGACTGTACTCTTTATTTCTTTGTCCTCTGATTTCTAATATAAAGGAACTGTTAATGGTATTCAGATTACTGATTGGCTCTTGAAGACCTTTACATTTTGTCAATGCAGTTTTTAAGAGTCTAACTGAGCAAAATGGGAGCTTAGTACTACAGGAGTGTTTTTATTGTGCCGCATATCACAGAATGTTTCAGGTTGGGAGGGACCACAGCGGGTTGTCTGATCCAACCCCCCTGGTCAGGCAGGGTTATCCCAGAGCACATGGCACAGGATTGAGTCCAGATGGTTCTTGAATATCTCCAGCAAGGGACTCCACAACCCCGCTGGACAATCTGTTCCAGTTCTTGGTCACCAGCCCAGTGAAGAAGTTCTTCCTCATATTCAGGTGGAATTTTCTGTGCATCAGTTTCCTTTTGTCCTATTGTTTGGCACCACTGAGCAGAGCCTTCATAGTATTGTGATTTGAATGGCTGAGAAGCCATAGCCATTCTTTGCATGTTATATATGAGATTTTTTTTCAGTTCAGTGTCTCTTATAAATTTTGACTAGCTTATCTGTGTGGAACTGTAAATACAAGTTGGGGCTGGAGATGAGAGAGCTTGTGTGAGAACATAATCTGATTTTATTTTCTCCCCTCACAGCAATATGGAATTTGGTAATTGTGATCTTGAAGGGGCTTTTTTTCTTTGTTTTTCTTTTTTGGGGGAGGGGAAAAATAACAGCCCTTTAGATATACTTTCCAAATAGCACTAAATTTACTGCATTGTCAAAAATGGCACTTTGCAATTCATTTAGCAAAAGCTGTGACTTACTAGAATCTGTTTATCAATAACAGAGGTAGGAGGAATAAGGAATATGAGTCTTATGGAATCATGATAGTTTTGTCACTTCTGCGATAAATAAACATGGTTGAAATGCAGTAATTTATTTCCAGTAAAAAAAAAGAATGCAGTGTAAATGAAAGCTTTATAAAGCTACGGCCATTTAAGGACGTTTTCCAAAAGTTAGGTTCATTTATGATCCTCAGCTTCCTGCTCCTCAGCACCTGTAAGTGACTGAAAGGAGAAAGACCTTGAAATATTTCTGAGAAAATTACTTTTTACTTAGTAGAATGGTTATATAAGCACTCTGCATACACTTTGAATTATGTTAAACGTGGAAAATTCCAAGCTTGTCCATAATTCTTATGTTTCTGCTGCTTTAGTTAGCTTTCCTGTTATTCTCTTGCCATCTCTCTGTGTTATTATGAATAAAAGTGAATGTTTAAAAATTAGGGTTTATAGCACCAAAAAATTACAAAGAAGGAAGTTTCAGGTTGGTAATATTCAATGGTCACTGTCATTTAATTTTCTTTTAATAAACTTATTGTTGTTGATCTCTTTTATCAGTTTTTGTCTGAAGGGTGAGGGATTGGATGGAAGCTATCCAGCTGTCATAGATTATACACCATACTTGAAGTTCACCCAAAGGTACTTTTTAGCTTTACTCTGCTTTTTAAAATTTTATTTGCTTGGCAAAATTTTACTTATTATTTGGCCTCTTATTTTTCATTTCATATGCATAATGTTATTTATCTCTACGTACACTCAGCTACCTCATTCTTTCAGACTGTTGGAATTGTTACATCATGACTCATGAAATGTGAGTCATACTCATTTTGTTTCCTGGATTCAGAATAACAGTTCAGTGGGAAACAAATGCTGCATCTCCTTTGATGATCATCCGACCAAGTTGTCCTTTCTCCTAAAACTTTTTTATGTATTCATTGAAAAAAATGTGGTTATTATGTAAATAAAAATTATATGTACCCTGATAAATGTAAGATGACATAGGCAGTATAAGCCATTAGCACATAACAGAAAGTCGTGACCAGTAGCTATGTAAACTGACTTTTTAGCTGCATTTTGCTCCTCTGATCAGCCTTATCATTAATAATAAAAAGAATTCTCACTATCTAATAAATCAAGTAGCAATTTGACATCACCAAAAAGCATGGAAATTAATTACAGTAATTTCACAATTATAAGCCGCATCTTTTTCATTGAAGAATCCAGCCTACCCCAGTAGTGCGGCTAATCTTCAGGTGCAGCTTATTTATGGACAAATCCCAGTGAAATGCCAACCCGGAAGTGAGAGCCGGCCGGGGAGGGCGCCTGGGGCTGCCTTTAAAGGCTTGGCTGGTCTATGAAAACTGTTTGTAACTTGAGCACCTGACACCAAACCCCTTGCGGGCGTGATTCTGTTACTAACTCGTTACTTTGTTGCACATGGATCCTTGCTTTACAAAAACAAAACAAAAAGAAGTGCGGCTTAAATTCAGGTGTGGCTTATATATGGACAAATCCCGTGGTCTACCCAGCTACCTGGATGTGCGGCTTATAATTGTGAAATTACTGTATATGTTTTCTATTGTTAGGTTTACCAAAATGAGAGAGGCAGTTAGGAACAGTCTTGAAGATACACGACTGAACATGAAATATCCTAGTTACTCTCCTGAAATTTTTACTAGCTTACATATTAGTCACAAGTTGTGATTCAGTTTATATCATGGCAGGATAATGGGGTTATGGAAATCACTACTGATAAAAACCTAGCAAATTCTGTTAGGTGGAAATGTAGTTGTAAGGGAAGATTTTCAAACAGGTACTGAGTTAAATCGGAATACAGAATTGTTAGGATTGGAAGGCACCTTTGGAAATCATCCATTCTAAGCCCCTGCCAAGACAGGTTCACCTGTAGCACGCAATGCCTGGAGCAAGAATTTGTCCAGGTGAGTTTTGAATGTCCCCAGAGAGGGACACTCCACAACCTCCCTGGGTGGCCTGTGCCAGTGCTCTGCCACCCTCAACGCAAAGAAGTTCTACTTCATGTTGAGGTGGAGCTTCTTGTGTTTTAGTTTATGGCCATTGCTCTTCCTCCTATCACTGGGCAGCACTGAAAAGAGCTTGGCAGCATCCTCTTGACAAGCTGCCTTTGAGATATTTGTATGCATTGATGATATCCCCTCTGTCTTCTCTAGACTAAGATAAATTCTTGTCTTTGAGACAGATGTCTGCATTCTCTAGCATGCATTGATTCTGAAAAATATGAAGATATTTTAACAAGGAATCTACTTACTATGTAGGGAGATACCTTCTGTGAAGTAACAGGCACATGATCTTTGCTGTAAACATAGATATACATTCTGATTTACGTTTATCTTGCTTTAACATAATGACAACCACTTTTTTGGGTTTCTGCTTTTTTCTTTTTTTTTTTAAAGAAACAATCTTTTAGATACAACTCTTTGTGAAGAAAAGATTAACTCATCACTTTCTTAGATAGCATATTGTAATGCATTTACCCTTTGTACTTAGGAAAGTAGCCCACATACAGTTGCCTAATTTGATGAAGATCGCAAGCAAACTTATGCCCATTTTCTAGGTGGCTATAGAAACAAAAGCTTGAAATACACGTTATGTTTAGCAATCCATCATATCCCAAGGATACAATTTTTTTTTTTGTTTGCAGAGCTTTTTAAGAAATGCAGTGGTTCAATTTCAATGAGAATTTGCATTTTTATAAGCACAACTTTTGACTTGGCTAATAAATATGATTCTTCAGTTCTGACAGTATCAGCAGTGATGAAGAAGAGCTAAGAACACTGGGCAGTAGTGGCAGTGAAGGCAGTACTCCAGAGAACATTGGTCCTCCTTTCATCACAGATGAAAACAGTTGGTACAACAAATGCAAAAGGGTAGAACAGAAGTACCGGCTTGCATTGGAACAGAAGGTAAAAGATTAGTTTTGTGTGGGGGCTATGGAACCAAGCTCATCAGCAGCCAACTGGTAACATACCCATCTAAGTAAAGGCAGGAAAATACATTATTAGAAATTGTTTAGCTTCATGTCCTAAATTTTATGATCCTCAGAGTATCCAAGCATCTTTGCTCACTGATTTGAGGGAAAGGAGGGTCGATGAGTTGGGTAAGAGAATAGCAATCATTCAGAGATCCGATTTCACAATCTAATGTAGAAGCTTTGGCTTCTTTATCCAGTCTTGGAGTAACAGACACTGTATCTGTAATGCTGTTTGGTTGTGCTCTTGAAGTTCACAGAAATTTTCTCTTCCTTAGAAGTCACAGATTTGTATTGCTGTATGTAGCCTGACAGCTGAAGGCTTTTATGATGATAGTGATTTTAAACTTTAACAGTTAGTCTTAAACTAAGCAAAAAGGATCTGCAAAGTGATCCATTTAGATGAAAGGCAAAACTATCTTCTCAGTGATACTGGGATGGATTTTTAGAAAATAGATAGTTTTACTACTCGATTGAAGCAGAATGGGAAAGGAAAACATGAATTGATGTGTTTGTGTTGGATTTTAATTTAGGCGGCATACTGAATGTAACTATAAAAACCAAAGGTAGGTTTTCCATCTACAACTCAACATACTTTAAGTTAAAGGTGAAGTGAAATATATGTCCAAACCTTTCAGTAGTTTAGCATTTTCAAAGCAAAGTACTTGTCAGTTTTTCATAACAGCATATTACATGTGCAGTAATTACGATGTTCATTAGCTAGTAGATGGAGAAGGCAGACTGTTCGTACATACCAAAGAAGTAGTGCACAGAGAAACAAAGGTGGGAAAAATTACAGGAAAAAACTAAAATACACCTGGTTAAATTTTTTAAAATATCTTCTATTATTATTTTTAGTATTCTATTTTCATAGCATAAGAATTTGATTTTTGTGAAACTCTAAATAGAATAAACCACATGAAGGGCTGGAACCACCCAAAGGTGCTTAGAGGTGTAATTATTTCCCTGAATACGGAACAGGTAAAATCAAAATGGGTTTATTTTAATGCACTTGAAAGAACATAGCTAAAGTTTTTCAAAGTAGCAGTGAAAGAGTCAGTGTTTCTCTCCCTTCTCTTTCTTCATGGCAATAATTTGCATTGCACCAATGACTGAGTTGCACTCAGTGCAGTAGGTACCAGCTAATCAGAGGCAGTTTATTTGAACAAAGGGGCTTGCTTGAGTACTTGACCAAAGCAGATGTAGAGGGAAAAATAAACACAGAGCACATGATTATGCACCACTTTTCTTCTAATGCACTCTTGCCCAATGTATATCAGCTGAGGGGCTGCCTGTAGCTCAAAGGTTTGTCTGTGCAGCAACCTGTGATAGATGTCTCTTCGAAATACTTGTCAAATATACTCTTGATTCCATGTAAAATTTCACCATCCAAATAATATTTTTTTTGGCAAAGCGTTCTGTGACTCTACCATCTGTTGTGTGAAAAACTACCTCCTATTCTGTCTTTTGAATCTGGCTGCTATGAATTTGATTTCATGGTGCCTAGCTCTTGCTTTTTAAAAAGTTAGGACCTGTCTCTTCCTTTCAGTATTGCCCAGGCTACTCTGGGAATTTGATGACTTTGTCTTTTCCAAGTTGTCTCTTGTCCAGATCAGTGAGTCATACTTTACACATTTGTTATTTATGTGGAAGTTATCACTTCCCTGTTCTGGAATGGTTTAAACTGTTCACTTTTGAATAGTAAACTACGGAATTATTTGTGTACTGTTTATACTGGAATTTTATATTCTTTTACTGGTGGGATGTGCATTCCATGTCATTATAGACAGAGTTATTTACTGCACATAGGATTATGTTTCTGATACTGGGGCTTCAGGTCTAAAATGCTTCTGTAAAACAGTTTGAGTTTTTTGTTGCTGTTTTGTTTTGGGATTTTTTGTGGTTTTGAGAGGCAGGAAATGTGTTGTAATGCATCATTTAGTAGTTTCAAAGTGCTACTTAAAACTCCAAGGAATGTCTTAGGAGTCAAGATAACAGTAGTATTTGATGAGGCAGAACTAGGCATACTGAAAAGCTCTCAAGACTACTTGGGATTTGTACTGAGACTAAAAAGTCCCTGTCAAATATAAATATATATCCAATGAATAGAACTATATTTAAGTATAAGATCACAAAATGGTTGTGGTCAGATGACACCCTGGAGATTGTCTTGTCCAACTCCCCTGCTCAGGAAAAGATGGATTAGACCAGGTTTCTTAAGGCCTTTTTCAGTCAGGCTGTGAATATCTTGGGGATACACAGTCTCCAGCCTGTCTGGACAGCCCATCCCAATGTTCATTTAATGGGGAAAAAAGGAAAGAAAAATTTTCCTGTATTTAAATAATTTCTTATATGCTTGTATTTCAGGTTGTGCCCATTGCCTCTTTTCACTGGCTGTCACTGAGAAGAGTCTGATTCCATCATGCATACACCCTCCCATTAAACACTGATGCACATTGATATGATTCTTTATCCTTACCCTCTTCTCTTCAGCCCTGACCTGAGCAATCCCAGCTCCTTCTGTTTCCTCTCACATCAGAGGTGCTTCAAACCCTTAACAGTCTTTGTGATGATGAATTACATTAGTAGCATTTTTACCAGCTAATGTGAATTTGTTTTCATAACAGGAGTTGAGAACAGACACACCCATTCTGTCCCTCTGAAAACTATCTTGTTCTTAATACCTTTTTTAAAATGCAGGCACATACAAAACAGGTGCCCATTTTTCCACAGGTGTCAAGGAATGTGCACAATTTTATATAGTGTAGACTTACTGCATCTTGTTTTAATTTACAGTTTCTAAGAAGTTGTAACATCTAACATGCTGGAACCTTCTTCATCATTTTAATGTGTGATTCAAAAGTTCAAAGAAACTTTAAAATAATATTGGATATTTCATTCATAATAATTCCAGATCCCTTTCATTAACTATAAAGATTAATATAGATATAGATATTAATATAGATATAGATTCTACCCTTATCCTTGTGTATTATCTAACATCCTGCACCTGTTCAGTTGTAGAATTCTGATCTTTTTCTTGTGCTCGTGACAGTTGTTTTTGAAAGAGGAATTAATGTTTGATGGTGGTGGCTTTCCTGTCTCGTTTTTTCATCCATTTTTCCACTCCTCTTCAAGAATATAAATAAATATATGATTTTTCTGTTACCTGTTAGGAAATCTCAAACTAATCTGAAGTACATTTGCTAGTCTGTTTAAAAATAAATAGTTAAAAAACCCTACAACAAACCCAAAGTAAAATAGTATACATCATAAACTGAACATGCATAATTGAAGGTGGTTTTGATAATGTGAACTTTAAAGTTTTCTAATAACTTACATTTTCAGGGTTATCTTGAAGAATTGGTACGACTCAGAGAAAACCAGCTGTCTGAATCTGTCTCGCAGAATAAACTGCTCTTACAAAGAAT
Organism: Sialia sialis; assembly: GCA_009812075.1. Taxonomy (NCBI): domain Eukaryota; kingdom Metazoa; phylum Chordata; class Aves; order Passeriformes; family Turdidae; genus Sialia; species Sialia sialis. The sequence continues at coordinate 21,560,195 of VRYO01002734.1, forward strand.
TGAAGATATGGATCTAGCCCACAAAATGGAGAAGGAGCAGCTGGAATATATCATTGTGGAACTGCAAGACCAGTTGTAAGTTAGCATAATGGAAAAGCATTCCTAGAGCAGTATTACTTAAATTATTTAAGTTATATAACTACACAATATGTAGAGTTTCTGATCTTGTGGAAATGAGTCAGCTTCTTAAAGAAACTTATGTATTTTAGCTTTTTAAATTTTTTTTCTGACAAGTCTTAGATTTGGCAATGGATCTCTGGAAACTGTAGTAGTGTAAAATAGAATCATTCCAAGATTTAAATATGAAACTTTTTTTTAGATCTGAAGTAGCTTACAGTAAAGTTGCTTAAATTTTTTACACATTTTTATAAAATGTTCTTTATATTTTATTACTTCCAGTTTAAAGGCTACCCCTAAAAGTACTGAAAATAGCTATCTTTTCAAGACAATTTTTTAAAAGTTAGGCAAGAGAGGGTAAAAATATATTTATTTTCTTTGTCTAGATTTTAGTTTATTTGTGATGGCTCAGAAAACAGAAGTTCATCTGGTAATCCTAAAACTATTCAAACAGGCAAAACAGTTCACTGCCACCCTTTCTTCAATTCAAGGCAAAATGCTAAAACAATAGAAGGCTTATTTTTTATTAATAGTATATGTGATTTCTAGTATGATAAATATTTGAGTATATTATGATCATTATATAGTTTATCCTCTCAGCTCTGTCTGGGTGGGGAGGTAGTCTCCTTTTGCAAGACATTCCCACTTTGGATGGGTCTCTGAGAAGCCTGGTGTAGTGGAAGGTGTCCCTGCCCATTGCAGGGTGTTGCAATGAGATGATCTTTAAGGTCCCTTCCAACCAAGCCATTCTGTAATTCTGTGTTTGAAGACCCAGTCAGATGGAAGATTCACTGTCTGGTGATAGGTTGCCATGAAGATGCCATAGGGTGCACCTGCAGCAGTTGAATGTTTTGTTCATAACAAATATAAAACAAGTTACTTTGCCTTAAATCTGGATTAATTTGTAAATGGCTGAGCCCTGAACTAACATAGCAGACATCTGAGATCTGTCAGACATTTGAGAGAATATATGGAGACATCATCCAAAAATGTCTTTCCTATGAAGTAAAGTACTGCTAGCTTGTAAGCAAAGCTTTTTCTTTTTTTCTACTGCACTCTCATGATAGCTTGTTTTATTGCCAGTGCTTGAAATGGATTTTATGAAAACGTTTAGGAACACTGAATTGGCATTTTATTTAGGCAAATGCAGAGCTGAGTAAGAAGAAAAGATAGTTTTCCAGGTTTCTTCTTTTTTCCCCTAGGATTGACTGTAAGTTTTTGAGAGATACCTGTTTCTTACTACTTCTCTGAACTTACTGATATGCCCAAGATTCGTGTTATGCTGCTTTGGAATCCCTAGTTATTTGGCGGAGGTGGAGGAAGGTGTAAACTCATTTAAACCTATTCTGATGCTGGAAATTTTGAATGTTCATACCTGCTGTTAAATTTTAGATGAGATATATACAGTTAGACTGTTCTGAAGATTTGTCTTTCAGGTTTGATTTTGTTTGATGTAAAGGCTCAAATTGTGGCATAACTTCTGTTGTATCTTGACAGAGTTCTTGTATATCTGTTTGTGAGACATTGCAGTCAAGAGTCTGAACTACACTAGATATTTGGAGTGGTGTAATTTTATATTTTATTGCTTTGAGTGTAGTGTGCCTGTCAGGTGAGGGAGGGGATGAAAGATTCCTAGCAAGTTTCTAATGGTCAACATCAATCATAATTAACTTATTTTAATCATATTTGGTATTTGTGTTGGGTTTTCTATTCCTGGCTGCCAAATGTGTTGTGTCAGTAATGTGTCTGTAATGAGGGATGAATCTTGGCCAATTGCTTTTTATGGTCCAGCCATTTTAGAATGATGTTAAAGTAATACCAAAACTTAGTATTTTGTTCCCCTACTGTTACTAGCATTTTGAGGCTGAATGTATGCTGTAATCTGAGTCCTTCATCAGCAGATAAGAGCAAGTTTGGGACTGTAATTCTGCCCAAGGCTTACTGCATTGCTGTTTGTAAAACACTTCGAGACCTACTTGAGGATTTTTTGCTGTGTAATTGGACCTATTATAAATAAACATTATATACTTTCTTTTTAATGATGCTCTTCTATTCTCCTTGCTTCTGTTCTTAAGGTAGCAAGGTCTATGACTTCAAACTTTGTTGAGTAAGGTTTTATTGAGGTTTCCTAAATGGTATTTCACACGCATGCAAAGCAAAATCTTTTATGTATCTTTTCAGTGGACTTGACAGAATCTGAGTCTATATCTATTTCTGCCTTCCCCCACCAAAAAAAAATGAATGTGAGGTAAGGAATAGAGATCTGATCTTTTTGACAGTTTAGGCTGTTGCTGTTGCTTACTTGGAAACCAGTTAACCCAGGATCAACAGATCAACAAGGCCTTGAGGTTAAAAATTAGCTATCTTACAGAGAAACTTTTCTGTATTCACATTTACTAATTTGGTTTGCTGTAAAGCATAAAATAATATGAGGATAGAAGGTCAGAAAAATTGGGGAGGAATTTTTCTTTTATAGCTGCTATGCTTCATGTTCTACAATTTTCAGTAGTATTAACTTTGTCTCACACACTTGGGTATTCAAGCTACAGTGAACAACATCGTTTCCAATTTTTTAAAAGCCATTTTACAGATCTCGTGAATACCAATATCTGGAATATGGTGAAGCTGAAAATTTATCAATTAGTTATTCACAAAAGAATAACATTTTTATTGTGTCTCTCAGCTTAATTGAATTTCTCAGCAATATGCACACCCATCTTGGGATTGGACCTCTTACTTTGTTGGCAGGTGTCTGATGGTAAATCAAGTTGGAAAAGTGAATCTGCAATGGACAACCCGATTATCAGTTCAGCACATTTAAGCTAATGCACAGCTCATCAGGAAGAAGGTTCAGACTGGACATTGGGAAACATCTCTTTACCCAGAGGGAGGTCAAACACTGGAACAGGCTTCCTGGACAGGTGGTCAATGTCCCCAGTATGCCAATGTTCAGGAGGCATTTCACTTGTGTGAATTGCAATAAGGATGAGCCACTAAGAGCCTTCATTTTTTTTTCTAGATGTCATCACTATGATGTGTTTTTTCTTAGGACTTGGTATAGTTGAACACTACAGAACAGTGCTTTTGGTTCCACTCTTCTCCAAGAATAATGTATTTTTACAGTGAGGGTGAGGCAGTTCTAAAGGCCTTAAAGTACATAAAATTAACTGTTCTTAAGTGCTTGAAAATAACAGCTCACAGGAGGACAGCCAAGAGAAGCCTGTTGACCATGGCACATCTAGATTAAGAAAATAGTTCAAATTCTGTAACATTCAAATTACAGAATTGTAATTTGATGGGAGAAGGATCCCAAATCATCAAGGAATTTCATCCTGGAATATTCAAAATGTACAGAGGCAGATATTCCTTCTTCCTCTGTGTTTCTGCAAAGAGATGTTTAATGTCTCTTGAAGCAAAAAGACATTTGATCATACACCCCATCAGTAAAAAAATTCTAGCCACCCCCACAATGCAGGTATTATTATTATTTATAAATTATATAAATATACTATAGTGCTAATATATTATTTGCATCCTTAAACATACAAAAATAGAAATTGAAAAGTGTAAGATGAAATAAATGTTACATTTTAAAAAATTTATTAGCAGTACAAAAAGGAGTTTTTTCCAGCACCCCAAAGGATTGTCTTCTGCATCTCAGTTTGAGACCATTGCCTTGAAGGAATAGTTAGCTCAGTCAAAGATATGATTGGGCAAAATCTGGAACTATTGGCCCACAATATCCTTGCATTAAAATTCTTTGGCTCAGCTTAAACAGGCTTTTTCCCCTGCTTAGGGTGATTCTTAGTCTTTCTTTTGACTATCACACTACCTGTGTTACGGCAAACTCTGCTTTTGTTTCTTTAAAGTTCAGATTATGCACGTGAAATTGATATTTACATTTGTTAAATATTGATGTCTGGTTACAAGAGAGATTCTGTCAATTTCCTGATTGGCTTGTTTCCTGCATATTGTCTCACTGATGTTATAAAAATTGATCTCACTGATGTTATAAAAGTTGATCACTTTAACACATAACATCTTTTTAAATAAAGTGGAAGGAAAAAGGAAAGCATTGTATGCAAAGCAGAAAAACTCCCAAAATGCTTTAAAAGTTTTTTTCTTCTGCTTTGATTTTTGCTGGAATAAAAACAGTGATTTGTGTAATGTTTACCACCACAGGTTTCCTCCTAAAGAATTCCTTCAGATTTTCAGGTTGATGTGCCTGGTGTAAGATGGTCTAACTTTGTTTTATCAATTTCTCACATTTATGTGAAATTTATTTTGTAAATTCAATGACTATGCTGTATTTTATACCACTCTGTTTTTATCTCCCTCTACTGTTTCTTCCTAGATGCCTATTTTGATAGGGTGTTTTGTGGAGGGAAGAAAAGTTAGGGGGCGGGGGAAAGTTAGTCTTCCATGTTTGGTATTCTGTTACTTGTTAAGGCACAGATAGGCATCAAACTAAATTGTAGGGACACTCACATCTTACACTGAATTAAGCTTGACTGTGTAACTAAGACATTTTTTTCATGTGTTGTCAAATCTTAAAGATTGGTTTCATTTGTCTGGCTGTTCCTTCAGAATTAGCCTTCTCAAGGTCCAAACTCTGCTTTTACTCCATTTGTAATGTCTTAATATTGCTTAACATTTTAATCATACTTAATATTTTAATATCCAGCAATACTGCATTTTCTATCTGAATAATACAGATGCCTTTGTAAAGACAGGAAATGACAGTGTACCTGCAGCCCTGAGAAGCTGGGTTTTTTTCAGAGATACTCTCTAATTGCAGTCAATGTGCTGTCTATGCCTTCACAGCTGAGGTGTGCACAGCCTGTCACGCTTCCCTCTTTTCCAGGCATTGACTACTGGAGTATTCTGTCCACACTTTTTTCTCTGTGTTAGCTCTGCATGGAGCTCAGGGTAATACTCCTTGCCTTTCAGAAAGGTCCATCAGCTCATTCTCAGCAGCAACAGAATACAGCATGCTAGTTCTGAGCAGCATGCAGAGTAAATTCAGATGTGGTTAACTGCAGGCAAAATTAGCTTCTCTGTTTCAAACACTCCATGTCCTATCCGGTCTATTACGGACTATGTGAAGGAAGATACACTATATTCTCTGTTGCAAAGATGATTTCTTTTCAATGAATGGTCACATCCCATTTGGTTAAAAAACTTGCTTATAAAAATAGTATCTCTGCTTGTCCTCACTTTGTCAAGATGGTATTTGTAAATGCTCTAGAGTCTGCAGCATGCTGCCACAATACTCTGCCTGTGAGCAGGCGGGGGAGGGTCAGAGAGGAAGGCACAAAGCTGTAGAGGATGTAGGCTTAGCTGTGCTGGCAGGGACAAAGCAGAGGAAAGCTTCTCCAAGGAAACGGAAGCAGGAGGGTCTGAGCAAAGGCTTTGAAACTTAGCTTGTGTCTCCCTGTCAGTAAAACTTTAATGTGGGTTGCCTGGCTTTGTAATCCTAGTTCAAAACCTAAATCTTCTGGAGAAATAGGAAAGCTGGATCAATTTTTTTTAACCCTCTTGCCTTCCTTTCAAATAGTCTTCTAAGACTTTCTTTTTCATAGAAACTGAATTCCTCAACTGCTTAAGTACAGTAAATCCAATTTGTTGCAGCTGCTTTATTTCCTCACTGAAAGGAAGTTGAAGATTAAAATTTAATCTTTGATCCTGGCAAGTTTCTTTCCTAGAATGTGAAAACTGAGAATGATAATCCTTTCCTTTTAAAGATTTAATGGATCCTGATATCAAACCCTAATTCACATTAGCCATGCTTTTATTTGTAATGCTTCCTGTCTGTCCTCTGCTTCTCCCTCAAGTTTGAGCAGCAGTTTGAAATTCTTAGTATTGCAGTCTGGTTGATTTTTCTGGTCCTTCTTTTTTCAGCTTATCTGTGTGTGACTTTTTTTTCCTTAATAACATAGAAAGATATTTCATATTCTGAGAGACATTAAAACTTTCGTTTAGGCAGTGTTTTGAATTTTGTTTTTGTGTAAGCTTTTCTTTTTGAGTTTGCTGCAATATTGTAATCCCATTCTGTTTTACAAGGGCAGGAGTTGACAGCAAGAAGGGAAGTTCTGTTTTTAGTGAGGTGGAAACCAAAGAAGACATGGGTGTTTCCTTTTTTGCAAATATAACTAGGAGAAGTTCAGCTGGGTGTAGGACATAGAGAGACTCCTGCAGTTCAGAGAGGAACATACAGGGCAAGGTACAAGGCCATGCACAATTAAACAATTTGCAATCAAGCCTCCAACATAATTCTATTCTTAGAATACACGTGGGTTTATTGCACAACTCAAAGCCAAAAGTTTCTGAGTTGATAACAGCCTGAAGGAAAGGGCTTACTCTACAAGATGCAGTAGATAGGGAGGCATTTATATTTAAACCCTCATATTTTAATATATTATTTCAAACTGTTAAAAAGGGGGATTAAAAGGTTTACTTTAAAATAAACCTTAACATTCTAAAATAAGCTTAAAGCTTTTGAAGCTATAGATGTCTTCAAGGATGTGTTGGAATATTTACAGCAAAATGTTTTCTGACTCCAAAATGAAAAATATTCACTTTTGTAAGGAGTCTGCCTTCTGCTCCCTTCTCCCCTGCACTCCCGTTGGTGGATAGGGACTTTTTTTCACCATTTTGCATACTTAATGACATTAGCATGGCAGTGTATCCCCTTCAGGTTGTCTAATGTGTAATACTAAAATCTGTTTCTATAGTGGCATCTTTTCTCTCTTCTCCCACAGATTCCCTTCCATGGATAAAATTCCAGAATATTTGTCCAATGTAGAATTTAAAAATTTGGAACCAGGAAAAAGAAGGCCTTTCAAAATAGTAATAATGATAAGTATTGAGCCTCTGAAGGCCTCAGTACAATGCAATTGCAAATGTTGTGCAGTCATGGTAGGAAAGCATATTGTGTATGAGTTTCTTCTCTGTTAATATACCTGAACTGTGGCAGAAAAAGAATGCTTGCTTTGGCATAGCAATAGGGCAGACATCAGTGTCCTCCTCTTCTAATTCCACAAAGAGAATTATCTTGTGTCTGGAACCTCAGCTGAACCTGAGGCTTTGTTTTCATAAAAGCGTTTGAGTAACTTGATGCTGCAAATGGAGGGATTAGAAAAAAACAGGTAAAAATTATGTTAAGTCAATCATGGTGCACAATCATTAACTGCTGGATTGCAACCACAGAGCCTGAATTTGATCTCTTTGTGCTTTATCTGTTTAGATAATAATCTCGCATTATCATTTGCTTCTGATAATCATAGGGTTTTGTGCTTCATTTCTTAACCTTCATACTAATCAACTGTACATTTGCTTCTGTATTCCAGAAGATACTGATGGGAAAAGCAATTATTTCATATTGCTTATGCATAAATGAGAAAAGTTGAGCAGAATTTAATTTTTTCTGATATATTTAATGCAAGTTACGTGAAGTTCAATGCCAAGCTAAATGGGCTTTAAATGACAAGTAGTAAAAAAAGCCTCATTTTTTTAAGGGTGGAAGAACAGTGCCAAGTTAGAATGTGGAGGAGAGGCTAGTTTTGTATTTGCAGATATTACTATATCCTTGATATACTGAAGGAGTATCTCTAGGATTTGTCAGGCAAAAGAAATTGATATTTAAATTATCCTAAACTTCAGATTTATTTTACTAGATTTTTTGGTTTAAATAAATCAGATCAGTAATAGTGTTTCATCCAGTAAAAAAAGATGAGCAAAGTTTTTTTATACTTTCACAATGAAATTGCAAGTTTCTCTAAAATACAAATAGTTTGTTAAAAAAAAAGGTGAGTTACAGATCAGATCGTGCATACACACAATTGCAAAAATATCGGAAGTTTTTAAATTATAGATGATATTTGTAAATTTAGGTTACAACTTGTTTTTCCAGTTTTAACTTTGTGCCTTGTGTTTCTTCTATATTTTTGTAAAATAAAGCACAGTCCAAATGAATTCTAGAAAGGCTTTAAATGGATAAAGTGAAATGCCTGAAGTTATAACCAGGAAAATACAATCAGTGTGCTCCCTGATTCCTGGGCAAGAAGCTTTTATGAGCTGCTGTGCTGTTTTGGCTAGCAAGTGGTTGAGATATAGACAGGTGTTTTTTCTGTTGGTCGTATTTCTGTTCTTATGCAACCACTTAACACTGTAATTTTTTGTCATGTTGTTATCCAAATTGTAACTCAAATTATATTGGCAATGGTTTTTATTTGCCACCATTTACCCCTTCCCATTTCTAGTGTTACTCTCTGATTGTGGATTTTTGTTTAGGTTTTTTTATTTCACCCCTTTGCCCTTGGATAAGACTTTTGCCCTCCTCTTTTTTTTAATTCTGCAATTTCTAACATTTTTAAGCGGTGCCTTACCATTTGCATAGTTTGGGGTTTAGCACCTCTATTAATTTGCATTCAATTAACAAGAAGGACTTATATTACTCAAGGCGTGCTGCTGATATTTTAATTTTTTGTTTGTAATTAAAACTATGGCCTTCTGAAAGAGCTTATATATGCTAGTTTTGGCAAGTATGTGTAGAAGCTTAATCTTCCAATTACTCTGTTGGATATCACTCCTGAAATTCTTTCTGGCATAATATGATAGTGGAATTTTAAAGAAAAAGTGGTCATTCAGTCAACCCAAAGTAACTTAACCATTTTGTGGTTCTTTCTCCTGTTTTTACTGAATTGAAAGGAATGACATTAAAGTGGAAAAAAAGTTACTGAGAATACCAGTTTTGTTGATCTGCTAAGATCTTGATTTCTTTTTTCTCCACACCCTTGTAGAAATGTTTTTTTAAAAGGAATTTGGCTATAAACAGATATGTTGTATTTACATCACTGACATAAGGGAAAAAGAATCCTTAAATGACAAACCGAGTTTGAGAGGATATTTACAGAAGGCAAATTAGACAATCTGTCCAAAAAAAGCTTGTTTGCTTAGAGTCCTCCATTTCTCAGCAGAGGTGATCTGAGTAGTTGAAGAACTGACTTTAAATCTGCTCTTTATGTTTTCAGTAGTTTGGTTGCTGATCAAGTTCAGTATTCTTGTTTTCTGTCAAGACCTACTGTCTGGGAAAACTGGTTGTGTGGTGCCTGTTCTCCTCCAGAGAATCAGGCCTAGTTATTTGTCCATAGACATGAAGAGTGTCAGCCACATGCTGCAGTGCTGTTTTAGTGAACATATGCAAAGTTGTCATGTTGTGGTATGTTTTGATCTATTCTGGATGTCTATGCTCAGAAACAAAGTCTCCACTGCAGTTAGACTGGAACTCAGGAGTCCAGCTGATGGTTTTTGCTAACAGTATAAACTTCCCCAAGTTATCCAAAGGTCAAAAATAGCGAAGGCTGTATAAAATTGATAACTGATTTCATTAGGATATAGTTCAAGATCTTTCTGAGAAACAATAAAGGAGGATTTAAAAATGCTGAAGAAGCTCAGGGGTATCTGTTCTGTGGCATGAGTTGTGCCATTGCTGTGACACACAAAGATCTGTTGGTCAGTTAGAATAAGAAAATGTGTTGCAGTAGGACATTCCTACTTCTTTTTCACTGCAGAACTGCCTTTAGAAAGTCTGCTGGCATCTAACTGCTCTGGCATGTAGTTTGGGGAGCAGTGTGTCTGTGTACAGGGCACAAATCTGAGAGAGATGGTATGTTGCAGCATCAAAATATGCTGGTAAGTAACTGATTTTCATACCTGCTGATCTAATTTCTCAAAGTCCAATGACATACCAGTCCAGACAGCTAACTGTGTATTGCAGTACTGACAGCTTAGGAGTTCCCTTTTTATTTGGAGCTGTTTTTCCAGATTTTAGTTATATTCATGTATGCTATCAATTTGAGTTTGCATTCCATATTTCCTGTCTTAAATAAAGGTTTTTAAAGCTTGTTCTTATGCAAATGTTTTTATTTTCTTTTAAGCTTTTATTTTCACTTTTACTTTTCACTACTCAGGTAGTTCTTGAACTGGAACACTCATCTGATGTAATTCCCTTTCTTAGGGAATTAGTCTGTTTGGTTTATTTCCTGTCTTCATCTGCTGGTAGGAGGGCAAATTGCCAACTGGACTGGCATTTTCTGGATTTGGAGAAATTAAACTTGCAGGTAAGAAATTACTGGTTTTTCATAGGTGTAATTGGAAACAGAACTGACTTTTGTTTTATTGAACAAAAAATCCTATGCAAACTGAACTTTTGGAATAGGCTTCCAATGAATCTACATTTGATCCAAGGGAAATTGAAAATCCAGTATAGCTAAAATGAGACCAGAAATTTTATGTGGTTATGCAGGAAAGGTTTTTTTTATATAAGCTTGGACTAAACATGAGATTAAATTTTATTTACTTATTTATTTTTAAATTCCCAGAGCTAATACAGTTACAGTATAGTATGTAACCAGCTATAATGACTTACATAATTTCTGTTGTACATGCAGGAATCCAACATACAGGTTGTCCTTTGTCCCTCTCTCTCACTAGTGAGTCAGGTCACAGTTTCAAGAGGCAGAAGTCTTAGATGTGTTATTAATTAAAAGCAGTAATTTTTTAATCTCTTGAGAGGCAGCTGAGCTGCCATAAGCAATACTAGTGCAAGCTGAAGCATTGTGGGTTTATCTTAGGAATTAAATTTTTAAAACATAAACACAAAACAAAACCAAACTAAAGCTTAGTCAAAAAAAAAATTTTAAATGGCTATCTTTGATGCTTCATTTACACAGTGGACCCTAACATGATTGTGCCAGAACTGAAAGGCAGCAGGGATGGAAATGGGCAGTAATTTGTCAATTGCATCTTGTTTTTTGTGTGTACCTTACAAAAATATATCCTGTAGGTGCTTAATACTTTCAAAATAACAAATCATTAAATAAACATCTCAAAATAATAAAAGTTGAGTAAATCTACAAATAAATATTCTGGAGAGTACCTGACAAACAGGGCAAGTGAACTGTAAGGAGAAGGATGTTTATTGGAAGACTTCACTAATCTCACATTTCCTTGCTTCTTAAATACACAATTACAGAACTGAAAGTCAAGAGCATACAGGGATATTTCTGGCAATAGCTGGATAAACCTGGTGAAAGCTCTGGCTGCTTCTGTTATTCTTGAATGAACATAAGTAAATGTACAGGTCTGGAGTGAGCGTGTGTATTTGCAGACACTTATTTCCACCCTGGGAGTATGTTAGTATTGATTAGTTAATGACTCATCAGTAATCTTTTGTAATAGGCAGGAATTCTTTAGCAGGATTTTTTGACTTAACAGGTTTTGGTTTTTTTGTTACTGAAGAAGAGCCTAATTTTAATAGTAATTCTTGGTATAGAGAACAAGAAATACAAATGTAAGGCAAATATTTGTTAGTTCTTAATGATGTACTTTACTGCTAAGATGTTCTCATCTCTTTTGCTGATTGTTTTGCCAAAGAAATTATTACTTTTAGTAGTATTTTCAATTTGTGTGGGGTTTTAATTTTTTTCAGATATTAAAAAAAATCCCACCACAATTCAAGTGTCATAAATGTTGTCCTGGGACAACATGGCAAGACTGTATGTTATACTTCCCCAAGATATATGCATTATGGGAAAATCTATGCTGTGGAAAGGGTCATTTTTAAAAGAAATGCCCTGGTTTCAGCTGGGATAGAGTTAATTTTCTTTCTAGTAGATGGTACAGTGCTGTTTTTTTGATTCAATTTGAGATTAATGTTGGTAATAGACTGATGTTTTGGTTGTTGAGTGTTCTTTCTCTGCCTATCTCTTTACTATTTATAATGTTTGCAGAACTTGAAATGCTATATGAAGTTATCTTACAAAAGTGTTGTTTGGGGTGAGGACTGCTAAGGGTACTTTCTGTTTACTTTCTGTTTAAGGGTACAGCTGTTTACTTTCTGCAGATTATAAAACAGCTACTGCTGCTTTTTTGCTGACATGATTGTAAAGAGATGGAAATAGTTGTAGACACAGAGGATACCAGTTAGTTGGGTGAGAGAGGGGAAGCTCACAGGCTCTCAGGCAATCAACAATTTTTTCATGCCTAGGTTAGAGTATGTACCATAAATGGCTTTAACCCCCCTGCTCTCATAATAAGGTCTTAGATAATCTTCCTACACTGCACACAACCTTGTGCACTCTGCAGTCCCACTGTGTTAGTCCAGTATACCCTGTTCAGCCATATCTCACACCCTGCCTGTCTTTCATTCAAAAAGCAGCCATACAATCTCTCACTAGAATACACTGTATTCTCCAACTACCTTCTTGAGATTATTACTTTCAGCCACTGATTTTATCTTCTTTTCCAGATTGAAGAAAAGGAGTTAACAGCTTGATGCATATGCTTGTTTTCACTCAGGTTTAATTTTATTTCCTTGTTTTTTAACTCCTTCTTTTAGTAAATACTATTGCCTCTCTTACCCTCTTTTCTCTTTGGAGTGTCCTTGCTTTTACTTCTCTATTAAATGGCTTATCATACTGTCTACAAACTTTATCTTGCTTCATTATTCAATCTTCATAGCTGCAAAACCAATAGAACCATATTTTATTGAACTTTATTTAAAAATAGAACTACATACTCATTGCAGTCCTGGTGTGAGGAAAAGTCCTGCCTCAAACCCTGCAGCACCTCTGCTCAGAGTTGGCCAGCCTGGTTACAGTGTTTGCATTCTGGCGAGCAAGACCGCTAGTGTAGAAATTCAGTGTGCCTGAATTAGATATCAGATTATCAGATAAAATTAATTGTTCTCCTTTGAGAGCTCTTAACCTCTAGAAAGCATTTATTTTGTCTGGACAAGAGCTGGACAGCACAAGTCTTGCACAGCTTTTTTTTCACATTTAGTTTTGAAATTTGTTATTTGCTTTTTTTTATTAAAACTTGACCATATTTTCTTCTTTTTTAACTTTTTCCTGTAGTAAATGCTTTTGTATCCACCTCTTTTCCTGTTTTTGGATATTTGTAGCAGGATCATCTTTCTTCGTGGTGATTAAGAGTGTGAGGAGTCTGTATGCTGTGTTGACATGGTGCTTAGGGACATGGTTTAGTAGTGGACTTGGCAATGATGGGTTTATGGTTGGACTCAGTTGTCCTGAAAGTCTTTTCCAACATGAATGGTTCTATGTTTCTGTGCTGACTCTTGAAATAAGTTTGGTTAAACAAAAGCAGTGTCAGTTTTTTTGCTGTCTGCAGGTAATGCCTTTATAATGGCTCTCTGCTGCAGTGGAATCTTACGATACTTGAAAAATGTCTGCAAAAGAGCAAAGAGCTAAATAATCTACAAAGCTGATAAAATAGGTGGTTACTAATAGCATCTGGTGTAATTGTTTTCTCTAACTTTTATTGTCTATACTATTTTTTTCTGTATTTGATATTGTTTGGGGACTGATTTTATAATTTCAAATCTATTTTTGCATATTTTTAAACATTCAAAATAGAAGTTTTAAGAAGAGAATATTTAGTTCTGTAACCTACTTGATGCCTAGTTTTCTTCCTGAGCATGGTGGAGTGGTTTAAGAAGTGATTAACTGAAACTGTCTTTAAATGTTATGTTAAAATTTCTGGAGAAGCTTGGTGAGCCTATGCTTCAGAATTTCATTGTTCACAGAAAAGGTGAAATTTCACATTAGTAGGATGTAAAGATGTGTAGAATTTAGAAATATAGATCTATTCACTATAGAAACCTATGCCAAATGCAAAACTTCCACTGTTAGCAACTTGTCTGTAGGTGTGTGTCTGTGACCATGTGTCTGTGATAGGTACCGAGGTTGTCCAAGTGGAAATTTGCATGTACGTGTTGCATTTGGGAATTTACATTTAGGCACTGTGGGCATAGTTGCTCATATAAACTGTGTCCTGTTATGAAACTTCAGTGAAAACATTCTTGAATGTCCTTCTGAATAAGGAGGTGATGTACCTGGCAAAACTCAGAAGAGCTTGCTATCTTGCTGTTTCAGTTTCCTCAAATCAACAAAACAGTAACAGCCTTGTGTAAGGCTTGATATTCCCCAGGGGATTAGGGTTATTACATGGAGAAGTGAATACCATGCAAGATACTTGAAATTATTGAGAGCTTTGGGTTAGTAAAGTGGTTATTCCTGTAGACCTCTTAGGAGGATGAGGTTGTGGATCCCTGGGTAGAAAAGTGAATTGTTTGCTTGTATGAATGCTGAGGGAATTTAAACCCTCAATATAACCCTGAATTTAAACCAGTACAGTCATTCTGAGAGAAGTTTCAAGAAACTAGTTTTAATCAGGCTTATGCTTCATCCCCTTCTCATGCTATAAAACTCTGAATCTGTCTCCTCTGTGAAACTCAGCTTCTAAAAGTTCCTTACTGAGCTTACTACTGTCTTACTTCATTTAGTGGGAAATTTTGGCTCTTTGGGCACTGTTATTTGCCCTTACAGAGGTTCCCATCTAAACAGTTCAAATACCACCAGAATAATAACTATATTGTAAAAATAGACCAGTTGAAAATGTTATTGGAAAATTCATGTAAATGTATGTGTGCCATTAATAGTTATTTAATTTGCTGTGCAGTTTGGCATTTTGGATAGCAACATGGCATTTCGCTTTGAACTTATATGTACATTTGGTATGGAAATGAGTAAATTAGCTTTTTGCTTCAGGCCAGAGATAGTCAAACTCCTTGTAGAGCAACATTTTAGTATTGTCTTGTATATTGTGGGTTGGAGGATTTAGAAAATCCAATTACAAAATGCTATTACTTTTATTTCTAGTTGTTCTACAGCAGTATAAGGGCATACATATCAAAGGTTGTCTTGTGCTATTGGAAAAAGGTCTTGAAGCCTGAAAAACTATGTACTTTCCTTATTTCAGTATATTCAGGCTTTTGGCAGGTGATTTCCAGTACTGGCATATTAGCTTGTTAATTTCTAGATTTTTAGAGGACTGATTTTACTTTATTGGAAATATGAGGCAAAAATAATTTGAGCATTTAAGGTATTCAGTTTACCTTTTTGTATCAGTTACAGACATAGTTACTAGAAACTATAAGGTGATAGAATAATTATGTATTATATTTTTCCTGAAAGCAAAACATGCAGTGGAATGAACATGTCTGGTTTTTAGTTCATTTTGGAAAAGTATTGAAGGGGCAATGCAAGGGTGTGCAAAAAAAATTGCTGTTGAGGGAAGCACATCACATTCCCACAGTGGGCTTGCAAAATAGCTGGCCTGTCAATTACCATTCTGCTGGTAGAAAGAACCTTTTAAATGCAGTTGCTTTTCTTTATTGCTTTTGTAGAAGGATTCAAATGCCAACTTTTTCCTTTTTTTGTTCCTAAATAGTTCTCAGTAAACTTGCAGGTGACACTAAGTTGTGTGGAAGTGTTGATCTGCTGGGGGGTTGGAAGGCTCTGCAGAGATCTGGACAGACTTGATCAATGGGCTGCAGACAACTGCATGAGGTTTAAGAAGTGTCAGGACCTGTCCTTGGGTCGTAACACCCCCTGCAGTGCTACAGGCTGAGGGAGGAGAGGCTTGGGAGCTGTTTGGCACAAATCACATCCTGTGAGGAATATCTTGAGGAGCTGAGGGTGTTTAGTCTGGTGGAGGCTCAGCAGGTTCCTCATCACTCTCTACAGGTTCCTGAAAGGAGTTTGTAGTGAGTATGGGCTGGTCTCTCCTGATGTGGCTGCAGTGACAGGACCCAAAGAAATGGCTTTAAGATGAGACCTAAGAGGAGAGATTCAGATTAGATAGTACAAAATTCTTTTCACTGTTCAGGTGGTCAGGCTGGAATAGGTTGCTCAGGGCTAATGGTGGAGTCACCATTCCTGGAGGTGTTTAAGAGGCATCTGGGTCTGGTGCTGGGTGCTGTGGTTTAGAGATACAGTGGCAACGCTGGGTTGGACTGGGTGATCTTGAAGATCCCTTCAAACCACGATGATTCTATGACCATCTATGTCCTGGTTTTTCTTTATCTTAAGGAAATGCATAAATGCATTTAATAGACCTCTTTCTCTTTTTTTTTTTTTTTTTTTTTTTTTTTTTTTTTTTTTTTTTTTTTTTTTTTTTTTTGTATTCACAGAACTGTGCTAAAGAATAATGACTTAAGATCAAGACAAGAATTAACTACTCACCTCACCAATCAGTGGCCTTCCCCAGGAGCTCTGGATGTCAATGCTGTTGCCTTGGACACTCTGCTCTATAGAAAGCACAATCAACAATGGGATGAGTAAGTTTCATATTTATTTTGATTACCCCTTAAAGGAATAGGGAAACTCAAAATGAGGTATTTCCCTCAGCATACTTTGGAACATATCCTATTGGAATTACTTGTTACAATGTACAAAGATCACTGATAGCTACAGTTTCTCTTGCTTTCCATAAATAATTTCTTCCTTTGGATTATTTTTTTTTAAGAAGGGCAGAAAAATAAATCATTGCTATAGAAAAGAAATAGCTTAGGAACTAAACAAAAATAGTGTTTAAGAGAAGAAAGATTAACTGCATAGTTTTTTTTAGAAAACTTTTTAGGGAGAGTTGAAGATACTAGTTAGACCTTTAAATGTGTTGCTAAAAAATATTACTTGCTTTGCAGGAAAAGTTTTCAAAGTCTGGACCAGCTTTCAGCAGAAGTTAGTCTTTCTCAATCTTCTCTGGATCCAGGTCACTCACAGGATGGGAAGCAAGATGGAATTCACTTGTTGAATGAAGGTACAGAGCCAGTCTAATGTTTTCCTGTAATTGCATTCTTCATAGCACTGAACCTCAGACCCTGTGAGACAAATTTTTAGTGTGAAGAAACATATTTTTCATTGTTATGCTAAGTGTTTCAGTTTCCCTAAGGACTCTGCTTCAAATAAGTTTGGATTTATGCCGATATTCACCTCACTCCTCTGTGTTTAAAGCTAAGCTTCAAATATGTTGTACATCTCTTCCTTCTCCATCACAATACCAGTCAGCTTCACTACACAGAGGATCTGCTGACATCTTTCTGCTACAACAAACTCCCAATGTTTTATTTTTTTGGTTTTAAAAGAATGATTAAATGCACTGAATTTGCAATTGTCACTGTAATTCTTGCATTTTGCATTTATCTTTTATCTGGAGATGCAGCCTGACAGTGTTTCCATTAAAATAGAGAGAGGAACATAGTATGAACTGTCTACACAAATGTAAGATATACACACACCCCCTTTCAAACCTGGATGCTTGTCAAAGCTAAGCTGCTCCATCTTGTGGGCAATTCTGAAAAAGCAGGAAAATGTTGGAAGACTTGTGAAATAGTAATATTTTGGGTATAGAATATAAATCATTATAAAATAATACCTTTTGTATCTCATCAATTCTAAGCTTTAAACAGATTTGCCAATACAAAACCTTAGTTTTACACAACAGCTGTAATTCCTTTTTTTTTTTTTTTTTGTAATATCAAAGATAAAAAGTTTTGAAGTTTTGGGGTTTTTTTAACTGTAAGCAGTATTAAAATCTAATTTACTTCAAGACTGATTTCAGCCCAGCTGGTAAAGCATGGGTAAGGATCTCTGTACCACCAGGACAGGGAAGGTGTGGTGCAAGTTGTCTTCCCAATCACATTTATGAAACGTGCCTGTGCTGAAGAATGCTATGGAATTCACAGTAGTGTGGATTAAACAACTTCTTCTGTTCTCTCAATTTATTGTGGTCACCTAATCTTGTGCTGCAAAAATTATTAGCTTAGTTCTTATTTTTCTTAACAGGAAAGGAAGACACTCCATCATTGCTTGGTCTTTGTGGCTCTCTTACATCAGTAGCAAGCTATAAGTCTCTCACAAGTCTGAAATCAAGTGAATACCTTGCAAGTCCCACAACAGAGATGACAAGTCCGGGCTTAACACCATCTTGAGGTGCACACAAGAAGAAAGAGCTCTCTGTTGTATGCATTTGGTTTATGTACCATAAAATGACTTGAAGACTGCTAGTTCTGAGTTTAAAAAAGCTGCTTTATTTTTTTCTTGTCATGGATAACTTTATAATTCATAAATTTGCTTTTTCTTTCCCCCAGAGGACTTTTCAGATATTCTATTTTAGTCTGGAATTATTTAAATCTCTTGGTCAGGTATAGAATGTATAATCTGATATCTATGACTGGTTTTTAAAATGAAATATTTGGAAATCGGACCCATACTTAAATGCCATCAGCTTTGTTTCTCCTTGCACTAGCCTGGACCATCTCTAGCCACGTACTCTGCAGTGCTTTAAGTATTTATCAACTCCTGCAGAACAGACAGAGAATCCTGAACACCAGTCTTTGTAGGCAAATAAATACCTAAAAAGCCAGCTTTTCATCTGTGTATGTTGTGTAGAGCCTCAGAATATTTAACCTATCAATGGCTTTTTTTCAAGTTGACTCAGTGTTAGATTTTGCATTCCTGTTAATATCATGACACTTAGGACACACTGAAACACAAACTCTTGAAATTGCATGTGAATAACAAATGCAACTTGATCATATAAATCAAGCATACATAGTGATTTCTAAATGGTGAGCAAAGTCACTAAATGCTTTTAAGTGGCCTGGGTTACAGATAATCTAACATTACACAAAAGTTTCTTGCTGAAAAGATGGAGGCTATGGATGATGGGGGTAAGCATCTTGTGAAGTTTGGATTCTGTGTTTATTGGCAAGATCCCAAGGAAAGTGAAAAGGGGAAACAGTGTAATGACTGTATTTGTGCATTACAAGACTTTCCTCATCCCTGTAGTAGTGCGGTCAGTATTTTTCTTGCTTAGGTAATACAGCAGACCTTCTGTAAATCAGTTTTCTCAAATTACTTGCCATTGATTTAAATTACTAATAGGAGGAAAAAAAAAATGAGACATTTTTAAAAATGTAACTAACTTTCCAGATTACCCTACAGTTTCAAAGTTTGCAAAATAATTTTTAAATTGCAAACTATATTCTTAATTCTTTGTAAGATACAATGGATCCTTTATCTATGAATTTTGCTAATCATGGTAATGCTTATCAGTATGATTAGTAACTTTTTAAACAAAAGTGAAATGCATGTAAGTATGTTGTATTTATAAGTGCTAGGGAAAATGCTTTTTTGTGCCAAAGAAGTTTCATACATTGTTTACATGAGTAGCTGCAATACAAGACAGATTTTTAATTATTGCTTACTCCTAGGTGTTTACAGTATGTCACTACACTCTGTACAGGTTTAGTTGATTTGCCTCTTGTGATGATACCTTGGCACTGCTACTTTAAACTGGTCATCATAGGGAGGGCTTGAAAGAAAGACTGTTCATTCTTACTTTAACTGAAATATTCGGTCTTTTTAAGTACGAGGCTATGTATTTCTGGAACTCGAGGCACTGTTGGATTTAGCTAGAGGATAAGAATCCATCTCCTCCACTCTCTAGTCCATGCTGCTGGAGGTCACTACAGCCATGGCAGGGTACACAACCACTGATACTATTTTAATACAGAATTTTAAACCAGTTTAACAAAACCACCAGGTCTTTCAAGCCCTCGTGTACCCACATAGGTAATTTCTCTGTAATAACCTCTGACCATTAAATCCTTTCACACACCTTCAGAATGTCCATTACTTCATAGAACTTTTTTTTGTTATCACATTAAGCACCTGTTTCTTGAGTAACATTATTAAATATAAATTTGTAAACTAGAGATGCATTTTTATTACAAATAAAATGAGGGAATCCAGATTCCACAAGTTAATATTCTACATCAATGTACAGTGATTAAATCGGTCTTGTTTGCTGTTACGCTTCTCACACCACATCAGTGTTTTGGAGGGGGCAGTAATCATGATCTTCAGTCATGTTCACTGATGGCTCTTTTCTTAGAGCTACATGTGTCGTTTAGCTGAAGTCTTTTATGTAGTCTGACGTGTTTCCGAGTGTCTTTTTGTGCATGGGCAATCAGTTATGTGCATCTTTCTCAGTTCTAAACATTATCCATTTTTTAAAAAAGGATTTTGAACCACCAAAACTGTATGTTTTGTTGCCTTGATGTTCCATAAATGTTGCATGTAAATTAAAAATTTTGTATCATCACTAGTTACAATTTGTTGTCTCTGTTTCAATCACACAGGATAAAGACATTCAGAAAAATTACAGCATTACTGAGTTTATTGCAAATACTTTGTCAAACAAGGGAGAGATTGGTTTTCTTGCTCTGTATCATTCAGTGTCATCCAGTATCTGCTGCTACTATTTTCTCTTAGGCCTTACTTTGTAAATTTACACTCAAAAGTCACAGTGGAAGAACAGTGTT
Source organism: Sialia sialis (assembly GCA_009812075.1). Taxonomy (NCBI): domain Eukaryota; kingdom Metazoa; phylum Chordata; class Aves; order Passeriformes; family Turdidae; genus Sialia; species Sialia sialis. Next base: position 21,580,563 of record VRYO01002734.1, read on the forward strand.
AAGCATCTCCTCTGGCAACACCATGGTACCTAATGTCTTTACAAGTAGAGCATTTTTCAGTGTGTGAGGAATTTTCACCATGGACTGAATTCCATTTCTTGGATAAAGCACACCTAAATGTCAGTGGCTGAGTCAAGCTGGCATGGAATCACCTGTGCTGATGCCAGCAACCTTGGCCTTCCAAGACAGGTGACCCAACACAAACTGTGCATGACCTGGTCCTGCCTTGGAGTGTTGTGGCAGAAAAATGCCAAGGAGTGCTCCTGCAGAGCACCTGTACAGGCCTTTGGCCTCAATGCATAGGTGTGCTTTAATTTACTTGAGTATTACCTTAAACAAAAAACTCCTGCTGCCCTAGCAGTGTATGAACCATGCTCTCTCAGTGTCTAATGAGCGTAAGTATTTTTCCAGTTTAACAGAATTTTTCATTTAAAATAAACATGAGAAGCTTTTATAATATGCACTTACACAAAACAGAGCTGCAAATAACAAACAATGAAACACATAACAAGCAGCAAGAATAAATATTTATTGAATTCACCCTGTATCAACCTCTTTACTGAGAAATAAATATATCATACAATTGGAAACCCAAAACATTTTTAAACATAATTTAAAAACCCAACTCAAATATTTGATCATGACTGAAAATTTAACACAGTGGAAGTCATTATTCTTCATTGATATGTCCAGCCTCAATTTTTTGTCTCTTTGTCCTTTTTTCTTTTGTTCTTCTTTCTTTTCTTTATTATCTCCAGCTGCAAGAGAAGTTATAAAATCTTCAATGATAGTTTAAGGGTGATATGTATTTTCTTAGTCTCAGTAAAAAGACTGAATTAATCCTTTGTGAAAGTTAAAAATGAAATTTTATTTAGTTACCAAATGTAATGATAGAAATTCACTGGGAATTCTAAAAACATCTCCACCAATTTAGATTTGGCACAACTTCTATCATATACTTTGACTTCATACAATTGGACGAAGAAGAATTAAGGATGTTGATTCCTTTTTTCATTTAAATGAGAAAAGAAAGACTTTCCATATTCATACGTGCTGATCATTATGGCACAAGCAGGAGCAACTTTCAACAGCCGTGGAGTAACACCTGCCCAGAAGAGAAAGGGAAGTATTCACTATTACTTGTTTTCAGACCCAAGTGCTGCAGCACAGTGTGCTGATCACAATATATCAATACTATAGTAAATCAGTTTAGAGCTGGGATTCTACCTGCTCACATGCTTCAAAATACTGAATTTACTGGCTGTAGGTATTACCAGGGTAACAACCTTATGCCCTCACTTCTACCTTCTTGTGTGATCTGCCTGCCTCAAGTCCATTCTGTCTCTGCCCCTTCTGACTCCATGCAACTGGAGCCCCTAGACCTGCAGGGCTCCTGTGCTCCAGCACACAAGAGATGGCCTCTACTAAAATGAAGCATGCTGTGTTAAATGTCTCCTATTACAGCCAACTGTGATCTTGCCAGTGGAGGTTAGAAAGTGATTCAGTTTAAAGAGAAATAAGGCTGAATCCCCTTGTGTGCACCACACAGCCAGCCCTGTACTTCCCCTTGTAAGGCAAAGTCCTCTGCAGAGAGCGAGCAGGATGACACATCACCTATGGAGAACTCCTGTTGCTGTGGAACAGCAGCAATGAACTAGGCAGAACAACCCCAGTCATCTCAGCTACGTGTGGCCAACTGAACCAAACTGGTGGCTGATCAAGAGTATCTCTAAACTCTGCTACCCCTGTGTCAAGGCTTAAGTGTAAGTGTTTTAATCTATTAACTGAATTCAATATCAATAATAATGATACTTTGTGATGTCTTGCATTCTGTTAGCATCAGTGCTCTGAAATATGCAAATCCTGTTACCCAGCTATGCCATCACTGTACAGTGAGTAAAGCAGTTTAATCTCTTTCAGCAAACATTAGTCTTGCAAGGCTTAACCAGCTGTGCAGCCATTCACTCAAGGGCCCCCAATGAGTTAGTGCAGTGTGGTGAAGTCTGGTGAGTATCCTGAACTTGGAATGTCCTTTGCAGATGGTCATTTTAGTATGAACCACCATGGGATTTTATCTCAATATAATTTTAATCTCAGTGTCTTGTCATTTCCACCTCAGGCTGCCAGAGTCATGCAGGAGAAGGCCAATGTTTTCCCTTGTCCTCCTTTGATCACCAACATACCTAGAGAAGCTTTTCTTGTTGCCCTCAACATCCCTGGCCAGATTTATTTCCTAACCTGATCCCTGTCTGCTTGGACCATTGCTCTGTGACGGGTTACTGGTCCTTGCTTCCACCCTCTGCTGGCTTCCTTATTGTGTCTGAGTTTGTCCAGGAGCTCCTTCTTCCATACAGGCCTCCTGGAGTTTTTACCTGATTTCTCTTTGCTGGGATGCATTGTTCCTAAACCTGGATGGGGTGATTCTTGCATATTAACTACAGTAATTTCACACTGATAAGCCGCACCTATTTCACTGAAGAATCAA
>VRYO01002734.1:21592231-21617598 GCA_009812075.1 Sialia sialis
TTTTTTTTAATTTTTTTTAAAGCGAGGGTCCATGTGTAACAAAGTAACAAATTAATAACAGAATCACTGCCAGCTGGGTTTGGTGTCAGGCGCTCAAGTTGCAAACAGTTTTCATAGACCAGCGAAGCCTTTAAAGGCAGCCCCAGGTGCCCTCCCCAGCTGGCTCTCACTTTCGGGTCGGCATTTCACTGGGATTTGTCCATAGATAAGCCGCACCTGAATATAAGCCGCACTACTGGGGTAGGCTGGATTCTTCAATGAAAAGGTGCGGCTTATAATCGTGAAATTAATGTAAATTAAACTGTTGTTGGTAGAAATCTAGAAATATAAAATTTTGAACAAATTAAAAACGTAGCGAAAATGTTTCAGCAAAACTAAATCTTATTATTCCACGTTAGAAGGTTTTGCTACCCAAGAAATTCTGGGTAATGACAGTGTTCCTTCCTAGCCCTCATTTAAACCCATAGCATATTTCCTTCAAATAAAAGTCAACAAAACGAACCTAAGAAAACAGCACACAGGTATTATGTTCCAGTTTTCTCTTTAAACAGAAAACAACTTACATCTGCTTAAGGAACCTGCAATGATTGGAATGTGCTCATCATGCTCTCCTGGTCTATTTTTCAAAGCTTCAGACAGCTGGTCATAACAGGTAAAATAGATTGCTGTGGTAGGAATTGCCATTATTCTAAAATATAAGAGCGGAAATTTAAATTAATACAAGGAAAGCAGGAAAATAAAGTCAACTGTCTTGTATGGCTATTTTACTTATATTTAAAAAAAGAGTTAAATCTCCAGCTGTGTGGAATGTATTAATAAAAAAGCCCAAGATTAATCCCACAGCTTTGATTCACTGCTTCTAGTTCAGAGTTTCAAACCCACACATTTCCCAGGTTCTCATTTTCACTTAGGGAAAACCATAAGTAAAATGATGGTAGATTATCTCAATCAAAATCCATTCCATACCAGCTCCAGAACTGTTTTGATAAAGAATGGGAGGTGAAAGATCTGAAAATGAAAAACCCAAACAAAATATTACAGAAGTACTACTACACAACTTTTATGTATGTAACAATTGGGTAATATGCTCTTAATCAACAGCCACTGATACTCCCTACTTGAAAGACAGTGTAGTATGCATAAATATAAACATTTTCCATACCAGCATAGTACAGGCTATAGTAACAACAGGTAGATTCAATAATCATTCAGCATAGGGGTAAAGCAGCACATCTTACTTACTATAAAATGGTAATTACACTTCTGTGTTATGTTTGTGCCAATACAGCACGTAGCACCATTACCAAAAAACGAGGACCAATCATGCTTGGAAAACCAACATGGCTTAGTTTCGATCTTTTCTTCTACTTGTGTGACTTTCTCTAGTAAAGAAGTTAGTTCTCTGCTGGAGATCAGAACACATGCTTTGTAAAAAACTGTATTGACTGGAAGAGTTCAGTCAAATCCTAAGGTTTATATTTTGAAATTGCCACATACTGGAGGGTAAACAAGGCTGAGCTCCACCAGGTTTTGGGGGTTTTTTGCCTATACACTGAGCACTATCTGCAAATCAAAAGTGTACCAGTGCTTCCTACTGGGAACTTCTCACTTTGCACTTTACAATATACAAATTTATACACATCTTAGATTTGAAATTTTTCTTGGTTTATGAAGGAGAACATAATTCTAGAGTCTTAATTTCTATCTGTACCAGGTTAATATGAATAAAAAGATAAATCAGTTTGGGGCTATTAAGCCTAAAGAGAAGACCAGGAGGAGATCTGATTGCAATGTTTAAATATGTAAATTGCTCTTGTAGAGAGAAAATGAATTATCTGTTTATCCAGACAGAATAAAACCCCAAAGCTCTTTGAAATAAAGATGATTACAAAAATTAAGTGAGGGTAATGAGGTGCAACACCAGAGTGTCTGGAAACAGCTGTGCTGTTGATAGCAAGTCATTAAGTAACAAGATAAAACAATAAAAATGTGTTAAAGACGGGCTCTCTCCAGTGACCTATCCTGTGATTCGATGATGCTATCAAAGGAATGGTAACAGTAGGGAAAAACAAAAAAGCAGAATGAGAAATCTGTAAGTCTATTGATCCTGCCTAACTACTAAGAATATATCAGGAAATTCTAAAATCTGCAAAAAATACTGTCCATAGATACTTATGATCGAAGTGATTAGTCTGTAACTTCAGAATTTACCAAATTTTTAAAAGCATAGCAACTTGTCAAAAATAATTAAGTAATTTTTTAACAACAACTTACAGCATGTTACCAAAACACCCATTCAACTTACAGTGTTGGTGGAAGCCCGCTCCACAGTGACTTAATTCCCTCTATTCGAATAATTTTCACTAATGCATCCTAAAAAAAAAAACAGGCAAAGCGCAATAATAAGCTACAAACTTTTGTAGTTAGTAATATATTTTAGCTGGCAGAACACAAAACTAATGTCTTTAAAATTATGTTTCTAAAATGGCTCACCATTGTAAGATCCCAATTTTATAACTGCTTATACAAGCTATCATACTTAATCATGCAAACAGTTTCACTGAGCTGAGCAGAATAATTTATGTGACTGAAATTGAGAATTTCCTTCCATCTTTAAAAAGCCAAAATACTTAGTGTCTATCAGTGACTGACAGCTCTGTGAATAACTATTTTCAGAACTAATAAGGCATTGCAGCAAGTTGCAGAAACTTCCCCAAAAAATCCACTAAAATATTTTTTCAATATGTAGCTGAGTTTCTAAGCATGAAATAGCAACTAATTCTCAAAGATTATTCAATAATTGCCTCCTCTAACGTGACCCCATACGTGCAATGTATATACATTATACCATATACAAGCTTGCAACTATTTTTACAACTGTCCTGTATATCCCAGGAGACTGACAGCAGAGGAACACTAAACTTTGAAGATCACTCAGCTGAAATCACAAGCAAAACCATAAACTTTGTAATGTTAGGATATCTCATTTTCTTAAAACATGTGGGGAAAGAGGTTGAGTTTCAATGGATTAGAATACGCCTAAAACTAGACATTATCACAGGGCCTCCAAAGACAGAGAGTCTGCCAGACCACAGAAAGGACTTAGAGGAAGAAAAAAGCAAATAACTTTAGAGGAGACAGCCTTGATGGACTAATCCTGAGAGGCGAAAAGTTGAAAAAACAGGGAGTTGAAAAAAAGAGGGAAAAACAAATAGATGGTTTATTATAACAAATCTGACTAGCTTTGAAAGGAATCCAAGAATCCCTAGAAGTCCTGACATGGTTTAACAAAAAGAAAACACTTTTGTACTAACTAGTTAATATGTTTGTAACCAGCTTAACGAGTTTACAAAACAGGAGGGTATAGATAAAAGATAGGACTCATTTTAAAAAAAAAAAAAAAAGCAGCTAAAGTTACATGGTAGTCATTCTTCTTTAAGAAACACCTTGTTATGGCACAAACAGATATAAATTAATGTCAAATAGAAAACCAAGTAACTTTCTAAAATTACACAGTAAGGGTAATTAAAAAAAATCACCCTTGTAAAGTTATTAATTAAGAAGAAACTGTAAAACTGCTGAAGACACCTTTTGCATTACCATCCTATTCTCAAAATTTTAATTCTGAAAAATCCTTGATCATAGGCTTAATTTCATGGCAGAGTTAAAAAAATATTTTGACTAATGAACCAGCATGACAGTATCTGCCAGCAAGTGTGTTGCAAGTGTTTGGGAAAATCCTACAAGTCTCAATGGATAGAGAACTTGATATGTGAACTTAACTTTAAACAACATCTGCACCATTAGTTCAGCTCAGGAGCAGCTGAACTAATAATTGGGAGATGTGTGGACAAAAGGGCTGTAAGCAGGTAAGAGAATATTATTACCTGCAACTAGCAACTACTGCCAACATAGCTGACATGGGGAAAATAAAATCATAAAGCCAGTAACCCCTGAGGAGAGCTGTGCAGCTGCCTCTTGGTTCATCTTAAGGAAGGTATATACATTTTATTGCTGACAGTAGAAGGTATCATGAATCAGCAGTGTCACCACATAACAGATTCCAGTAGAACCCAAAAAAAGCTGAAAACTTTAGGGTATGCTACTTAAAAATGCAGTTTCACATACATGTAAAACGCGTCTTACCAATGGCCCTTTGAAATTCCCCGGCTTTTTATGCCAGGCTTTGCTGTCCCCATTTTCACAAACGTATACACGATCCATAAGGCCACTGGAGTATACAAAACACTTTCCTAATAAAATGGTGGATAAGAATATAGTTAATGCTTGTAAGGCTGTTTTCATGCAACAGCAATTTCAAATTGGATATGATGGCAACACAGATTTATCTCTGGTTAGACACAGAGGGGCAAAATAATTTTGGTAAATCAGTAATGACAAATTAGGTCAAAGGAAAGAAGGTACAAATGTATCACTTACACTGTCTAACTAAATGGAACTGCCATCATAAGGCTCCTAGAGACATGCTTAGGTTATACTACCATCTGCTGAAAGGTAAAACTAACACAAGACCAGAATGTCACTATTGTATGCAACTCTGAACATCTTTCAGACTTTTAAATCTTTTATAAATAGCCACAGCACCCACTTCAAGTGGAGGGATTATATCTTATCTGCAATATTATTATTACTGTTATTATATCTTATCTTAGTCTGCATTTATACTAGATTATCCTCTCCATTTGTTTTTTATTTTTTCTGCATCATGTACTTTCAACCTGTTTGATAACATATTACTGACGTTACAAAAACATACTTTAAGCTTCACGTTTGCAGATTTCTGAAGACTTTAGAACTTACTCAAAATCAGGATAGAAAGCACAAGTATTTTTCCTAAGTTAATTTGCAAGTGTGACTGCAAATACTCACCTCCACATTCAACATGCAAAACCAGTCATCTTCTTTCCATTTAAATTTCATTTACTAAGTATAAGTAAATAATAGGAACCATTAGCACATCTTTGAGAGCACAATATCTTCATTGATTTAGAACCCAAGTGGCAAGTGACTTGGTAAGACTTCTCCATTTCAAAAATCTCTGGATTCTGGAGGAGATGAACTTTGATATAATATCCTGACCACATAAGCCCTCTAGTGAAATATTTATTAATTTAATAACAGCTTTTTATTGTTTGACTCAACTTGGTATTAGTTGTACCTTCTGCCACAATGCAAATATTAAGACAGGGGAAAAAAGCCTGTTTTAAATTGTATGGATATACAGGATTTTTTTCTACTGTGTCTGTTTAGAATTAGTGTGTTGCTTTTGCACGATCCCCCCCACCGCACACAGTTATTCTGGAGAAACAAATTCAAACATTCTACAACTCAGCACTATGACAACTATCAGTTAAATACAAGAGCAAAAAGCAAACTGTGTCCTCCATTACACTACACATTTGTTTGTTTACCTTTATGGAATGGATTGCTTTGGGCTTGGAGTCGAGTTTTGATAACATCTAAAGGAGTTACTAAAATGAAACAGAAGTCATTTAGAAACACCCTAGATACCCTGAAAATGTAGAAGTTTACAGATGCCTTATCATTAACTTCTACCACCTTTTTTTTTGTTTGCAGAGGGGAAAGAAGAAAACCTTACAGTTCTTACAATGTTATCAGGCGGAAAGAAAACGGGATTTTAGCAGGCAGAGACAATATTATCAGAGACAAAGAAGGACTACACACCCTGTATGGTTGGCAAGACATCAAATCTATCTTTTCTAATTTACTAACAGCTGCATAGAAATGAAATATTGGAGATACACCATGCTCATTCAAAAACCACTGTGTCATGTTGTCTGAAATGGATGAAACTTCTTGTATCTCTGCTGCTAACCTCTTGTAAGTAGCATACCCTAAGGCACACAAAATGAAATTCTGGCCTCCAGCATATAAAGGAGCACAGCATTCTCCATGTGTTTGTTCTTTTTCAATAAACTGACCACAATACAACTTTCAAAAAACAAAAAAAACCCAAACCCCCCCCCCCCAAGTTAAATTCATTATGTATGTTTTATGTTGCATGCCAATATGTAAAACAATGGGGTTGTTGAAAAGTAAGTGAAGGTTTAGTGAACATTTCACTGCTTCCACTGCAGCCCTTACAACTATCACAGGCTGAGACATGCTGAACACTGCAGTGGCTGTGCAGCTGGACCACCTTCCTCTGATTATATCAACTAAGGGCTTGATTCAGTTGCCTGCATATAAGCAGCTGGTCCCATCTGAGTCTCTAAGGTATCCAAAATACCTACAGAGTTGACAGAAATGACACAAGACCTACAACCTTACTTACCAAGTGTCAGCTAAAGTCAAACACTAGTCCATGCCTCACTGAAGATACTCCTATGCTCAGTCACACCTCAGCTCTCTGGTGCTGACTCTCAGTTGACTAACAGGTAGTTGAATATTTGGCTCACACTTCAGTATCTAAATGTAGGGATCTAAATGTGACTCCTGCAGTTCAACTAAATTGCTTAAAATTTACCATATAGTAGCATTTCAGCCACTCACACTACTCTAGCTCATCTCAGACTTGCACTTCAGACAGGAGCCAGTCTCCCATCACTCTCTTGAGCACCAACACCTTACCCTGTACTAGAATTGTGGGTGTGTACATACAATTGAAATCCATCTTGAGAATTCCACAGGTCTGATGTACAGGACACACAGTGAAACAGAACAAAAAGTCTATGAATTTGACAGGTTCCTGGTAAGATCCTATTTTGTAAACATTTGGAGATTTTTGTGGCGGGAAATCATGCTTAGAAAATTGCACATCTCCCTGCAGCTTAATCCACATTAAATAAAGACACAACGAAAGGCTATTTTAAAACAAAAAGTGTCAGAAGCACAAAGTATGAGCTAATGAGCTTGTAGAATTCCAAGAGACAAGAAGTGCTGAATGTAACCAATTAATGCCTCCTTAGATATGCATGGAGAAGGAGGTCCTGAGTGACATGACTTAAGGTGAAGCAGAAGATGAATTTCACCTACTATCTAGAAGTTCAATAGAGTGACAAAAATGTATCCTTAAAAGCAATGTTTAGGGAAAAAAAAGAAAACATCAACCTAAATCCAACAATAAAATAATTTGATGGAGTAAGACATCAGAGAAGAATAGTTATGCCTCTCTGGGACCAGCCTTGCAGGATTTATGTGTTGTACTGCAAAGCAAACTTTTATCTAAAATATTTTCAAAGATGTAGGAAATAAGGAAATTAATTTTTATTAATAATTTTGTTTCTTCTCAACAGAAAGCAATAAATAACCACACCAAATAGAAAAAAATAATCAGAAGTTCAATATTATTCTTATTTTCAGAAATAGTTAGACATTATGAGGGGCACAAAAGATTTCAATTAACCATGCTAACAAAAAAGAGAAAACTATCAAAAAATATCTTTGTTGAACATATTAGTGAAAACATACATAAGCAGACATCATGCTGAGTCAAACTGAAGAGTAATCACTTTGTAAGATTCTGTCTGTGGCCAGCTTCATAGTTTGCCTTACCAAATAATGATGTAATTATAGCTCCACAACAAGAGGCTATTGCTTGCTGAAAAATGGTTAGTTTTTGTACGTTGATATCACTTATTTCAGCCATGGCTTTATCCCCGAAGAAGAAAAACCTGTTAAGGAACAGAAAAACATATTGTAAGACTATGCTCAAAATTTGCAGAAAATTCAAGGGATAAATATTTTTAGTTTTCATTACCAAGTTATGAAGAACCAGCAATATTACTTTTCTACTTATATACCAGCATCTCAGTAATTTTTGCGACTATTTGAGCCATGTTTTGCACGTAAACTTTCTACAGACTACAAATCTTCAAAATCATTCTTACAAGAATTAGAAATTCATATGCTCTTTCAAACCACATTAAATGTTTAACACGTATTATCTTTAACTGCAACGAAGAGTTTGCGAACATAATCCCTACAAAGACAAACTCCCAGCCTGTGGCCCATAAATTGAAGCACTGCAGAATAATTGACCTGGCCCTTCTCTTGCTCCTATTTCTCTTGAGAGAAGCCAGAAAGGTCTCCTGGCTGATCCAACAGTGTCCTAAGGATGACTGTGTACCCTGGCATGGTCCTCGTGTAACAGGCAGAGACTAACTACTAATAATGCTACCATCAAATGTTAATTCCTTGAACAAATCCTGCTCTACGGCTGCACAGGCATGGGCACGGCATTTTAGGAAGGCATTCACAATATCTGCAACTAGCCCAGGACAGAAGATAATGAAAACACTTCAGAGAAGTAAATCCCCAAATAGACGTGTCTCTTTCAAAATGCACCACTGTGGTTAAGAGCAGCCCTAACTTTATTAGAAACACTAATCTAAGCTTTTCATTGGCTCTACGAGAATGTTTTGCTATTTTCACTACGCTTCAAGTTGGATAAAAAAGATCAAGTCGCACAAAGCAACTCTGGCCTCTCAGGTGCTAACAGCTGCAGCAGTGGGTAGGGATATTGTCTATTTTTCACGTATCTTTAACTCAGAAGGGGACCGCTGCCCACAGCTACGTACATACCCGTTTATCAGCAGCGCCCACCTGAGCCCGCCGGGGACAAAGGCGACTCAAGTCCACTTCGGGCTGCGGCGAGGAGAGGAGGACGACAACACTGTCACTTCACCCCTCCTCCCGAGCCAAGGCCACCGAACTCCGTCCCCCAGCTCCCTCCCTCCTGCCTCGCCTTCCGCCCGCCCTCGGCGGGAGGGGCCGGCCCGCGCGGGCAGTTGGTGAGGGTGCCGAGCCGCTCTGCCGAGGCGGGAAGGCGGCTCAGTCCATCGGGGGTACCTGCGGAGCGGAGCACGATGTGACTCCGCGGGAAGATGAAGCCGAGCGCTGCCGAGGCCGCCGACAAAGGAGCGCGTCCCCGTAAGCGGCGGGGGGCTGTGGGCAGCGCCGGGGAGCTGCCGCCGTTCGGGCCTTTCTTAGCCGGGACCGCCATCCCGGCCGGGCTGTGAGGCGCTGCCGCCCGCCTCGTGCCGGCTCTGGGCCCGAGCCGCCCTCGGGCGGGCGTGGGGCGGCTGGAAGGGCCTTGGCCTGCCTTGGGGAGTTAAACGTGAAAGCGTGCCCCTGGTGTGTGGGAAATGGCCGGGCTGCTGCTGGGAGAGCTGCTCTTCCTGGGCAGGCTTCGCTGGTGTTTGTATGCGGGGCTCTTTAGGCCCGGGCTGTGAGAACGCACCCCCTTTGCGAGAGAGACTCTTCATTGCTATTGCAGACCTGCTAATGCGCTCCAAACTTTTGATTATCCCTGAGAGGTTTAATATGCGTGCTCCAGTATTAGTTCCAGTGTTTAGAGTGTTAATATTTGAACGGCCCTAGCATGTGTGTGGTGAGCATAACACCATATTTGATCCGAGATCGTCTGCAGAATTTTCTTTGCATGCTTGCTTATCATCCATCTTTTCTGTTTAGATTCTGGATCATTTACACCAGCATATGTCTCCTCATTTTCTTATTTCTCTAGGATTTTTTTAATCTTCCAGATCCTACAAAACTCACTGCTGTTCCTGCCTTATTTAGTGTGCTCATAAACTTTACTTAGAGGATTTTGCAACATGAGAAGTGGTTCTGCTCCATTTCCTATCTAAGACTGTTTCAGGGAGGGAAGGAATACTTAACAGAGGGATTGTTTTGCATGTTGCCTTTTTGTCTCCAGAAGAGGCCTGCCCACTTCCTGTGGCACCTCTCATTGTCTTGAGCTTCTCCAAAAGAGAAGTAACTAGGAGTAAGTCAGTGAGGAAGGAAAGACAATGTAAAACCAATATGTGGAAACGTGCTTTGAGCAACGTGGTCTAGTGAAAGATGTCCCTGTTCATGGCAGGGAGGTTGAAACTAGATGATCTCTGAGGTCTCTTCAAGCCCAGGTGGTTCTATGGAAGCTTGCTCCATCAATTTCCATAATTTAGGAGTTTTTCCTTTCAGAAATAAAACCAAAGTCCAATTCCATTTAAATTGCTTTTTGTTTTTTTTTTTTTTTTCCCAGCAGATGGAATACAAGCAAAAACAGAAAAGATAAGATCTTCCCTGAAGAATGTGAAAAAAGACACAGGAAAACCAGAGAAACTCAAATTTAAGCCACTCACTGGGAAGGTGTTTTACCTCGATATCCCATCAAATGTGATCTCTGAAAAGTTAGGAAAGGATCTCAAAGAGCTGGGAGGGGTAAGTTAGTAATAGAGACTTGTGTGACCTGGAAGGAAAAGTACATGTGTAATGCCTTTATTGTGTTCTTAATAACTCCATTTTAATGTTATTTGTAGTTACCTGAGATGGAGTCTTACTTTTCTATGTTTGTCTTAAACTTCAGTACAAACAATGAGCTTGTCAACAAATTATTCTGTGGGTTTTCAAGAGAAACTGCTTTACTGATTGGAACAAAAGTTCTTATTAGGAAGTTTTATTTTCAGTTGATTATTCACCTGGCTTAAAATTTTATCCAAATTTGTTAGATTTCATTGTTTGAGGTGATTTTTCTTCTACGCTATATTGACATGTTTACATGTTAAAACTAACAGTGTTCAGCTAAAACTAAAGAGATTAAAGGAAGAGTTTTGTGTATGTTTTCTGTAATTCAGTAACCTAGCTACTTTTTGCCCAGACTTTGTGTTTTTGAATACTCTTATTTAAATAATAATTTTTATAAGCATCTTACTAACTTTTTTCCTAATTCTCCTTTCTGTATGGAAGGAACTCTTTGATCCAAGCAAATACAGGATCTAATAATAATATTATTTGCTAAATTAATATTACTAAACACCTTTCAAGCACAGACACAGAAGGGATCTACTTCAATTGCTAGCTGTTCTGAACATTGCTTCGGCAATATTTCTTTGACCACTGAGCAGCTTTATGAAGTTGTTGCTTGTAAATCAAGGTGCTGTCTGAAATCCTAGTGTCAGTAAGGAATAGCAATAAGACACTTTCAAGTTAAGTGCATTGTTTTACATTTAACATCAAATAAGTGCATGCTGTCCTTTGTCTTTCTCTCTAAACCAGAATTTATGAATTAATATGTGAAAAGTAAGGTCAAAACAGAGACTGAAAAGTAAGATTTTTTTGCTTATTCTGAGGAGTAAATGCCTCAACCTGAGGTGCTCAACAATCTCATGATCAATTACCATGTTCTGTTGTTACTTGTGTGGAGTGGATTTGGAAGTGCCTCTCTCTGTATATCCTGTTTCTGTAAAAGATACATAGAGCAGAATTGAAAGGCACAGTTTCAAGCTGTGTGATTTGTTGTTGCTTTCCACGCTGATTAGTGGAAAAGAGGAAAATACCTCAAACTATACAATCTGACGTGAAATACCAATGCAGATAGCTGTTGATAGCACTGTAGCTGGCAATGAAGGAGACTGAAGGAGCAAAATGGAAGAGAGTAAATGCAGAATGAACACATTTTTATATTGCTGAGTATGAAAATATGAACCTACTTAAGACTTCACTTTTTTGAGAAGTGTTATGAAAACTGTAGGTGTGAAACATGGTAACTGTCCTGAAATTTTAGTTTTTCTGCTGGTTCTAAACTCAGTAAATTTATAGTTTCTTGTAGACTGCAAATTGGATTTGCAAACACCTGCCTTTAAGTTTAGCTGAATGCTTCTGTGTAATTTCTGTTTACTAAAATTGGAGAGAGTTGTCTTCTTTGAATTAGTCTGTTATTCCTTAATGCAGTGTTTGCGTTCTTGTAATTGGAAAGTATTATGGGTAAATAGTAAAAATAGTAATAAAGCAAAGCAAAACTCTTTTGATAATTATTACAAAATTAAGAAATTGAAAGTAGAATTTGACTAGAATGTGACTAGCATCTAGTCACAACTTTGTCATCCAGATATCTAAAAAATATTTTCTTGTTAACTCAATGTTTTTGAACATCGTTGTTCTAGAAGTTTTATCACTTTCCTTTAAAATATTCTATGTAAAGTTGCGTTACTGATCTATTGTCCTGAAATAATTATTTTTTTATATCTTTTATATTTAGAGAGTGGATAGTTTTCTTAGTAAAGATATCAACTATCTGGTGACTAATAAAAAGGAGGCAAAATTTGCACCAGCTCTTGGCCAGACTTCTCCTGTTCCTAGTCCAGAATCTGCACCTAATGGAGGAAATGGTTCACCTCATCCTGGCAACCGAAAAGATCGACATGATGGAAGTTCATTTAAGATAGTAGATACAGTAAGTTTCTTAGTAATAACACTGCAAGTCAGGTGCAATCCATGGGATATGCTCTTAAAATTTCTCTCCTATTTTGTTTCCTAAAGGTGGCAGCAGTTCCTTGGGTGAATAAGTTTTTTTGGTTTTTTTTCAAATATTCTTTTTAACAATTTAGCTTGAATAAATTTAACTTAACTAATTCAAAGTAATTCAGCAATTTTTTTAAAAATAATTTTTAAAAGGATCCATCTTTGCAAATAAGCAGAGTACACTAAAATATGTTCTAATGTAGTATGTCTGACTTAAAACACTGATGTCATGTTTGACAACTGGATCAGGCACATGATGATATCCAGTGATTCCTGTCTCTTTAGCAACACAGCCTATTCTGCAGAAACACCGTCTGACAGTAGTAGGAAATCACTTAAATTGAGCATTATGAATATAAAGTTTTTCTGAGCTCTTTCTTAGGGATCACATTAATTGCAACAGTTAGTATCTGAATTTATGTGGGTTTATGTGAAGTTTCTTACATGGGCAAGACTTGTGTCCTTTCAAAATACAGTTGAAAATAATTAGCTGTACTATATATATGGTACTTATTTAGAAATATGACCAGGCTGCAGACTGGTCATTGTATTGCATAGGTGAGGTCACTTCATTTTGCAAACAACCTGGATAGGTAAAGGCAGCTCATTATGAATAAACAGCAAAAAGTAGAGAAAGGAAATGCGCTGGTGATAGATAAGCAGGAGATAAGACAGAGGCTATGATGATATTCGTGACCATAATTTTCACAAGCCCAACTGGTGAAACCTCATCTTTTGGTGTGTGTCACTGGCTTCTTATTCCCACCATCTGCTTTGTTTCAGCACTAACATTGCAGTGGCCTTCTCTGACTGAAAATGATTAGTTGTGTTGTTTTTGGTTTTGGGTTTTTTTCCCTTTGACTGTATCAACCATAACCCTGTGAGAAAAATGCACATAATTGAAAAATTAGCAGTAGAATGAGGAAAATGAGACCCTGGTGGCTAACGTATGTATTTGTTACAAGCAATGTAAATTATCTGTCTTCACTACAAATGTGTTTCTGTTTTAACATAGATACGTATGAGCAGAGGAAAGTCCTTGGTTGAAAAAGCAATCAAAGAACAGGTAAGCCAAATAATCAACGAACTTGTGCTTCAGAACCTTGGTACTTTGTTTTTCTAGAAAACAAGCAGTAGCAAAAGTGACCTTAGTGGTTTTAGAGAGAAGTCAATCATGTAATACTCAGGCAGAAGTTGAGGAATTGTCCTAAGTGAAGTGTCAGTTATGTTTTCTGGGTACTTCCTGAAGAATTGAAGGTCTGTGGAGTCATAGAACAAGTAGTAAAATTTGTCAGGATTGCTAATATAACTAGCATTTGAGAGATGCTTATGAAGTTAATGTATAAATGAACTGTCTTCAAATCTTACTGTAAATGTGACCATGAAGAACAGTTTTTGTTTTCTGAAGGTTAAATGTATTCTTTTGATGGTGAGGTGCTGTAATACATGGAGAGACAGAAGAAGAGTCTAGGAGAGTATTTTTTTGACTAGAAGTAAATCATCCGCATTTTAATCTCAGCTTCAAAATATTGCATGTTATATTTTTAATTATTTTAAATAATTACAATGTGTTATTTAAGATTATTAATATGATTTATTGCATGCAGGACTTAATCCCCTCTGGTAGTATACTATCCAATGCACTGAGTTGGGGAGTGAAGATACTTCATATCGATGGTAAATATTTTTGTTAAATGAAGCCTGACTTGAATGTGTAACATTAATTTAACTGTTCTTTTGTTGAATTCAAAATATTAAGTTGTGTCAAACATACAGAAGTTGAGTCAACTGAGTATAATTCTCCCACTTTTTGCCAGATGTTAAGAATTGCATTGAACAAAAGAAAAAGGAGCTCTATCTAATCAAAAGAGCAGGCAATTCTTCTAAAGATGTGGTAAGTACCTCTCTGCCATTTGTAAAATTGCCATTTGTTTCGTTAACTAGGAAAACACTAAGTACCAAAGTACTAAGTACTACCTACTATGAAGATTGTAGATCTTATTTTAATGAAAGTATTTCTGATTTTCAGTTCTTCACAGACTAGTATGTCCTTTGAAATGATTTAAAAAACATCCAAATACAAAGTATTTGCTGTATATTTCAACATTATTTAAAAATAACTTATTTAGTAGTATTAATTCCATAGTGTGTAGAGCTGTGCTCTTGCAAAGGATATCTAAGAGTCAGAAGGGGTGAACTGTCTGAAATTTCCATTCTGCCTGCCTCAAAAATAATTACGAAAAATCAAAATGTATTATTGTTTTAGTATGATGTAGATGGTTGCTACGTTGCCTTGTACAATTTTCCCTGTGACACAGTGATTAGAAATTCTTCCATTTTGAAAAATCATAGTTATGTTTCTTGGAGAAGCCGTCTCTATAAAGAATCTACAACTCTTCCTTCATAGAGAATGAGTATAAAGCTTCTTGGAGCTATTTTGCCAAGTATATGAAGCTGGCAAGTGAAAATCTCTTTTTCTTAGGTTTTTAGTCTATGATGTAGTGAGGCATTAAAGCTTGTAGCTGTTGTGTGCTCCATCTGCAGTTGCTCTGTAGTTTGCACAGTTGTCTAGTTTAGCCACGGGGCCTGATAAGTACAGTAATTTCACAATTATAAGCCACACCTGATCATAAGCCGCACCTCCTGGTAGCCAGGGAGGGCATGGGATTTGTCCATATATAAGCTGCACCTGAATATAAGCTGCACTTCTTTTTTTTTTTTTTTTTTTTTTTTTTTTCAATGGAGGATCCATGTGTAACAAAGTTTGGTGTCAGGTGCTCAAGTTGCAAACAGTTTTCATAGAGCAACGAAGCCTTTAAAGGCAGCCCCACGTGCCCTCCCTGGCCGGCTCTCACTTCCGGGTTGGCATTTCACTGGGATTTGTCCATAGATAAGCTGCACCTGAATATAAGCCGCACCACTGGGGTAGGCTGGATTCTTCAATGAAAAAGGTGCGGCTTATAATCATGAAATTACTGTAAATGGAACCACGTTACTCAGCATGTGTTATGTTGTTTTGGAATGTAATACTGGCTAGTAACATTCTTGAGACCACATAAAATCCTCTGCTGAATAATCACTGTGTTCATGAGGTTTGTTCCAAGTAGTATGAAATGAGTCTGTACTTATACCAGAATCAATTATGTTTAACAGCTGCTGCTTGAATGTAGACTTCACTTTTTTCTGAAGACAAAATATTCCTCTAAATTTTAGTTTTCGTTGCTAAAAATAATAAAAGATACAGCCTGTGTAAGTCCATTTAAATGAAAAGAATTGTTTTAATTGGAGATACTTGCTGTTCTACAAATTTTGGTGGCATTTTTCAGCTTGCAGTTAATTAGGATTTACAAAGTGTTGTGAAAATGTTACCTATATGAACTTTCAACCATGGCAAGGTGTTTTTGGGGTGGAGAGAGTAAGTGTATAAATTTACCTTTCTGGATTTCTTTATTTAGATTTTCTTTCAGGGAAAAAAAAATGAGGCATCTGAAGTAGAGCACTCCTT
Source organism: Sialia sialis (assembly GCA_009812075.1). Classification (NCBI taxonomy): domain Eukaryota; kingdom Metazoa; phylum Chordata; class Aves; order Passeriformes; family Turdidae; genus Sialia; species Sialia sialis. Next base: position 21,608,022 of record VRYO01002734.1, read on the forward strand.
TTTTTCAGTGTAGAAAGAAATACTTCTTTGGGAAATATGTTTTCTTGTTCAAAGTACTAATGAGCTTAGTTTCCTGAAAAATTCATCATGAGTGTGTGAAGTCATGATTAACACAGGTAGACTCTCATAACTTAAATTATCCACATCTAAATCTTTAAGTACTCTGCAGAATAATGAAGAGATTTTATACCATCTCTCTTTTTTCAACAGGGAAAACACGTTACTGCTCAAAAGTCAAAAAGTGAGTACTTTAATAATTGTAAAGGTTTCTGGCTTGGCTTATTTTCTGAATGCTTAAAAATGTGCTACAGTTCTCTTGTGGTCAAGTATGGTGCTGTACTCCAGTTTATATGTTCAAGAGAAGCATGTAGAGAAGCTTTGTGGAAATCAAGAGTTTCTCAAAACCTATACATAATGAGTTCTAAAATAGTTTCCTTATTAGCTACTGGAGCTACTTGATAAAAGTGATTCTCTGATTTCCTTTTCTTCCCCTTTGAGCAGGTAGACTGAAAAGTCCATTTATCAGGGTGGAAGATAGGAGTCGGTAAGTGTTCTCTTCATGCATATGGTAGTGTGATTCTCAAACTGAGCAAGTCAGAATTACATGAGGAAGTGTGTCCTTAAATATCAATTCCTTTCGACTTACTGACTTCTGATGCCAAGTGTCATCTTAGTGACATACACGTCTTTAGTCACTAAATGAGATTGAGCAAGTAGTAGTTTAGTAGGGAATATTTGCAGTAGGTGATGGAAGTGGCAAGTTAACAGGTAACTTCAGTTTGTAGATCATCAGAGTGGGTTCTTTGGGTTACTTCCCACCAAGAAATGAAAGGGAATCCTGAACCTTTACATCGTTCCTTAGATCCAAATTCTGTAGCCCAAAAGACCAATAAAACGTTGCATTTTTGCAATGAAAACTGAAGTCCACTCCTGTAGTTTCAGCTCAATCGCATTCATCTCCGGCTGAGACCCTTTAGATGTAAGGAAAAAGAAGTTGTTAGTTAAAATAATTAATTGAAATTAGCTTTGATTTCCTGTTAAATTATGTCTTTTTAGAAGGAAAAATTACAAGCAATTAATCTGATTTCAGTATCCAAAGTAGTATTAGATTTCATACTTTCAGCCTTGAAAAATTTCACATCCTTCTGGTCCTGTAATCAGTCAGTCTTTGTTGTGTAAGAAAATGCCAATTAGCCAGAAGTTGAGAGCACAATGAATTATAAAAATAGTTTGATTCTGCACAGCATGATTTGCACCTTTAAATTCCTAACTAACTTCTGAGTTATGGTGTTGTTTAAATTCTTTGACCTGATTTCTGTGGCACTTTCCTGCATTGAAAAAAGATATTTAAACCTGGTTGGACACTGAATTGGTGCAATAGGTATGAGGGACATGGAGATAGTGGGGAGAATTAGACCAACAGAGTTGTAAGGATAAGAAATTAATATATAAATATATGTGAATTTCACAATGTAGTAGAACACTAAATACTTGAAACACTTGTAAATATTTATGTAACATAATGTTTTTTAATGTTTATTCAACATAAGTAACAGTTCAGAAGCAGAAGATGATGTTTTGCTGTTGCTATTTTGTTTTCCAGACTTGCTCTTTTGGTTTTGCCTGAGTAGCTTATAATAATAATATGAGGAAAAAAATCAGACTGACTGAACTCTGCCATCAGCATTTCAGTCAAGTAATTATTCAGTATGGGAACTTTTGACATGTCGTATTTTAGAAGTTCTTAATCTATTCAGAGCACTGGTATGGTTGCTAGTTCTGGTATCTCTGAAAGTACAGTGGTGTACAGGAATATTATTTTTCTGAAAAATGAAAAAGTCAGTCTTTATATTTGGAATGGTGAATTGACTATTTTTTTAAAAACAAAATGACCAAATAATAAATAAAATTTAAAAAAAGTTGAAATGTCGGGAGCTGTTGTAGCTACTTCTCAGGAGCACAAAAGCACTGTTGTCCAAATTGTTCTTGTGTTTATTGGTTACCCAACTCACAACAACTAATAGACAACACCCAAGTCATATCCAAAGTAATGTTTAAGACTGCTATGGAAGCTGAAGGAAGGGATCAAGGAAGGAATGAATGACTTATTCTAAGATATTTGTCTGCTTAGCATTCTGTGTGTGTCATGTGTAAAAGAGAAACGTTTTTTCAAGATTTTGGACCTGGAGTAATGTATGCAATTAAGCCTTTTTTTCATTTTTGATGGTACTCATGCCCTTGCTTTTTGTTAATACAGCCAGTACCGACCATTTTATCTGCAGTTACTGAGTTTTCCATTTCTGAACTATTGTGTTCCAAAGCCGTATAGTCCATTTGAGGTGGAGAAGAAGTATCCTGGTCCAAAGCAGACTCAGTCTAAGGAAAGGTTTGTTGAAAGCTTTTTTTTATTGATGTGTTGGTAGAGAGTTCTCTGAATTGTCTCATAATTAATTGTGCTCTAAAATAATTGCTCATCTTCTAATTTTCTGTGCTATTTAATACTATTAGCCATGTCTCATCTGATGTATTTTCTGCGCTGTTAGTGTCTGTCTCTCTATCTGTACCCTCTTTATCCTGTCTTTAGTCCTTTTTTGGGTATACAGATGCACACATCCAAAAATGTGGTCTTCTCCTTTCACTATGGCTCACCATAAGATATTTCTTTCCTTTCTGACACTGCTTTCTTCTCTGCCCTCATCTTGGATGCTGTTCAGTAAGTATTTCACAGGAAGTGGGATTTCTTAAGACTTTTTTGTATTTGTCTATATAGTGCTGAAATAAGTAGTTGAATTTATTAAAGTAGTGATATTCAATCACAGTACCTAGCCATTGTTGATAAAGAGTATATATTGTTGATAATTTATAGAAATTTGATAGACTGCTAATACTGCTTCAACTCTTCAAAGATAAAAAGTGGATGTCAGCTGCCCAGTAGAATTGCTACATTTTGGCATTCAGGCTCTATTTGAGTATTATGGATGCAGGTTGAACTTCAGCAAATCAATTTTATGATTTGAAACTATTTAAAAATCTTAACTGTTTTTTGTGAGTCAGTGTGGGGTTTAATTTTTTTTTCTGCCTAGATTTTTTCGTTGTCTTCTAAAATTGATTCATGTGAAAGACTAAATATATTTAGGTGAAGGGTAGCTTTGCTATATGTGGAAGTTTCTGTATTTAGTAAGTTGCTGCTTTTCTGTCCTTGGGGCTGAAAACTTACTTAGCTGTGATACCTGTTTTCTTTATGAAGTGGCTTCTCCGCAGTTCTGTCCAGTCTTGACTGTTACACAGTGCTGGAGATTTCAGCTGTTATGGCCATGATGCTTTTTTTTTTGATTGTTTCTGAAATTGCAGGAAGGTAGCAGTATGAAAAGGCCAAAACCATATATTGCAGGGGTTACTGCTCTAGTAAGGTAATTTCTCATTGTGTTTCTTCAGAGGACGTTGGAAAGGCCCATTCTTTTTAAAGCATTAAAAAACCAAAAAGGCAATTTTGATTAAGGAACATGGTATATTAAAAATTTCAGGATTTGTGTTTGAATTCCTAATTAATATTTCAGTTGGGCACATACCAAAGAAACGTTTAGGTGGGAAAATGTTTCATTTTCAGCAGGCAGCTGTGACCAATGTCAGTTTTGGGGGAGAGAGAGGGAAATGTTAACTTGTTTTGTCTTTACCTGGGAGAAAAACTTGTTGAAGCAAAGTTGTTAGTTCTACTTGCTTCTGTATTGGGCAAGACCTGCAGGCTTATTCAGTCTTCAGATGATCCATTCTGTTGTTTCTATCCTGCTTTACTGGTTCTCTGTGAGTTTTACTGTTTTCCAGAGGGAAGGTGCGAAGGCTGGTGTAACAGTTAAGGCACGCACTAGAGTTGCCTGTCTTGGGGAGCCCAGGAAATGCTGGGGCAGGGTGTTAACAATACTATGCTTTATAAGCTAGATAAGAGAGATTTTTAGATGTAAAGTCCTGAGCTTACATCTATGCAGATACTTGGTAAAATCTGTCAGTGATTTTTGGCTAAACAGGGAGATGGAACTATTCCTTCAAAGTAGAAAGGAAGTAGAGATTGATGACTGCTTTACTGCTGGCCTATCTGCCTTAGGTTGTTTAATAGTGGATTGCAGCAAGCAGTAGTTCTTCCCAAATGCAGATTCTGAAGATTATGGAGCAGCTGTTGAAAGCTTCTTTATTTATCAATGTCCAGGAAGAACTTTAGGTTCATTTATTTGCAGTCACACTTACCCTTTACCTAAAAAACAGGAGAAAATGGCATTTGGTCAGCATATTCAAAATTATGTATAGTCAACAGTGGATGTTTTGCTGTTTCTGGTTTGGGTTTTGTCACCTGTGCACAGAGATTTCTAAATGTCCTTTGATTTTCATTTGTTTAGCAATTTTGTATTTTTTCTTAGTCAGTGATAGTAGTACATCTATACTAACCTGGATGTTCTATGCTTACATATAATTCCAGTGGGTTTGCCTGTCTTCTTGCAGTAAATGTTTCTGGGTTTTGTTTGTTTGATTTTAAATCTATGCATAAGTCTTTGGGTTTTTAAAGTGTTCATAAGTAATTTAAGGGGAAATAAAAGTTTGAGGGGTTTTTTTTGTTAGTAAGAACGAGCATACTGTGAGGGGCAAGTTGCACACTCAGTTCCATGTTTAAGACTCATTTATATTCTCTTAACAGAAACAAAATAAACAATGACAAGGATTGTGGAATGCCTGCTCAATTTCCTCAAAAGGACAAAAAAAAGAGAGGATATTGTGAATGTTGTGGGAAGAAATATGAAGATCTGCAAACAGTATGTGAAATGTCAAGTATATGCTTTGATACCATTATCTCAGCAAATTAGTATTTTTTTCCATGTTAGAAGCAGCAATTAAGAATTAAAACCTACCTCTGTTAGCTGAAGGCACGAGTAATTAATGTCTTAGAGATGCTGGTAGTGAATTAATGGTATTTACTTGCTCCTTGTGGTACTGTTGACTTGTATATTCATATGTGTAATATTAGATTTATTTCACGCTTTTTCTTTATTGCAGCATCTTGAAAGTGAGCGTCACCAAAATTTTGCACAAAGCACACAGTATAAAGTTGTTGATGATATAATCTCCAAGTTAGTTTATGAGTTTGTTGCATACAAAGATGATGATACAAGAAGAATAAAAAGGTGAGTTATATGTTGTAAATTCTGAAGACTCTGGGAGTCAGGACATTGAACATGAAGATAGTTCTGAAACTTCTGATCTGAATAGAACAGGATAAATTCATGGTTTTAAGGCTGAAATAAGTCAAGGAAACTTTATTTGTGATTGTATGTGGCAAATCAGTTCTGTAAAGCAGAACTTAAGGGAAAAAAAATCAGATGTGCAGATGACATCAGAGAAAGATGAGACTGAAAGTTGTCAGAAGTTGTCCTACTTATCTTCAGCTTCTGTAACACAAAATCTACTGTACTGAAATATTGCTAACAGAAAGACAGCAATATCTAGACATCTTACTCTGAATGCTGTCATATTTAGTAGTCTAAAGGCAGCCAGTTAGTCAGTCTGGTCTCCTTAAGTGTGGAAAAACTTCCTACCTGTGCTCTAAACCTCTTCCCTCTGTGCTGCCTGTGCAGGACAGAGAAAGCAAGTGTTCCTTTCTGTGTAGTTCAAGTGCTTCAAAGGACAAGAAAGGCTTGTTTGATGTCTTGAACTGTAGGCACCACAGTGTTGGTTAACTGAAGCAGTAAATATTCAAGGTTGCTCTAATTTGATGGAAATGAGTCAGGAGATAAGGAATAACTTTCTTGCTTATTTAATAAAAAAGGGCAAGTATGAAGAAATAAAGATATTCTTAGTGAAATCAAAGGAAAGGCAAATAGAACCAAACAACTGATAGCCTAGTAAAGCAAGCCTTTATTTCTTTTGTGATTTCAAAATACTCAGTTGTTAGGTTTGAAATCCTGTCAAGAAAATCATGTTAATTTTTTGTGTATGTATCATAGAATATTTGTAAATATTTATAGCCATTGCATTATATTCATTAACTTCTTTTGTTCTTAAGGCCACTGTAAATTAAGATTTATTGAAATTCTAGACTACTTGTGTTTTTAAAACAACTTAATGAGCTGTAGAAATCAGTAAGAAAACATCAAAACTATAAGGAACTCAGCTCCTGTAGAAAGTGTGTTACTACCCCAAATATATCTTTCCTTGAGGAGTAAAAACAAGTTGCATATGGAGTTACATTGTGTGGGGTTTTTTGTTTGTTGATATTTTTAAACAATTTCATTGTAGGACAAAATGTGGCACAGGATGTTTTTCTCCTATTATTGGAAAGATAACCAGACCAGATGAGCTGAAAGAGCGACTGAAAAAGCAATGCACTGCTTTGAAAACTTACTCCTGGAAGGATACTGCAATGCAGGCACTCAAACTGGATCGCCAGCCTGCAGAAGTACAACCAAATTCTGTGCCAATGCCTACCCCTGTTTCTGCATCTGTCTGTTCAGTTCTTTATTGTCACCTATCACAACCTTCAGAACTAAAAAGCAAGTTCAGAATTAATAATGAAAATATTGAGACTGATCGCTCCTGTGCTGTGAAGTTAAGAGAGACTGTTGTATCATCAAATTCTGTACAACCACTCCTTCAGAAAACTGACAAAGCATACACAGAGAACTTGTCTCGAGCTTCTGAGCCATTCAGCAAGGATATACTGGAACCAGATGTAAGTAAAAAGAATGTACAATGTTTTCAGGAAGGAATGGTTACTTTATATTCTCATACCCAAGTTACAGATTTTAGTGAAAAAGACAAAAACTTCATGCAGCAAAAACGAAAATTAAATAATTCAGTCATTCTACCAGCAAAGTGTTTGAAAAAAACAGATGCCAATCCTACGTTTGTCAAGAAACATCACGATTTATGTGATAATCATCAACAAATGCAGCACAATGTCGTTCTGGAGGCTGAGGTATCTGATACTGCTGTGAACAAAGAACTTAATGCACCAGCTGCCAGCACTGCCCACTGTTCACTGTCTGGAAAGCTGCACAGAAAAGTGAACCTTAACTTGAGAAGGAATAAAAGAGAAACCTGCAAACAGAATATGGAGTTGTGTGTAAAGAATTCAGATAGACTGTCTGTTCCTGATGAGAAGAGAAGCACTTCTAGCTTACAGCTGCAGACTCTATTGGAGTTATTTCAGACAAGTGAAAGAAATTCAGACTTTGGAGGTTTTTCAAGTTACACTGAGAACAAATGTTCAGTGGGCATAAATGATACATGTGAAGGGCAGAATGCAAATGTTATGTGGTCATTATTTTCCTCTTCATCCTCATCTCCATTTTTTGGATTTTAATACTAGTTTATTTAATATAATGATTTAAAAATTGACTTGAAAATTTAAGATTCTATTCATGAAGATTTAAATTGCTGTATTATATGTACAGATTATTTGGTTTTCAAATTTTCTAATGCAAAAGCTTCTGTGTATGTAAATATGAAAAATAAAACTGAGTTTGGCTTTGGTCATGTGTTTTGGGGTTTTTTTAAGGGTGCTTCTTTATCGTGTCTGGTAAAAAGCTCTGACGCCACATTTGGATTAAATGAATTGCTAGACAAAGCATGATGCCACTGCATTTAGATTGAGTAATTTTCTAAAATCACTGACTATGATGCATTTCGAATAACCACATGAAAAATAGCTGGATGTTCCACTGTAAATCAGGTAGTCTGTTAGTCACTGATTACTGATGTTTTGCAGGCATTTGGTTGCTTCCCTTTCTGTTTCTTCTGCTGCTTTAATAGGGAACACAGTTACAAAGATGTATTACATTCTTTCACTACTCTGATGTATTATTAGTAAATCATTGCACTAGAACTAGCTCTGTTGTGTATTTCAGCTAATAAGAAAGTAGTTAGATGTATATATTTTGACTGGGGGGGGAAAAAACCAAGAACCCAACAGGACAGGTAGGTTTCTGAATGACTTGGGTCTTTCTTTTTTTTTTTTTTTTTTTTTCTTTCAGCCAGCCTGTTTGATTGGCTTTACTCAGAACCTGGGTGAAAGACACAAGTGAGAGTTGGGAACACTTTTTAATAATGCAGATCTTCACCAAAGCTGATTTGTTTTAGAATTTCTGTATCTGTAAATCATGAGTGCACAAGTATGAAATTACAAGAGACAAAGCTTTATTAATAAATGTAGAGTGCCTTAAGGTCATCTAAGAGATCTCAACCACAGAAGATACTTTCATTAATTTTTGCATAAATTACTTGTTTGCATTTTCATCTTTTGCCCATTCAATGTTCTCAAACTTAGTGCTCTTAAAGTGCTTTAATGTTGCAGGCTGCTGTCTGTCCTTTATAGGCTATTTTCTGTAAGGGTTAGGTAAAGCTGCTTGGAGTGCAGGAATGGGTAGGGAAAGTGATATAAAATTCCTCTACAAGAGGGTATGAATTGGAAACAATGATGGAAGTAGCTGCTTAGGGTCACCTTTAAAGGTGACATTCCTTATTCCTCTGTTAAAGTAATTGTGTGTACAGTCTGGTGAGGACTGCTTTTGGCTTCTCTATCTTACTGGTCACTTCTGGCTTGATTTGTAGTTAATTCTGATGTGGATTCACATCCAGAAAATACAGAAATGAGCATTTTAAAGAGGAGTTATCTTGAGTGTGTATATCTGTATTTATTTTTTGCCTGTAAATTACCAGTATATCGTACTCAAGGACTGGGACTTCAAAATAGAAGATTGAAGCAATTACTTTGTTCTTCACTTTGAGTGACTCTTCTATGATTACTGTCTGGTTCAATGAGTTCAATATATTTTAGGAGCATATTGACTGTTCTTCTATTGAGATAATTTTGTTTAGTTGGAGGTTTTTTTGTTGAGTGACTTTTTTTTGTTGTTGGTTGGAATTTCTCTGTGTGTGGGTTTTTTCTAGCTTTTGGTTTAGTCTTTAAAAGTAAAATTTAGAAAAATAATTATTTCTCCCTAAAGCATTGCAACAATCTGCCGGTAACTATCTTTTGCTTTTGCCTCCCTGCTTTCATCCCTGGGGCATGCACTCCCTATCCCTGGGGGCCTCCACGTGGGATGTATGTGCATAGCTATTGATATACATCAGGATTGCTGCAACGTTAAGCGTGAATGGTAGAAGTCTGTTAGTAAATCTACTCATCAGATAAAGTGTGTATGTTTTGCATATGATTAAATGCAGTCCTAGAACATGTTAGCTCAACAGGCACTGCAAAGAGAAGTTTTGAATGTGTTGGAATCTGGCTTCAGAATCTTGAAGGGAAAAAAACAAATCTGAGGTTTGTCATTAAAATATGAAGACTATTCATTGTAATCCAGAAAAAGGTAGGAGAGTCACTGCTACTGGTTGCAAAAAGCAGCTCTAGTCACGATGGGTTTTGTTTACTGGTCACTTTAGTGTGTGTTGAAGAGTCCCCTTTGTCATGTGTTCAGTAGGCATCACAAGCTACAGTAAGCCTATTAACTATTTCCAAAACAGATTTACTTAGCATATTTAATTATTTTAATGTATTTATTATCTTTTAAGCTTGTTAAAACAAACAGAAAACATC
>VRYO01002734.1:21618598-21647947 GCA_009812075.1 Sialia sialis
TCTTGAGCAATCAAAAGCTGGGGGAGCCGCCTGGCCAACTTTCTTGGCATGATAATGGGAAAAATTGTCCACAGAGGAGGAAGAGTAAAACCCCCACAACCCCCAACAAATTTCTACAAAAGTTTGTATTTATGTTACAATTTGAAAAAACAAATGTGGAAGGGTAGTTGTTAGAACATCTGTCTCTTTGATTTTCACATAGAGAAGAGAATTGAGTGTTTTCAAAACATGTGACAGTGATTGAGAAATGTCAGTTCACACAAAGAGTAACTCTCTGGTCAGTAAAACTGCACTTGTAATGGCAAACCTTTACGTATATGTATTTTTGATAGTCAGATATTATATAATTGCAGTTTGAACTCTTTTCATAAGGATTTCTTCTAATGCACTTCACTTTTGAGTTGTTTTGTTTTCTATGACTTTGAGGAGCAGAAATGTTGTGTCTGTTCAGGTGAGGTATAGTGTGGCTGAGAGGAAACAGTTCCCCATCCATTTGTGTGCACAGGGATGTACGTACAGACACTCCTGTGGGGATTACTGATACCAACCGCTCACCATAAGGAAGTTCTGCAGTAACTTCTGAGATTCATGCACCCAGGTAAGCCCTGTGCTCTGCAGCAGCATCTCTGTGGGCAGCTCTTGCCGAGTTTAACACAAAGCAAGGGGTGACTGTTGAGCTGGCTTTCCTGCTAGTCTTGTAAGGAAGTTAGTTACAACCTGACGCTTTTGGCTCCTTAGATGTACCTGTGAGGGTGTGTGCACCTTCATTCCACATCTGAAGAGGCTCAACTCTGACACGCTCAGCTGAAGTAGCTGGTGATGGTGTCTGTGAAGCTCTGTGGCAGCCTCTGAATAAAAGACTGTTGAAAAAATGGTAGCTGCTCCAACTGTTGTCGTTACAGATGTGGGCACAGTTCAAAAATATGCATCTCTCCTTGTTCTCCATCTGGAGAATCTTTGTGAGCTATGTGGTCCACGTGGCCTCTGGGCCATTGGCTAATAAGCACCAGGGGCTGATAAAGGCTGATCATGCTGGGCTTTTTGATCATCTTGACAGTTCATACCACAGAAGCATCAAATCACCATCTCCCTTGGTCTTACACTGAGTACTCAGAAGTGGGAAGCACTTCTTTGCCCTAGTTTCGTTCTGTAGATGCTCAGAATCCAAAAATTTTTAAGACATGCAATTAGATTGTGTAAAGAATTATGGGAAATTCCTGAAATAGTGAAGTGTAAGATGAAACTACAATTAAATGTGATCAAGCATTCATGTCCTTTTTGGGTGACTAGTTTGGATGTCACAGCAGGAAATTGACTCCCCTTTATCCCTCTCATTTTATCCATTATGTTTCTTCTCATGTAAATGTTCTTCTGGAAAATAAGCTATTTTCTTTCAGTGCTTATGGCTACTCAAAATTAGCTGTAACCTCTATATGTATCTAATTACCACTCTTGAAGACAAATGAGAGGAAATTTTAGCAACCAATTGCTAAAGCCAGTTGTACAACTTACTTACACAGAATATATGTAGGTAGACTAGAAAATTAGTACCAAAGTTTATTTCTTACTTGCACTTAACAGCAAAAAAGTGACCACTAATAGTATGTAGCAGGTGAAGATAAATGTGAATACAGCCATTTCACAACTATAAGGTGCACTTCCGGGTTGTCAGCAAATTTCTGAACTTTGTCCATATATAAGAGCACCAGACTACAAGGCGCACTTTTTTTTTGCAGTGAGGATCTGGGCGCAACAAAGTAATGAATTAGTAACGGAATTGCACAATGGCGGAGTTTACTTGCAGGTGCTCAATTTGCAAACATTTTTCACAGATCGGCGTAGCTTTTAAACGCAGCCCCCGTGCCCTCCCCGTGCCGTGGGCCCTGGCATTCCTGCCTGCCCCTGGCACCAGCTGCCGCGGCTTGGCTCGGCTTGGCTCGCAGCTGCCGTGGCTCACACTTCCAGGTTGGCAAATTTCCGAAGTTTGTCCATATATAAGCCAGATTATAAGGCACGCTTCCAGGTTTCGATCAAAATTTTAGTCAAAAGGGTGCACCTTATAGTTGTGAAATTACTGTAAAGTCCACTAACCAGTTTGCAATCTCTGAAGGTAATATGAGATGAATAATTTGGTGTTTTTTACCATGAATTCTCAAATGTTGCTTTTTGGTTCTTTGCTTTAGATAGTGCAGCTACCCAAAATAAATGCTGAGCACCCTGGATGCAGCACTACAAAAATATTTGGGGTGGAAAGCAGATGTTTGGGTGTAGTCCAATTTCATTTGGGATATAGAAGCTGTAGATTCAGGTGTCTGTCTATAACATTTTTGTTTGTTTGGGGTTTGCTTTTGTTTTGGTGGGGGTTTTCATTGTTTGTTTTGGGTTTTTTGTTTGAGGTCGGGGCTTTTTGGTGTGTTGTTTTGTTTTTTTTCTGAGTTAAGGGGAGATCTCACTTCAAGATTCAGCGTTGAATATTTTGTGAGTAGGTGGATAGCTGGCCACAAACCCCAGAGTTTCTCTGTGACCTTCAGTACTGGAGGTAGTGGGGGGGAATGTGCTGGTCTCCTCTCTCTAGGGACTAGAGATAGGACACAAGGAAATGGGAGGAAACTGCAGCTGGTGATGTTCAGATTGAACATCAGGACAAAGTTCTCCACTGAGAGGGTGGTTGGTCACCAAAACATGCTCCTCAGTCCCTGAGTCAAGAATTAAAGCATTGGATGATACCATTATATGGTGTATTTTTAGGTACATGAAGAGAAGGGAGTTGGACTTCATGATTCTTATAGATCTCTTCCAACATGAGATATTCTGTGAGTTGCTAGAAGAAGAAAAAAATCTGTCTCCTGATGTGAAAGAGCTCTTTTCTAAGAGGTGGATAGTCTGCCACAGTCCTCAGCAATGCTGAGGAACTCCCAGGAAAGTAAAACTAGGAGGTGAATCTCTATGTTCTCTGTGTGATTGCCCAAATGAATGTGAAATCACCATCAAAGAAATTTAAATATTTCTGTGAAGGATTAAGCCTGTCAAATAACCCATTTCTAATAAATGTGTACTAGAAGAAGGGACTTCAGACATGCAGATCAGGATTTACTTCCTTGTGATTTAGATCCTTCAACATAATATATAAATTTTCTGTAATTTATTTAAGTCTTCTCCTTATCTTCAGTGTTTACCACAGAAGTGATAAAGAAATAAGAAATAAGCCAAAAAGTAGAAGATATGAATGAGAGAAGTTTGCAAGGAGAGGAATGTAAAACCTTTTTCATCTCTCTTTTGGCTAACTGTAAATGCCTTTATTTTTGTATTAGTTGGCTGTAATTCTAAAAAAAAAAAAATAAAAAAAAATCCTATAGAATTGGCATACTAAAAAAAGGACTGCATTTTTGAAACATATGCATCATATGCATCATACCTCATCATATCCACTGAGCAAGCAGACTGGATAAAACTCTGCTTTCATAGTTGTTACCCTAAAGCAGCCAAGCTTTGGCTGGTGCTGTGTTGGTGAACCTTCCATGTGTAACACCTACACTAAATCTGAACATGGGCGGGCAAGAGAAAAAAGAAATCTGTGACATACTGATCCAGGAAACGAGTGTAGAACTGTACTGAGTATCTGCTGCTGAACAGTGTAATGTCATGAAACCTAATGTCATGATGAATTCTTACAGAAATACTGACAGAAGCAGCTGTGAAATAGTGTGCTAGTGGGGAAAGTTTGGTCTAATTGAAATAACTTCAGGGGTTGGCTGCATCCTGAAATGTAAGGATTTATGACTTTCATAAGAAGATTGAAGTATCTTATTATAATACTGATTTTTTTTTAATTTGCTATTAATAGCACTTCCTCATTTTCTTTACCCAAGCCACCCATAGTCTTTTTGACATCCCACACCAGAGTTTTATAAGCTAATTTTGCACAGTTTCTGCAGCAGCTTAGGGATGGATACTTTGAGGTAACAGTGCATCTGACCTGTAGTACCTGAAAGCAGTGTACGCAGGACAGCATAAAACTTACTAGCCACTTTCTCCTCAAAGTTGCTGTATATTATGCAATACTCTGCTGTTACCTTCAGCTTGTTGGATTGTCATTTTGCCTGCTTCTATATCACAGAAATAAACTCTGAGAAACTGAATTTCCTTCATCTTATCCTCTAAGAGGTTCCTTTAATAAGACGATATATGTAAGTAAGGTGAGCCCTACAGAGGAATCGGGCCAGGAGAGCCGGCATTCCCTGTCGGATGGCTCCGGGGAGCCAGGCAGGCGCTGCCGAGCCGCTGTGCCCGGAGCCCCGTCCCATGGGGAGCCGTGGGAAGCAGAAGGCAGCCCTGCGGGTGGAAACGCTCCTAAGAGCAGAAATGGAGGTGCCAGGTGCCCTAGCTGTTGTCCGTGCAAGAAGTGCTATTAAAATTGACCTGCATAATGGTTTTAAGATAATTTGTTTGTTTGTTCTTTTAATCTTTGAGACTACAACGAGCAGCAGCTTTCAGCTTTCCAGTGGCATGATCTGTGATGCCACCTCCTCCTTTATTATGTGTTTACAATTGGTACAAGCCTTCCAGTGGGTAGTTAGACTTTGTGTTCTCTCGCCTGGATGGGCATCGAGCTGCATCTGCTGCTGCTCTGACATGTCTCCTCCTTTCTCTGCTCACCTCAGCAGCTGGCCATGGCCGTCCTTGCTATCGCCCCTTCTGCAAACAGCGGGGAAAGAGGTGCCTCAGGCCAGTCTTGCCCCATTTTCATAAAGAAATGTGGTTAAGGAAGGTGAGGTACACCGTGCTGAGAGGCAGCACTGCTGCTCTCGGCTTCCCGGTAGGTGGGAGTGTAGAATTGGGTTGCAGATGCAGCCATCCCTCCGCTGAGGGAGAATTATTCTCGCGTTTCGGGGATCGGACATCGTGGGGACTCCTTGACACTTCTGCCTCTTGCTTAGTCCAAGAGAGCATGTTGTAACGTGAAAGGAATGATTCTGTGTTGTAATCCTTTCCTACTCTCTTTGTTAAAAAAGCAGGGAGGGAGTAGAAATTTAAGAAAGGGAGAAAAAAGTCATAGAGAGGGAAGTGAAGGTTTGCTCACAAAATGAGCACGTAAAGGAGGAGAGAGGGGCTGGCGGCGGTGCGGGCAGGGAGGGAGGGAAAACGCCTGAGCTGCCTCCCCAGAGAGCCGCCGCCCTCAGCCGCGGCTGTCAGCGAAGGCAAGTTCAGCGGCGGGGGTTCCCTGAGCCCCGGAGCGGTGCGGCACCGGGCCGGCCCCACGGGGCGGGGGCGACTGCGGAATCCCTGCGGCGCTGCCCGGCCCTGGGGGCTGCCCTCAGCTCTCGCCCCGCTCCCGCTCGCCCTGGCAAACGACTACATTTCCCAGCACTTCCCTCTTCCAAGCGGGCTCTGCGGGGAGCCTCGCCGGCTCTCGCCATCTCCTCGGCTGGCAGGGGGCTCGGCGCGGCGGCGGGGCGGAGCTCGGCAGCCCCGGCCCCGCAGCCCCCCCCGGCCGTGCAGGCGCGGAGCCGGCGGCGCTCGGAGCGAGCGGGGCGGCGGGCAGCGCCATGCGGGCTGCCGCCTGCCTCCTCTGCCTGGCGCTCGGCGCCCTGACAGCGGCCCCAGGTGAGTGGCGGGGGCGGCGGGGAGCGGGGGACGCTGCGCCGAGGCTGCTGCGGAGCCCCATGGAAACGGAGCCCCCGCTGCAGCCTGCGCGCCGGGGGCGAGGGCGCAGCCGGGTGACAGTGCCTCCTCTCCCCTGCGCAGGAGGCGCCGGGCCGGCGGCAGCGGCAGCGGCAGCGGCAGCGGGGCGGCGGGGCCAGAGCCCCTTCGCGGAGCGACAGAGCATCAGGCCCCTGCGGCTGGTGTCCGGCGAGGGCGGCGGCGGGGCGCGGTGGCCGGCGCTGAGCACGCGGGTGCGGAGCGAGGCGGCGCGGGCACAGGTAAGCGCCGGAGGGGGGACGGGCCGCGCCCCCGCGCAGGGCCGGCGTGTGAGGGAGACTCGCCGCAGCCTCCGCCGAGGGGTCTGCGCCGCCGGAGGACGGACAGCGCTCGGCGCGGAGCGATGCTCGGCCCGACGCGCGGCTCGGTTTCCCGCAGGAGCGCGGGGAGTGCCAGTCCTGTGCAAGGGCCCCCGAATTAGTTAAGATGGTCCCTGTGCCTGTTAATGCCCCAGCCCGGCCGGCAGCGGGGCCCGGGCGGGCACAGCCCGTGCCCGCGGCGCCCGGGGCACCCAAAATGAAAGTTGCGGTGCCTTTGCGACAGCGGGGCTCGGAACGCTGCGGCTTCGGGCTGAAGCGTGGGCAGGGTGGGTTGGTGTTCTGTGGACTCGGATGTGATGTTAAAAATAGAGATTGTATATCGGAAGGGGATTGCTTGAAACGCTGCATGTGAACTGAACACAGGATTTAATCTACTTAGTGCCTGCTGCCCGACCCGGGGTATATTTTCAAATTCCACAGAATCATTTAAGGTTGTGAGAGCCCTCTAGGGTCGTTGAGTCCAGCCATTAATCTGGCTCTATTTGTGTTTAAAACCATATTTCTGTTATATGAAGACAATCCCTGTAACTTTTAACAACCTCATTTTGTGTTAAAATACAGTGTTTTTCATCTTGACCCCTTTTATTTGAGGTGATACATGGCTGTTACATCTGAAGGAAAGAAACATTGAGTCTATATTGTTATAGATGTAGAACATGAAATCTGAACATTTGAGGTAACTGCTGACATACAGGATGAGTTACGGGCCTCTATTTCCTCCTTTTCTAATTTACTACTCCGTGTTTAAGAAACAAAATAGGTGAAAAAATTATCATATTTCTTTTTTTTTATAATCCATGGAGTATAAGAACCAATAACTTGCATTCTCTTTGTTTAGTTAAATAATAAACAAACTCTTCAAGCTCTTCCTAGCATATGTATTTGCCTCTGAATGTAGCTTACTCTATGTAAAGATTTTTTCAGATATAAAGATCATCTTCACAGTACAATAAAATGCAATTCTCAAAGTTCATAATGCTTTGTTCAAAGAATAAAAAAAATCCTTTAAGCATTTCAGGATTTTTGAAGACCCCCAAAAAGTCACATGTTCAAACACTTTGTCACATGTCTGTTTTAAACTTAGTAATTGGTTGCGTTTGGCTTCAATATTAGGCTTAAAATACAGAACAAACTGCTAATTAATGAGTTTTGTTTTTCTGAATGTCTCAGCTTTTATTCACCAAATCTTCAAGTCATCCTGATCTAGTTAAGTTGCTAGTATGAATATTAGTCTAAGCAGAAATAAAAAGTAACACAGGTGGGTGAAAAGGGTTAAATACATTTATTTCACGACAGCCTCCACAGTGAACCAATGTTAATGTGTAAAAGCTCTGATGTAAAGGTGAAAGCTACTACAACTTTTTTTCCTGATCAAGAAGTTTCCCCGCTGCTGCTTAAAATATTCCTAGCCTCTTCCATGGTATCTGATGGTTGTTACTCATGAAAGGATACAGTAGCTGGACAAAAAAATTGCCAAGCAGGCTGAACTGAGTGAAGCAGCACAGATTTTCTGTGATTCTGGCACAGAGCATGTTACATCCTAATTGCAGGATATTGAATCCCTTGCCCAGGACCTGGGATCTGAGTCAGCTCGGCGGTAATGGACCAGCAGGGCAGCTGACTTTGCTTAACTGAAGTTGTGTAGGAGCTGCATTTAGGCAGGTAATTATCAAAGTTATGGACTAACTTCAGAGTGCTTTTGGGTGTCTGGTGAGTGTCACATGAAGTATAAAGATACTGGATTCTGTTTGTACACGAAGAGACACCCATGCCTGCCCTGAAGAGTTACCAGCCAGTGGCATATCAAGAGTAGGGGAACAGAGGTGCCCTCTACATCAATAACATTTCCATATGTATTTGCTTCTTTTATGATTAAATACACTCCATGGGCTGTCTCCATGTTCTATGCATTGCTAATAGTCTTTGAGTAGCTGTATTTGAGGGTTAAAAAAGCTGGTCTTTAATAAAGATTTCAAACCAAATGGCCTCCTGGACTAGTTAAGGGAGTCTGCTCCTTTGAGGAGGTAAAGGCATTCAAGAAGAATCCCTAGTGAATGAAGGACTAGCAACTTTGTCTAGAGAAACAAAGATACCTGAATGGGAAGGTGCATTCAGAGGTCTAGCCAACAAGGCTGTAGTTGCATTAATGTAAAACAGTGTAGTTGTGTTTTGAATCGGATAAAGATAAAAGGGAGGGAGAGATAAGCTGGAGAGAAGGAAGTTGCATTAAATCGGATTGGATTCCTTTAATTCCTGGATGAAAGCTTTAGCTGCAGAAAGGGCAGAAGTTGAACAAGAAGGATGCAAGCCTGATTTCAGAACTACACAAAGGGAAATGAAGATGATCATGCAGAGGAATGCAGAAGAAAAGCGTGGCCTTTGAAGATCAGTAGTTTTAGAATAGGCTTATGATGGAGTTGAGCCAAAGGAGTGTAATACCAGAAAAGGGGGTGAAAGAAGATAATCGAAGACAGAAGTGACTGGGAAGTGATGGATGGTGGATTTCTGAAAAATAATGGTTTATTTTCAGCATTTGTTGAGATTTTTCTCTAGCAACTTCTTTTATTTTGTTTGTTTTGGGGTTTTTGGGTCATTACCACTAGAGTTGAGTGACTTCTCTACATGCATGCTTTACTATTAAATAGTAAAGGAAGTAGTCTATATACTCATCTTAGAAATCCAGAAAGTAATTGCTTGAAAAACATAATATGCTCAGAATTGTAGCTGTCCAAGACTGCTGAACCTCAGAACACAGCACAAGGAAAATGTTGCAGGCTATTACATGTTCATGCTATTAATGTTTTAATGTACAATATAGAGTGGACATTGGAGAACTCATGCGACTTTATGCTTCTGCTTTTGATTCCATTTCAGAATAGAGTCATTACTAGTATCTTGGACACCCCTGTATTTAGATTCTTTGCTCCTCAAAGGGTGCCTGTTAGCAGTTTGCACAGCACTTAGTGTATAGAATAATCAAGATAAGATATAGCTAAAAATACGATAATACTATATTATCATTAATACAATCCAGAATCTTAGCAATGGGCACTTAATTTACTGTTGCATAAATAAGTGTATTAGAAGATGAGATTCCTCTATGTCAGGGACATTCAGGGAAGGCTAATATAGTATTTTTGTGTTTGAAAGAAGGAAAGTTCCCACCTTGGACATCTTTAAGGAATGTTTTAACTCTGTGCCTTAAGCCATATTTTGGTATTGTAAGAAGCACATGGGAAACCACAAGTTTTGTAATATTTTCCTTTAATCAATACAGAGCAAGCTTGTTTTTGTTAAAATGTGGGAATGTGTAAGTATCCATCCCCACTGCCTGTATTATCATTATCCATTTTTGATCCATCTAAGTGTCACATGGAAATTTGTTAGATTTGGTATGATTTTCAGTGGGAACAAGGTTCTGACCTGCTATGGACAGAGATTCACTCATCTCTGCTGGTTGTGCAGGAAATTCATGATATAGCAATTTCTGTTTCTCAAGCTTCTGTGTTTTGCTTGCTAATTTCCCGTTGTCATGAAGGTACACTGGATTCCTTCCCAGAGAGTGAAAGGGATGACCTGGTTGTAGGGAGCCTGGCCTGAAGGGGCTCCAGGACTGAGCTGCATCTGGAGGCAGAACTGCATGTTGTTTGTAGTCCATAGTGAGTCAGTAGTTTTCAGTAAATAACTAATTTGTCTTCTGCAGTCTGCATTGCTTATGACTAGATGATACAATTGCGTACACCTATTTGGAATCATGGCTTGCAGATTTCTTAAATGATTTCTTATTGCTAATAATCAATTTCAGAGAAGCTTTGCTCTGTCATGCTGAGCTTGCATAGCTCTTGGATTTGAAGTCTTCATTAGTTATTCAAGTGTTGCCTAGACTTTGCTATTGGATTCTCTGATTTCCTGTTGTCTCACTCTAGTCTTCAAACAGGATATCCCTGCTCTTTGCAGGTGCTTCTGAAATTGCTGACTCTTGCTTTCTGTTCTGAAGCTGTCAATTTCTGTTGGTATTGTAAGTTACTGTATTGGGTAGCTCCAGAAAAATAGTAATTTTTTTCTCTTTAATAAAAGAGCTCTGACTGTGGAGTGGCTTATGAAATATCTCTAGAGTTTGGGACTGATGGATGGTGACTATTGGGAAGAGAAGTGTCATGAGAAATTGCCCAATTTAAAAAATCTTTTTCTGCCTACTTAATCAAATGGCTTCTGTTTCTTGAAGAAACTTAGGCATGATTTTTGATTGTCCTAACACAAAACCAAGAGAAGGAGGCTAAACTGGGAAAGGGACTATCGTGACTAATAACATGCATTTGGTTTATTGCTGAATTTGGTTTTTTTCCTGCCTTGTTGCCTCTTAAGGTTTGTAAGGCATTAGGCAAAACGTGTGTGATACTTTACTCTATGTTCAGTGTATGCAGTTCAGCAGTATAAGATACTTCACCAATATTACAATATTTTATGAATATGTAAATGATGGTTAAAGTATTCGTACTCTTGATGCAGGTCTTGCCTTCCTGAAGAGGAAAAAAACTGCTAAAAGCTAAACTTTACTATAGATCTTGTGTTGAATAATGTAAGGTCATTTAGTGTGTCCTTTGATTTCTGATGTAGGAGGCACTTTCAGGCACACCTTTCTATAGATGTACTCAAAGTGTGTTTTGATATTTTATAGGCAAAAAATATTTCAAATTCCTAATTTATCCTTCTTTGCAAGCTCATATCAGGAAAAGTCTGAGATTTGTTATGGCAGTAAATGTATAAGTCAAAAAAATCGTCCTGCAAAAAAATCCCTGGTAGCTGCCGCTTCCGAGTTCATGTTGTTTTGTGTCATCTCATGGTTGTGCCATAGCAGACTGGAAAAAAAAGATATTCCTAATGCTATGGCTTAGCTTCATAGAACAGGCTTATATACAGCCAAAAAGGATCTTATAGGCTCAGATGTAACAATTTGTGTAGAAAGTATTTTTCCAGCATTTGCTTGTAGTCATGATTAGTGTGGTAACTGCAAAGTCTGACAAGAGTGATTTCCAGCTCTGGTGATGAGTGTGTCTGTATTCACTCCTGGTCTATGTTGGTGCCCCTGAGTGCGGGATCACACCAAGTATTCTTTCTGCCATGGTTTCTCTGTGTGTCTATTTTGGGACTCCTACAGTGGCTAATCAGCTATATCAGCTATAACGCATGGTGCAGAAGTGTGTTGTGTCCTGAGCAGTGTAATGATAAACTTTGGTGAGATTTAGCCATACTCTGGAGGAACTACATTTGAAGTTAAGATTCACTCTGAAATGTTTGCTACAAGAGCATTATGGACATATGTGTTAAAAAGTCATAGTAGATATATTATCCTTCTGGTAGTCCAGGTCCCTTTTGTAGTTTTCCTGGTAATCATACCAGTCTTTAAGTGACTCAAAACTAACAACTTTTTTAGGGCTCTGCTTGTGAAAACATTATCACAGTTATCCTGTCAAACACTTCTTAAAGGTCAATCAAACTGTATAAAACCTTCAAAAGCCTGATAGGTTCAGCTCTGTAAATTGTGGGTCCTTCCAGCTAGCCCTGGCTCAGTGCTTTTCCCTCTCCAGTTAGCTCTGCTGAGGTTTGCAGTCCTTCCACTTGTTGCTGCCTCCCCTGGAGTTTCTCCCCTGGAGAGCATGGAAGACAAGGATCCTTGTCTCCCACTCCCATGGGTTTGAGCCAAGCCTGCTTCTCCTCCCAAGCAGACTGCTCTTCTTCTTCATGGGAAGTAGCTCACGTGTCAGATGATTTAGTTACCATTCCAGGCCCATGTGTATTCTCTAAGTCTGGATAACTGTGGATACAGAGGGTGAAGTCCAATATGGTCAGAGACAAAGACTGGACATAGGATTTTGGTGTCTTCCTATGCAATTTGTCTTTCTCTTCATCTACTGATACAGTTCAGTGTTTTCATTACTAGATAATATTTTCAGTATTGTTTTTTCCAGAAATAGTGTAATTATTTGTTTCTTGCATGTTAACCAAAACTGCTGTATTTGTCTCCAAAAATTACTGTAACTCCCATCCTGTCTTCCTTTTCTCTAGTTTTGACTTGTTTAATTTATTTTAAACAATGCCAAATTTGCTATGATTGTTTGTGGAAAACTTCCAGATAGGAAAACCTTCAATGCCCCTCTAGTTACCTTCTTTCCTTTGACTTGCCAGTGATCTCCTAGACAGTGTATGGATACAGTGCTCGGTGAAGATGTCTTTTGGAGCACATACAGCATCACAGAGATCTGTCCCATGAAATTTGGCTCTTCATAGCTGCAGATGTTCCCTGATAGTGCTCCTCTGAAGCCACTGCAATATTGCATTAATCTGCAGAGGAGAAATCATTGCTGCAGGGGTGAACTGTGCAGCAGCAGCTGTGCTGATCCACAGCCAAGCGTGGATGTGGAACAACACTGTCCTCAGACGGAAGCATGTCCAGTGCAGATGAGAGCTTTGGACACTGAAGATTACATCTGTGCAAGCTTTTAGCACTTTAGTGGAAGGACTGTGTGAAGGAAGGCTTGTTTTATCCCCAGAAACTTTGTTAAGCACTGAACAGAGAGGTGGCTGGAGTGTGCGTATGGTCAGGATGTGTTCTGCCAGGCTGTGGCATGCGCTGCTGTGTTGGGGCATGGCTGGTTGGGTAAGTCCAAGTGGAAGGTCAGGGTCACCTGAATTACGAAGAATTATGAAGAAATCACAGAAAATGGAAAATGATATAGAGCTATTTTAACCATTGAGTCACTGGTAGTCCAGTTTGAAAATTTGATTCAGTTACATTAAGTTAAAAGCATGGCATTCTTGCTGTGCATTTGCCCCCAGACAATAAAATCTGATGATTCATCTGGTAATTTGACCAGCTCAGGTTTGTCTACCTACACTAAATTCACCCTGAAGTATCTCTTTCTTCCTTGTTTTTAAGCACAATGGGTGTTACCAGAGCAGAAAACTTTAGCAAAAGACTATGTTTTAGAAAAAGTGTACTCTGGAATGTGATATTAATACAAAGTTTAGAAAAATTTGTGTGGATAAATGCCTTCTAATGAAAGTGTGATGTGGATGGAATGTGGATGCTGGAGCCCTGACTTACAGCTCAAAAATTGCCCAGAAGTATAGCAGTATGTAGGAATACACTGTGTTCTAGAAATGTCTCCTTAGAGTATTACGACTCCTGAAATTCAGTGGGAATAAAAAAATCCATCCATCAGTTGTTTCAGAAAATATATACAGTGAAAATGTTGATTCATTTTGATCTCCTAGGCTGTATCAAGGGGAAAAGGAGTTTTGAAATTTGCTTTTCTTGCACTTTTCAACTTGTAGCAGGACTTTGATACTTGAATGTAGAGGGTGAGTCATATGTAAGAAGTATTATCTGTGGAATTGCTTGAGCAATGTATTGGCATGCCTAAGAGTCTACAAGTTTTGTCAAGATGTTGTTAGGCTCTAATGCTAACAGGACATTGGTAAACTTTGTGTTGGTGCCCAGGGTCCATTCCTGGGAGAAGTTAACCATGTTGGTAGGCTTTAGGTATCAAGAGTGCTTGTTACTTCCAGTGGGCAGAACTAATCTTTTGATTGTAAGCTTTCATTTGTATGTAAACTAAATGAAATATGTCACTGTGTTGATGAAAAAAGATTGGTCACTGATACTGGTATAAAGGAGCAAAGCTAGACTGGACTCTTTTTACTAAATTTGAATGCTTTATTTGTAATGTAAAGGCAGCTTAATGGAGGTTTTTGTAGATTTGTCTCGTAGTGGAACTCTATTCCTTCATTTCTGAAGACTACAAGAGATGCTGAAAAGGGGGCCTTTAAATGTTATTGATTACTTTCAGAGCTTGGAAAACATGTAGCTAAAAATGACCTCAAGGCACCATCTGCTTCAGCAAAGGAAATGCCTTCACTCCTCCGGACTGTTGGATCCCTTGAGTTTTCCTTCTTGCCTAAATGGTGTTCTTGGACAATAGTCCTTTCTCCAGAGGGATGACACAGAGCTGCAGATGGGTTCATGCTCAAGGCTGCCCTTGCTGTGTGCTCTGTGCCCTGCAGATGGGTGCTGTGTTGGTTGTTTGCCTCTCCCACTGCAGCTGTAGCATCTCCTTTGGGCTCTGCCCACTCGGAGCTGCCAGAGAAAGGGGTATTTACTGAGGGTGGATTGTCCTTCTTGGAGTCCTTTCCCTCTGCTCTCATGTTTCTCCATAAAGTAGTTTTCCCCTCTGATTGCAGCCAGGCTGCTGAGTGATACAGATGGAAGTCTGTAACACTACTGCTGCTGGAGTATTTTTTTCTGACTCCTAGGCATGCCTTTACTTTTCCTGTTAGATCTGACTTTCTGAAAACTACAGTCACTGTGGGGAGCAATGGAAATTGGTGTTTCTGGGTCACAGGGTGAGTCTTTGTTTGGTCTGCTCCCTGTCTTAGTTTTAGAAGTGTGATCTTCAATTGTCATCATAGTTTTGTATGAATTATCATAGAAAAGATTCTGAATTTTCAAATTTTCATTAATGACTTTTATTTGTTTTCTATATGTAACCTACAATCACATTTTTAACAAGCTATTTGATTATAGTTTCCCTAGACATTAGTATTTGATGAAGAATGTTTTTGAGCACTTCTAAAAACATGAAATTGAATCCTCACCAGTTTTCTGTTTTTTTCCCCATTTAAGACCTCTGGCACTATAGTTGTATGTAACCTTTTGTACATGTATCCTTGCTACTTCCCTTTCAGAAAAAAAGGGAGTGAAGACTTCCCAAAAGTTATTGCAGTTCTTCCTTTCACAGTGATTTGAAGACATGCAGTAATTAGTCTCACAGGAAATCAAAACTCATAAACAAAATTTCAGAATCTAATTAACATCATCCTCTGCACTTAAAAGCACAACCAGTGTGAGATCTGGTGCCGCAGGGCTTTACTGGTGCTGGAAACAAGTGTTAGATTGCCTCTTGGGAAGCAGCATCTTGCCCACTCTGTTAGAGATGTGATATCAGATGTCCTATTAGAGATGTGTCCTATTAGAGATGTGATATCAAATGGTAGCTGGTGCTAAATTTGCTGGGAGTGACAGCCCAATAGTTTTCCTGTCTTGATTGTTCCACTTAACAGTTAACCTTGGGTGAATTTTTGAGAAAGGTGAAGTGGAGGTGAGGAAGGAGAGCAGGGAGAGAAGCTTCCAGGGGTCCTCAGAAGGATCCATGCTTGGGGCAGTGACACCTGTGTGACATCTTTCATCAGTTTGTGCTCAGGACTTTTTTCCCTTGTGCTCTTCCCCCATATATATTAATATATTGAGTAAATTCAAACAGTCTCTGTGTTCAAACACAGAAATAAACAAAATAGGGGTGTTTATTTGTGAGTTTTTTTATTTTTTTTCCTCTACTGGGAAGACTAATTACTGGCATTTGAGAGGTACAAGCGGTTCTTGCTTCTGAGTTTGAGTTCATTGATACTATGATGTTTTTATGGAGAAAAGCTATTTTAGGTCATGTTTACGACCACAAGGAACTTGGACTTTGGCACTACACTCTAGCTGATGGTGTTTAGCTCTCCCTCTGCTCCACCCTCACTTGGCATGGAGAACAAATGTCTGATCCAGGACTAAAAAATGAACATGCATCTATTAAAATATTTTCTTATTTCTAGCTTTTCCTCAGAATAAAGAAAGGATTTACTAAATGTGCCCCAAAGAGGTCGTTGTAAAAGCATTTTCATCAAACCATGATCCGGTTATGCAGTTTTTTCATTAAATAAACTCCGCCCTGCCAAATGCCCCAAAGAGATTTTATCCATTGGATAAAAAGAGAGAGCTTGCACGAAGAAAGTCAGATAATGATGAATGATACAGTAAATGAGTGCCTATAAATATTATGAGAATGTTAGGGGAAGTAAAAAACCGAGATTTTGCAGTTGTTTAATATGCTATGATATGTGGATCCAGTTCAGTGATACTGAACTTTAGATTAAAATTAGATATTTTCAAATGGCAGTAGAAAAGGCCTGAGGAAATAATTTTGCAGTTATATTTTATTGTGTATTTTTGAAAGAAGATTCTTTCACTTGGGACACATATTTTTAATATTAAAGCTAGACTTATTTCTGAATTTTGTCTCTTAGCAAAGTTTTAATATTCTTTTCTTCCCAGTACAAGTGAAAAAGTAATTTTTTGAACAGATTTCTTACTTTACATAAAGCAACAATATACTGCATAACTCTGGATTTATTACAACAAAGCTGAGACTGCAGATTGTCTTTTTAGAGTGTGTACATTTTATGTGCCCTTTTATAGAGTGCTTATTGGCACTGCATTTCTCTACTCTAGCATAAATTTATTTGTAATGATTATTTTCAAAACAGCAAATGTAGGTAAATCTACATGAAATTTTTAGTGTATTCTTCATTTAATGTCATGAATATATTTATTTTTATTTCCCATTGGCTTATCTGTGTCCTAACTGGATTTAAGATAACCTATGTTATTTCATACATACTTAAGGGACTGTCAGCGAGATGAGGTTTCTGTTCTGTGAAATGGGAGTGGGGGGATTTAATTTATATCTAAGCAATCTATTATTTTGTAAATTTGACTGGCTCACCTCATATCTGCCATAAAATCTCATTGCTCTTACCATCTCTGAATCTCACTTTTAAAGTTTTTTCTTCCTGTAACATCCTGTATTATTTTATCTCTTGATTCTCTTGATGCTTTTCTTTCAAATCTACAAATTTGATCAGAATCTTGTAATTAGAAGCTGCAATGATATATATAGTAGTAAATAGAATTTTTTTTGCATCAAAGGGCAAACACATAAATAAGATTTTCTTCTCAAATTTTTAATGAGATTTTGTTCTTTTTTGACAGAAATTTTTGTTATCTCTTCCAGCAAAATTTATAAAAAGTATCTAAGTGCTTTATTAAGGATATTTCTTAAGGAAGAAACATGTCATGAGGAACTGCACATTGCATCACAACATGTTTTTAATTATTTTTCCCGATTTTCTGAGGAAAAGTCTTAGTCATCATGTTACTGTGCTGCTTTCAATACTCAGCTAATTATACACAATGTGAGAAAAAATGTCTAAATTTTTCAATTCAGTATTCTTGTTAGTTTGATTATTCAAGAAAGTGCTTAGCTTGTAAATGTTTCACTGGTGGTTAAGATACTTGCCCCATTTGAAATGAGAATCATGGAAATATATTGAAGAGCAGCGCACTGGTGTTGATCTGCGGTGGCATATGTTGGTTGTAGTTGATGTACATTTGTTCCCTTTGCAGGAGCTCATACTTTGGGGCCAGTTTCTGGAGAAAGCTGATCCCCAGCAGGAGTGCCAAAGGGACATCATTTTTCTGTTGTATTTCTCTGTAGTAACCATAGTCATATTTGGTATGGATTGTCCATCTCCTCTATTACTGAAGTGATCCCTGAGGCATGGAGCAGGTGATTTTGAATAATTGGAATCACATTGCTCTTGGTTTGGCAGGAAGGTTTGCATACCACTTTTGTTTTTGTAGAATTCAAGCTTATAATCTTTGCTTTAGATAAAATATCTCTGAGCTTAGTGGTTTGAAATAATCTTTTCCACTCCATTTACTCTTGATTCCTTTCAGACATTCACTGACATACTTAAATTTCACGATCTTTAGCAGAAGTTAGCTCTGCATAGTTGCATTAGGTGCATGGGATGCTTAGTATTTTCTGTAGTGGACCTTGCAGGTCAGTGCAATTTTTGCACCACTAGAAATTGCACCTGAAATACTGCAGCTAATTTCAGAGCTGTTATTGGTATTTTTCTTCTTCAGTTGCATGACATAAAAATTTCAGAACTTTTTAATTGTGTTGGAGGCATTGCATTGCTCTCTTCCATTAAGTTGTTCAATTCTCCTTTCCTGGCACTTGTTCATGGTCTGCATTGAGTGCATCTTCTGGTCTCCAGGAACTCCCCTTTTATGACTCAGTTGTCAGCCACTGATGTGTCAACCTGATGGCTGTTGCAAAAGCCCCACATTTCCCAAGAGTGTTCCTGGGTTTGGGAACTTGAATGACATATTTGATTGTCTTGCTTCAGTGGTTTAGGGAAGCCTTTGCAGGTGTCTTTCTTGTTACTTCTGCTTGACTGAGGTGGTACAAATGGAAAGTACTTATTTCCTCTATTTTGGTTCTTTCATTGACATAGTTCTATGAACTCTGTTGCAGCTGGTCATTTTACCTCTACACTGAGCAGGCACGTAGATGTGCTTAAAGACAATGTAGAGCCAAGACATTTAAAAATCCATGTATTTATTTTGTGGTTCTTAACCAGATGTTTAGAAGAGTTGTTACCCTAAAAATGCGTTGTCTGGAATTCTTAATTCTTTTTGTTTGCGGATGAGATTTTTAGCTGAAAGGGGGCACAGGATGTCCCCTCTGACTTCTTTCTATTGCATCTACCTTGTGGTTTATTTAGATCAGTTTGTTTGTCTGACAAAAACCAGGCCCACTCCAAGTGGTGATTAATTTTCTGCTGCTGGTCTGACTTTCTGGCTAGCCACATGAGCTGACAAGGGAGAGTAGGTGGGAACATGTGGCCAGGATGGGGCAGAGCTGTTCGTTTTCAGCAGCAGCCCACAGTGTGGGGTGTGACACAAACATGTATCGGGAAGGCATGCAATTTCTGGAAAGGGATCAGTTTGTCAGACTATCCAGAACATCATGGTATCTTGGTAGGTTTGAAAGACCCTTGAGATATTGCACTTGAGCTTAAACTTCCTGGTAAGTTTCTGGGTTGGCATCGTGTGTCTTGGGGAGTGGTTACATCTGTGTAATGCTTTTCGTATTAATTTATTCAAACATATTTTCTCCCTTAAATCTGCATTAACAGTTTCTGTCAGGGAATAACTGTGGTCCAGGGTCACCTTAGAAATACATTAGCTTGTAATTGTTTATCTTAGAGATATGTTCAAGAGAGGAAATCTCCCAGACCAAATCAATATGGTGCAATATACCTAGCAGTCAGAAGCCAAACCAAACTGAAACAATTTTGGCTCTGATGGTCTATGAAGTGGATGTATTTTAATGACAACTGTTACATTTAATATATGTGCATTTAGAAATCCAGCTTAGGCTTTTTATATTATTTGTTATTCACTAATTCTCTTCTGGTACCAGCATATGGTCATATAGAAGACTTGGTTATACTCTGCATAGAGATCTAAATGATGGCATATGTAGCTATGTTGTTGACAAGCAGGAATAATACAATGCTGTAGAATGTTCTTTGCATTCAACAATGTAATGGTGAGAATCAAAAACCTGGGCTGTCATTACTCCTTTAATCAGGAAGCAGTTGTTGCAGTGCAGGTGGATGAGTGAAGGTTACCTAAGGTTGGCAAATGGGCTGCAGTGGAACCAGGGAATGGCAGAACTGCCATTGGTCCCTTGTACCTTATTTGATTCGTGGCCTGTCACATCCTGTTTGTGAACAGCAGCCTGAAAATTCACATCTAGCAAGAGAAGACGAAATTTTAAAATCATTCAAAGCAGACCCTGCTGCCTGAGAGGTGGAAAAGAAACAACAGTGGTAATGTGATAATTTGTTGATGGTTGTTTTTGCTGTATTTGTGGTTGCACTAGCTGCTGCAGGCCAGAAACAGCTAAATGATGGTCCTGCATGTGGGTGCCATATCTGCTGTGGGTGTCTGTACATTTTGTGGGTGTCTGTCATCGCAGATGCCAGCTGGATGTGTAATTTTTCGTTTGTTTGTTTATTTGCTTTTAATTTTTATGCTTTTTTTGGATAGAAAGTAGGGGTTTGATACTGATGGTAATTAACCACCTATTATTATGTAGTGGGGATAGACAGAAGAATATCTGACATGGAGCTATATCTATTGAGGTGCCTTCTGAGGAGTTTTCCAGCTTTACTGCATCCTTCTGAAGAGTAAACTTGTATTTTCTTGTCACGCAATTTTGTGTGCATCTCCACAAAAGTGACACAGCCAGGCATTTTTATAGAGGGTCCCCAGCCTGAGCATCCTCTAGTAAAGAAACTGTCTTGACTTCTGGATTTTTTAAAAGAATTCATCTGTTTGTGGATATGTATTAATGACTGTTATATTTTTTATTTATTAATACTCGTGCTTATATATATAGACATAACAAGCAAATTTTGCTGTAGGTAGCTAAAAGATGTAATAAACAAACAAAAAAAAAAAGTCATGATTCCCTCAACTTTTCTTTTCAGTGCTACTGCTCTTTTCCAAGGAAGCTGGTATTCTCAGCTCTTCTGGATTTAATGCCTATTGAAAGCCTGCCATTAGTTTTAGAAAGAGTGAATTTGATGATTCGCATTATCCCATCCTGTTCCGTGTTTCCCAGAGCTTTCAATAAATCATTTGTTACAGTTGCACTGTCCTGTATTATATTTATTTGGAGAAGTGTAGTTTAGAGTTTAGAGTAAATAGTTCTTCAGCATTTCTTCTTAGGTCCTCTGTCTACATGCTTCAAATCTTAATGTGCATGTTTCAATGGAAACAAAATAGGAACAAAGTTGATACTGTTCCAAAATGTCTCCAAGTAGCTCTTGTAATTAATTAGTTGAATAACACGGCAATTCTCTTTCTTGAGTATTTTCAGGTCTAGAAACAAGTGTTGCATTTCTATTGGATAGTTGAGAATTTTGTTCCACTCTTACTAAAATAAAACTCTTTCTGGCAGCTGTGAGTTATGGAGTGTTCCCATGTTTGCTTGCTATAGGACTGAATTAAAGGAACTAGTTTGGGGAGAATATATGGTAAAGAAAGGAAGAAAAAGAAAGGAAGAAAAGATAGGAAGAAAAGAAAGGAAGCAAGCAGACAAGCTGTTTCTCTACCATCCATTTTTCTTTAGTTTTAGTAGCTGCTGAAGGGTTTGGAGTTTAGAGGAACATTTAGAGGGTTGTGAGTCAGAGCTTTATAGAAAATGCAGCTAATTATATTTTATCCTGTTGCTGTCCCCTTGCTGTATGAGAGTCTGTGTGAATGAACAGTTTCTTTCAGGCAGGGCTGGTGAGATTTGTGAGCACAGTTGTCTGAGCAAGCCAGTAATGTCTCAGCTGTTCCCTCTGGTCAGGGTAAGGAATATGTGAGCCAGGGGACGTCCCACTTCCCTCTGCTTGGCTTTGCCCAGGATTGGAGTTTGAAGAGCTGATTCTATGGAGTAGATGGGTTAAGATGGGGGTTACTCTGCATCATAGATTGTGTTGTTGGAAATCCTTGAATAAGTCTCATGGATTTGGAAAACTGATCTTTTATTCATGATCATAGACTGCTTTGTCTGTTTCAGTGCAATTTTATTTGGTTAATGACATAAATTTACTTATTGTAAATGTTTTGTTTATGCGTTCTCAAACTAGTACAAAAGGTCTTGCCATGACTTAATAATAATTCCAGTCTTTTCCATATTACAGTCTACCCACATTGCTCGAGCCAGCTTCCAGGTTGATGCTTTTGGATCATCTTTCATCTTAGATGTGACACTAAACCAGTAAGTAATGTCTGTATCTTACACTACATTTGTCCAAGACCTGGTGCCTGTGAAATGGAATTTTCCAGTGGAGTTTTTAGAGGTTGTATTATAGCAAAAACACTATTTCAGGTGTTGAGTTAATTTGTAGTGGTATATTTTAGGTTCTTCTGTTGCTTTCTTGAGTAGCATTGTAGGCTTTGATATTCCTATTGTTACTACTTATTAGCTGTTCCAGTATAAGTAACATTTTAGTAGTTTAATTTTACCTCACGGAATCATGGAAAGGTTCAGATTGAAAGGGACCACAGTGGTCATCTAGTGCAACCTCCCTGCTCAAGCAAGGCCATCCTAGAGCATATGGCACAGCATTGTGTCCAGATGGGTCTTGAATATCTCCAGTGAGTCTCAGTTGTCTCTTCCCGAGGCTGGACAGACTCAGTTCCCCCAGCCTTCCCTTGTAAGAAGGGTACTCCTGTCTCTTAATCATTTTTGTTCTCCTCTGCTGGACCCATTCCAGGAGCTCCAGGTACTTTACTGATGAGCCCAAAACTGGACTCAGCACTTCAGGTATGACCTTGCTTCTGCCAGATTACCTTAAAGGCAAATTACAAACTTCACTCAGAACGACCCTGGTTATAAAAGGATGAATTTCCCAAAAACTGGTAGCTCTGAGCAATTTAATAACCAAGCACAAAGTCTGAAGGTATAACAATTTCACAACAGCTAATCCTCAAAAAATAATGAGTACTTGGGAATGAAGTTTCTCCAGATGTGTTTACAGCCTTTTGCAACAGAGAGGCATTATAAGGCAGGAGCACTGTGAGCTGCAGCCCATGAGGAAAGACTGAATAATAGTAAACTTACTGTGAAATCTGGTGTGTGGCTTTCACTAATGAGTTTTTGAAGTAGTTTTAGCACAGCTGTTTTAACACAGGAGTTGCTTTTCTTTTCTGTCCTGAAGTGAAAAGGGAATAAATAATAAATAGAAGTGTTTTTTTAAGTAATTCAGCTCCTAGTAATTAAACACAATGTTTTGTGGTTTGATGTAAGAGTTTGTGTGCAACTGCTGCAAGTTTTTCTGCTGTAAAGATGAGTTGTTCAGGTTGCAATAACACCCACTCAAATTTCAGGTTCTTTTTTTCACTTGTAAGTATTCTTGAAACAGTGGCAATTTCTTTACATGCACTGACATTAGTTAAAAAGCACATGTGAGTCCCTGCTGGTTACAGACAGTGGAGACACTGTGCTGCTGGAAGGAGAAGGCAAGAGGCTGATTTAGAAGTATGACTTTATACCAACTATATTTTAAAACACTTATAGAGGAAAAAATCCCTGCTAAAAACCACCAAATCCTCAACACTGAAATGTTTCTTGGAAGTAGAAATTTTGTATACATATTTATACCTTACTGAGAGCAGGCTGCACAAATCTGTTTTAGTTTGGCAGGTTAATGGTGTGGCCACAATTAGTTTCTAAAAGATCAGCATTGTCCTTACTGTATAAATTTCAGGTCATCTTAAAAAAAGTAAGCACATTTACTAATGGTCTATGAAAAGAGAAGTTAAGACTTTGATTTTGTATGTATAAGGAAGCTTGTAGGTAGAATTTTTTGTTTGTGTAATAGACACACAAACATATGTTTAACATTTTATTTGTTTTGAGCTGAGTGCCATTTTTATGTCATTCTTTTGTTGTTTTGGATGATATTGCACAAGTATGGGTATGGTAAGACTGTCAAAATGCTTTCTTATTGTTCTTAAGAGTGCTGGAATACAAGTTAATATTACAGTAATTTCACTCCTATAAGGCACACTGGCATATAAGGCGCACTTCCGGGTTGCTGGCAATCTACCGAACTTTGTCCATATATAAGGCGCAGCGACCTATAAGGCCCACTATTTTTTTGCAGCAAGGATCCGCGTGCAACAAAGTAACAAATTAGTAACGGAATCAGGCTATTGCGGGGTTTACTGGCAGGTGCTCAATTTGCAAACAGTTTTCAGGGGTTGGCGTAGCCTTTAAATGCAGCCCCAGGCGCCCTCCCCGTGCTGTGGGCCCTGGCACTCCCACCCGGCACCAGCTGCCGCGGCTGCCCTCGCGGCGGTGGCCCCCTCGCCACAGCGGCTGCCGCGGCTCACACTTCCAGGTTGGCAAATATCTGAAATTTGTCCATATATAAGGCGCATCAGACTATAAGGCACACTTCCGGGTTTCGATCAAAATTTCAGTCAAAAGGGTCCGCCTTATAGTCGTGAAATTACTGTAACTTTTCTTAAAGAGCTACACTTTTTATAATGTGAAAGAAATTCTATCACAAATGGTGCAAAATGAAAAGAAGAAGGATGCAAGGAAATCAAGATATTTGGCTTCTATCATGATATTTGAATCAACTTTTAAACTACCTCTGAAATATCATTTGAAGATCATAAAATAAAAAGAGGGCCAGGTATACTTGGGCAACATTTAAAATAATTTTAAAATTATCATTCCTGTGGAAAAAAAATCTTTCATTCAGAAGGTTGTAAATAAATTTTTCTGTTGCAGTTCTCACTCTCCATATTATATTTTGTGTATACATTTAGACCATAGCAGCTCTATTGCTGAAAAGTAGTTAAAATTTTGTAAGCGGCAAGGTTTAAGATTTTAGTTCTCCTTTGGAAAAAATATCAGTTTAGTATTCATAACTGAACCTCTGCTAATATCTAAAGCATGCTGAAATAGGGCCCTGTGGTAAAATTAGCTCTTAAGTGTAATGCACATTTGAGAAATGTTAAAGGAGGTATGGGGGACACAGGGGGAGAAATGATTTAAAATACATGGGTTATCAGAAAGGAGGGACACTCCTTGCCCATGTCAGTCTCCTTTCTTGCAGTCTTCATCTTGCTTAAAGCTTAGTGTACCTGAATATATCTGAGTATCATTTGTAGTTACGATGTCAGTGGTGGTCAGTCACAGTGGAAGTGTTCATTCTCCCATATGGTTCCTCAATTTATGGAGGGAAAAAATTAAGATGAGAGTAGCAAACAGGGAGCTTAAAAAAAAAAATCAGAAATTAAAATAGACTCCTGACTCCAGATGTTTGTCTGCAAATATTTTTTCTTCTTTTGCTGCTTTCCATGTGGATGTTATTTTCTCTGTTCTTTTAAAATCCACATTTTTATCTGTCAGATTCTCTGTTCCCTCAGCTGCATTTGCCTGTGCTGTTTTATACATACTCCCATTGTGTACCCTATTTTATTTTAGGTTCTGTTGTGTTTGTGCATTTTCCATCTCTGTTCTTATTCAGTTCTCTAGAGTCACACTTTTCTTTGACATCTTTTTCCATCATGAATAACTGTCCACTCAGCCACCACCATGGGCACTGCACAAATTTCTTTTTTTTTTTAATCCATTTCCTTGTCAACTTTCTGTACACTTGCAGTTAAGGCTGGCAGAAAATTTGTGGTCTCCTACTTTTCTCTCTTCCCCTCTTGCCCGATACTTTCTGTTTTACCTCTTCACTTGTTACTATTGATTTGGGGTGTTAGTTGAAGCAACTTTCCCTTCTTCTGCCACCTCCCAGAACAGTGGCTGCAACCAAAGGCTCACTGATTTCTGCAGTGAAGCAAGCAGTGAAGATACAGGAGCTTGGCAGGAAAATAAAGAGGCAGAACTTACACCCACATTTCACACATCAGGAAAACTGAGGCACAGGACAGGAGCATTCTGCAAGTCCTCGATGCAAGTGAGAGGAAGGAATGAAAAGAATTCCAACTGGCCTTAAAGTGTGGCAGTTTAATTTAACACTAAAATCTGTGTTGTTTCTTCTTCCTTAATTTGGGTCTCAACCAGTTGTGGATGTGTATTTGGTCACATTAAATGCAGATGTGAAATATACTTAAGTATAACCTGTAATGATAATAAAAAGTTGTTAAGAAGTTGTTTAACCACATGTTAAAAATACAGAGTAATTTCCTTTTTTTTTCTTTCTAGTGATGGTGGTATTTTCTCTGTATACGTCACCATTCTTTCTCCCTACTTTTCCCCTCTGAGTTGCCATAGTGTTTCTACAATGAGTTTTTTTAAGATACAGAGTTTCTTTTTAACTTTTCTTGCCTTTTCAACTGGCTGTAGCGTTTAGGAAGAAGCTTTCAGATCAAATCAGCTGTATTTTTAAAAGGTTCAATCCCTCAGGCAGAGGTTAGGGATGCATTAGTGGCTCCGGTGTGTTTATGAGCTGGTTGCCTTGGTACCCTTATGCATTCAGGGCTGCATCTAATGGAGCTGTTTTCTCTGGTCATCCTGATCAGCGCTGCCTCCAGCAGCAGCAGAGCTGCTGGCCAGCAGCACAGGCAGGTGCTGCTCCAGTGTTCCCACTCTCTACAGGTGTCTAGCTCCAGCTGCTGACCCAGATCTTTGCAGGAGTCACACAGAAATTAAGTGTGCTTCCTCAATTGCTTTATTTTAATTCCTTCCCCTTAAAGTTTTCAATGCTGTGGTGGATCTGTGGCTCAGAAAATGGCTGTTTCTTTGTTTATGCAGAATATTTCTTCTGAAATGTTGTCACACAACCATTTACACTCTCGTCTTGTGTTGTAACTATGTGATTA
The DNA here is from genome assembly GCA_009812075.1 of Sialia sialis. Classification (NCBI taxonomy): domain Eukaryota; kingdom Metazoa; phylum Chordata; class Aves; order Passeriformes; family Turdidae; genus Sialia; species Sialia sialis. The sequence goes on from VRYO01002734.1 coordinate 21,644,702, forward strand.
AACAGCAAAGCTCATCAGGACATGGAGTGTGGTTCCAAAAGCCTCTTTGAATCCCTTCTGCTCACATGTATCTGTCTTAGAGCACCTGAGTCAGGGCATGTTTGTCCATGGGTGAAGCAGCTGAGACCTGATGTCATGATGGCCCAAAGCAGACTGTGGTCATGGGCTGGGTTTGGAAGGAGCATGCTGTTGGATGGTGTCCTAGTTCAGAGGACAGGTGTCTGCTAAGACAAACAGGAGCCTGTCTTTGAAATGGAGAATGTAAACCCCATCCCTCTGAATTATTATCATTTTGAAATTAAGGGGCTCTCAGGCAAAGATATGGGAATTAGGAATAACAGTTCTTTACTAGGAAAATTAAAATAGAAATACAGTACTACAAAGAACAAACCCCAAACCCTGACAATGTCAGAGTACAACCTGACACACCCCGTCAGGCAGGGTGCTGGTAGCACCATTAAATGGTGGCTACAGTCCTCTTGCAGTGTTAGATGTGGTTCAGTTGAAGCAGTGCTCCTGTATAAGGGTGCAGTTTCCCTCTGAAGGTCCAGTGATGATGTGGAGAGGTCCTGTTTTCCTCTAGAGTCGAGCGGAAAAAGGGCTACTTGGTGTCCCAGATCTCAGTTTTTATCTGGGTGGGAAAGGCTTGGCTCTTCCCTCTGGCTGGAGCATCTCCTAATAGGATGAAGTAATTGTATCAGTCATGCAGTGGATCTCAATGGCCATTAGCAGAAGATAACCTCTGGAGGAAGGATGGGTTGTGAAAAGATAAAGAACACTGCCCCACCTGGCTTTAAGGGATGGCCCATTAGCAGAATATCTCCAGTGGAGATAAGGATCACTGTCCCACCTGGTCTCAACAGATGGTGATAGAATAGATACTTTTGTTCACATCCTGTATTGCAATCCAAGACAAATGGGCAGTTGGAAAAACTGCAGTATCTGTGTTTGTCTGGAGTGGATGGGTTCTGAACTGGGGGATCACCCCAGGCTCACTTTGTGGAAGTCATGATGGGCAAGAAAAGTGAGGCTGCAGCTTCACCCTTTGTGTAGAGGCTGTGGTGTCTCCCATCATGGAGACAAGCAGAGAGTGTTTCTTGAGTGTGAGTTCAAAATGTGGTCACTTCTGAGGCACAGTGTGGACACTGAGTAGTTCCTTGGCCTTCAGAAAGCTCCATGGAGCATCTGGTCACCTGTGTATGCCTTGGCCTCTCAGATTGTAACAATAAGAGCTTTCCCTGATCATGCCCGTTTTTTTGTGAGAGTGAGCACATTGGTAACCTGGCATCTTTAGGTTTGTGGTGATGGGGAAATGCTCTGAAGGGTCACAAGTGTGAACAAGGATTTCAAACTTACATTCAGTGCTTCAGGACTGTGCTGTCCTTTCTGGTGACAGTCGGTCTCTAGGATGGAGCAAAACAGTCAGCTGCTTTCTTGTCCTGCAACACAAATTTAATTCCTTTGCTCTATGTTCTTGTGGAAGTTAACCTATACAGAAGCAGTAGGCTGGGTGAGGTCTGATCAGAAACTGCCACTTCAGGAAGCTCACACATCATCTGTCCAGCTGAGCACCTGGTCATGTCCTGAAGGAGGACCAGTACACTGTATAAATTGATGGTTATCATGAGCAACTAATTTCAGAAAGCTGAAAGATTACATACGAGGCAATTTTTAAAAAATCTTAAATAATTATATTCTCTGTGTAGAAAATAAACACCCTTTCTCTCAGCTTATTAAAAGGTAGGCAAAACCAAGAAAGCTTATTCAGCTTATTGTTATTGATAGATTTTTTGCATATGTCAATCTTAATTTAAATTATTTCTGGTAAATGATATTGGAATGTTCCTGGCACCCCAGGAATTGAATTGTTTTGCTTTTCCACTGAATGTTTTTTGCAGCTGCTGCTGAGAAGGTTGTAGACATTCCTCATGCTTTGTGGGGAATGTCTATTAGGAATGTCTTTTAACTAGAGTTTTGCAAACTTTACAGGATCAGATTGTAAACTTCATCAAAAAATACTGGAAAGAGAAGCAAAATAAAAGGCATCTTGACAGACAAGTGCCAGCTTTTTCATGAGACAAACTGCTGAAACTTTGCCTATAATTTCTCTTGGCAAATTGTCTCCAGCACTAATATCAACGTGTCATGTAAGCTGTAAATGAAAAATATATTCCTAAATTTGTTCTGAATTGTAAACATTTGTCTCTGTGGAATTCAAATGGATTAATTTTCTCATGTGGTTTAAGAAATGCGGTTGCACTGTTTGTAACTACTGTAGTTTTTGGTGAGTGGTTCTCCTGTGCTGCCCCCATGAGTCTCATCATCCGCAGGAGGGGAGGGAAGAGAACCAGTCTGCCTCTCCTGCTCTAAAAATGCTCTGTGCTTTCTGGTCTCTGGCACTTTTGAAGTGATGCCTGGTTACTGTTTGGGTAATTGTGTGTGGTAAGTGATGGTCAGATCAAACTGAGGAGGAACAGCACTTCCTCTGAGCCCTTTTGGGCCTCCCTGTGGTCCAACTCAATCCCTTATTAGTTACTTTAGTGAATGTCTTGGCTGCACACAGTCCCAATTTTTCTAACTAGTGGCTACAGTTTACTGGGATCAAATGAATTCAAACTCTGTTCACTTTCCTTCTCATGCTGTGTTCAGGCTGAGGAGACCTATTTGGGTATGATCACATTTTAGAAATTGATTCTTAATTAAAATAATGGCGTTTTCACCATAAGAGAGTTCTCTGAAACATTAATTGTAATATTTGTTATTGATTTATGGGTAGCATGATATAGACTGGATTCAGGTCTTCCAAATGAGGTACTGAATAGTTTTCTGCACTATCTTTGAATTATTTGTTAAGTAATGTTTATCATATGCTCTGTGATCAGGACCCTGGCTCACCCAACAGGACTGTTCTTTCTCAGCCCTCTTTTGAAGTCATTCTCCATCCCACTCTGTGATGGAAAAGCTACAAAACCACTACATATGGCCATAAGTGCAAACTTACGCAGACTGGAGAAACACTTTCTTGCTGATACTATTGCTTAATCTCAGATGTTGATTTTGTTCTCTGAGAGGCAAGTATTCCATTTGTTGCACTTCCTTTTTTTTTTTTTTTTTTTTAAAGCAAGGATCCATGTGCAACAAAGTAACTAGTTAGTAACAGAATCGAGCCAGCGCAGGGTTTGGTGTCAGGTGCTCAAGTTGCAAACAGTTTTCATAGACCAGAGAAGCCTTTAAAGGCAGCCCCAG
>VRYO01002734.1:21647957-21673531 GCA_009812075.1 Sialia sialis
CTCTACAGGTGTCTAGCTCCAGCTGCTGACCCAGATCTTTGCAGGAGTCACACAGAAATTAAGTGTGCTTCCTCAATTGCTTTATTTTAATTCCTTCCCCTTAAAGTTTTCAATGCTGTGGTGGATCTGTGGCTCAGAAAATGGCTGTTTCTTTGTTTATGCAGAATATTTCTTCTGAAATGTTGTCACACAACCATTTACACTCTCGTCTTGTGTTGTAACTATGTGATTAAACAGCAAAGCTCATCAGGACATGGAGTGTGGTTCCAAAAGCCTCTTTGAATCCCTTCTGCTCACATGTATCTGTCTTAGAGCACCTGAGTCAGGGCATGTTTGTCCATGGGTGAAGCAGCTGAGACCTGATGTCATGATGGCCCAAAGCAGACTGTGGTCATGGGCTGGGTTTGGAAGGAGCATGCTGTTGGATGGTGTCCTAGTTCAGAGGACAGGTGTCTGCTAAGACAAACAGGAGCCTGTCTTTGAAATGGAGAATGTAAACCCCATCCCTCTGAATTATTATCATTTTGAAATTAAGGGGCTCTCAGGCAAAGATATGGGAATTAGGAATAACAGTTCTTTACTAGGAAAATTAAAATAGAAATACAGTACTACAAAGAACAAACCCCAAACCCTGACAATGTCAGAGTACAACCTGACACACCCCGTCAGGCAGGGTGCTGGTAGCACCATTAAATGGTGGCTACAGTCCTCTTGCAGTGTTAGATGTGGTTCAGTTGAAGCAGTGCTCCTGTATAAGGGTGCAGTTTCCCTCTGAAGGTCCAGTGATGATGTGGAGAGGTCCTGTTTTCCTCTAGAGTCGAGCGGAAAAAGGGCTACTTGGTGTCCCAGATCTCAGTTTTTATCTGGGTGGGAAAGGCTTGGCTCTTCCCTCTGGCTGGAGCATCTCCTAATAGGATGAAGTAATTGTATCAGTCATGCAGTGGATCTCAATGGCCATTAGCAGAAGATAACCTCTGGAGGAAGGATGGGTTGTGAAAAGATAAAGAACACTGCCCCACCTGGCTTTAAGGGATGGCCCATTAGCAGAATATCTCCAGTGGAGATAAGGATCACTGTCCCACCTGGTCTCAACAGATGGTGATAGAATAGATACTTTTGTTCACATCCTGTATTGCAATCCAAGACAAATGGGCAGTTGGAAAAACTGCAGTATCTGTGTTTGTCTGGAGTGGATGGGTTCTGAACTGGGGGATCACCCCAGGCTCACTTTGTGGAAGTCATGATGGGCAAGAAAAGTGAGGCTGCAGCTTCACCCTTTGTGTAGAGGCTGTGGTGTCTCCCATCATGGAGACAAGCAGAGAGTGTTTCTTGAGTGTGAGTTCAAAATGTGGTCACTTCTGAGGCACAGTGTGGACACTGAGTAGTTCCTTGGCCTTCAGAAAGCTCCATGGAGCATCTGGTCACCTGTGTATGCCTTGGCCTCTCAGATTGTAACAATAAGAGCTTTCCCTGATCATGCCCGTTTTTTTGTGAGAGTGAGCACATTGGTAACCTGGCATCTTTAGGTTTGTGGTGATGGGGAAATGCTCTGAAGGGTCACAAGTGTGAACAAGGATTTCAAACTTACATTCAGTGCTTCAGGACTGTGCTGTCCTTTCTGGTGACAGTCGGTCTCTAGGATGGAGCAAAACAGTCAGCTGCTTTCTTGTCCTGCAACACAAATTTAATTCCTTTGCTCTATGTTCTTGTGGAAGTTAACCTATACAGAAGCAGTAGGCTGGGTGAGGTCTGATCAGAAACTGCCACTTCAGGAAGCTCACACATCATCTGTCCAGCTGAGCACCTGGTCATGTCCTGAAGGAGGACCAGTACACTGTATAAATTGATGGTTATCATGAGCAACTAATTTCAGAAAGCTGAAAGATTACATACGAGGCAATTTTTAAAAAATCTTAAATAATTATATTCTCTGTGTAGAAAATAAACACCCTTTCTCTCAGCTTATTAAAAGGTAGGCAAAACCAAGAAAGCTTATTCAGCTTATTGTTATTGATAGATTTTTTGCATATGTCAATCTTAATTTAAATTATTTCTGGTAAATGATATTGGAATGTTCCTGGCACCCCAGGAATTGAATTGTTTTGCTTTTCCACTGAATGTTTTTTGCAGCTGCTGCTGAGAAGGTTGTAGACATTCCTCATGCTTTGTGGGGAATGTCTATTAGGAATGTCTTTTAACTAGAGTTTTGCAAACTTTACAGGATCAGATTGTAAACTTCATCAAAAAATACTGGAAAGAGAAGCAAAATAAAAGGCATCTTGACAGACAAGTGCCAGCTTTTTCATGAGACAAACTGCTGAAACTTTGCCTATAATTTCTCTTGGCAAATTGTCTCCAGCACTAATATCAACGTGTCATGTAAGCTGTAAATGAAAAATATATTCCTAAATTTGTTCTGAATTGTAAACATTTGTCTCTGTGGAATTCAAATGGATTAATTTTCTCATGTGGTTTAAGAAATGCGGTTGCACTGTTTGTAACTACTGTAGTTTTTGGTGAGTGGTTCTCCTGTGCTGCCCCCATGAGTCTCATCATCCGCAGGAGGGGAGGGAAGAGAACCAGTCTGCCTCTCCTGCTCTAAAAATGCTCTGTGCTTTCTGGTCTCTGGCACTTTTGAAGTGATGCCTGGTTACTGTTTGGGTAATTGTGTGTGGTAAGTGATGGTCAGATCAAACTGAGGAGGAACAGCACTTCCTCTGAGCCCTTTTGGGCCTCCCTGTGGTCCAACTCAATCCCTTATTAGTTACTTTAGTGAATGTCTTGGCTGCACACAGTCCCAATTTTTCTAACTAGTGGCTACAGTTTACTGGGATCAAATGAATTCAAACTCTGTTCACTTTCCTTCTCATGCTGTGTTCAGGCTGAGGAGACCTATTTGGGTATGATCACATTTTAGAAATTGATTCTTAATTAAAATAATGGCGTTTTCACCATAAGAGAGTTCTCTGAAACATTAATTGTAATATTTGTTATTGATTTATGGGTAGCATGATATAGACTGGATTCAGGTCTTCCAAATGAGGTACTGAATAGTTTTCTGCACTATCTTTGAATTATTTGTTAAGTAATGTTTATCATATGCTCTGTGATCAGGACCCTGGCTCACCCAACAGGACTGTTCTTTCTCAGCCCTCTTTTGAAGTCATTCTCCATCCCACTCTGTGATGGAAAAGCTACAAAACCACTACATATGGCCATAAGTGCAAACTTACGCAGACTGGAGAAACACTTTCTTGCTGATACTATTGCTTAATCTCAGATGTTGATTTTGTTCTCTGAGAGGCAAGTATTCCATTTGTTGCACTTCCTTTTTTTTTTTTTTTTTTTTAAAGCAAGGATCCATGTGCAACAAAGTAACTAGTTAGTAACAGAATCGAGCCAGCGCAGGGTTTGGTGTCAGGTGCTCAAGTTGCAAACAGTTTTCATAGACCAGAGAAGCCTTTAAAGGCAGCCCCAGGTACCCTCCCTGGCTGGCTCTCACTTCCGGGTTGGCATCTCACTGAGATTTGTCCATAGATAAGCCGCACCTGAATATAAGCCGCACTACTGGGGTAGGCTGGATTCTTCAATGAAAAAGGTGTGGCTTATAATAATTAAATTACTGTATTTTGTACAAGCTGGTTTTGAATGACTTACTTTTTTTGGTGCTTAGTGAAAAGTGTTGATTCTACAGAGATTTCTGACAACTCATTCTGTTTGATTGAAAGACAGAGAAGGGTAAGGCAAAAAAAGTCAGGATTTTACTAGTGTCTCAGTAAACATCCTGAGAATGGAGAAGTTGCCTGGGATTACAGAGTTAGACCTGTTTTGACATAATCACTCAGGGTTACTGCCTTTTATATTAGTTTGTTAGTTAGTTTGGGTTTTTTTTGTTTGTTTGTTTGGTTGTTTTTTTCATTTTTGTGTTTAGGAAGTGTAGAACTAAGGAATTGTCAAAATAAAAGTTGTTTTAATTGCTAATTACCCTAATTGCTAAATATTTGAGCTATGGTTTCAGTCTGAAAAAGCTCTCTAGCATTGAGTTTTCCTCCCACCTTGGTATGAATAGCATAGTAATGCTTTTTGTTATATTCAAAAGCTTGAGCTCCTGGATCTCTGATAAAATGGCACCTTTTAAGACCTTTAATAATTTCTTTGCCTTTTTGATGACCTCCTCAGTGTATCAGTATCTTTGCTGAATTTTACATTCACTAGTGCCTTTTGTCAGTGTCATGTATAAAAAGTAGCACAGCTTTCACATTTCTAATTGAAATTCTTCTTTACATTGTTACCAAAATTTGCCCAGGAATTTAAATTGCTAACCCTACAGTTGACTATTTAGTAAATATGAACAATGTTCTTTAATCTTATTATATAATCACTATTACTTTTGAATTTGTAATCTCATGCAAAAAGAAAAACAAACCAACAAACCTGGCTAATTTGGACAAGAAGAATTTTTAATAAATCATGTCAATTATCTGTAAAGTTATTACCTTCCTTCAGTTTGTTTTGTACACTACTATGCTTAAAACATCTCTTGAAAGGGTAAATTGCTTTTGATTACTCAATGACATTTTTTAGACTATAATTTAGTTTTAGGTTAACAAATTTCTGTTACCTGTTATCTCTCAATTATTGTCAATAGATTTGTTAATTTAGTACTAGCTACTGGAAAACACTGTTGAAATCAGCACAGGTTTGATGCTGACTTCAGTGGGATATGAAAAGTTTGAGTGAAGTCTGTGAAATTCCAATGAGTACTTTATTGGCATCCTGTTTAAAATGAGAACAAAAGGTAATTTGTTTAATTTATCTGTTATTTCCAAGTGTGTCACTGTGCATCCCCTCATGAGATACTTCCTTGGACCATTAAAAATTTTCTGAAAAGGCCGTTTCATTTCCATTTTGCCCTCAATGGATGTGATAAAGGGTATTTTTCTGTGTTTAAGCAATTGTGTTTACTGGAAGCAATATTTGTTTGTTTAGAGTAGAGTGATTAAAACATATGGAATTACCAGCACTAAATAAATTGCCTTTCCATGGCCTGAATTTTTTTGACACAAAAATAATTATAGAGAATGTATTAGTGTATATTTGTGAGAGTGTGTTTGTGTAGGAAAAAAAATAAGGTTAATTATCCTGGAGAGATATTATCGTTCTATTAGCATAATGTTTTTCTTTCTTGATGATATACCTTAGATTACCAGGTCATGTAGGAGAAATATATTTTACACACACATATACAGAAATGCCTCTGTACAGATATCTGTACAGATATGTACAGATCTGTCATATATCAGTGCTATATTTACTGTGTTTAAATAAAAAGGCTCAAACTAGGGAAAGAATCAAATAATGTTTCAGCACCTATGAATTTATCTTCTAAATGTCAAGTATCTTCAAGTGACAGTAACTTTGGCAGTCAAATAACCTTTAGCCATTGTTAGAGATTTTACAGAAAAAACTGTATTTTTTATTTAGCCTGTAAAAGGGGCTATGATACTCAAAGTGTAACTTCTAGATTTACTGTTGAAATGGAATGATACCCTTATATGCTAATATCAGTTTAAGCACCAGAGCTTTTACTTGAATGCTTGATTTTTATTTAGATTACTGCCACATCCTTAAATAATGCAAAACAAACCGTTGACCTTTCCGACTATTTCTTTATCTGGTTATGGTTTAGCAGCCAGAATGCGATTTGTGTTTACAAAAGCAAGTGACAGCCATACAAGTTGGTCTAATAGGAGAATTACATTTTCTTACTTACTTTCTGCCACTTAGGTTCTCAGACCACTATGGCTACAACACTACTATGGTCCTGTGAATTGCTATATAAATAGTATATATGTTGGTATATAAATAGTAGGCAGAGTAAAACACAGGAAGAGGGTAGTAAAGAGGAAAATGCATGAAGTGGAATGTGAATAGCAGGTATTTTCTCTACTATCATTTATAGGGCATATCTTCCCTGAGTCAGCAGCCTTCCTGCTGATACAGTTTCCTTCATATCCCTCTACTAGTGTTGTCCAGCCACTCTGCCCTGTTTTTAACTTTCTCCTTGAGAACTCCTTTGGCATCATAACCTTCTGTAAAAATAGCACTAACAGGAGCAAAGGGAGTGCTGGAGGACTTTTATCTTGGGACTTAAATATTTTCCTCAGCTAAGCAGCGAAATGAATTGAAATTTACTTTTCAAGACAAAGAGTCAAGGGATGCTAGGAATGAAGATATGAAGAATGAAAATAATAAAAATTATTACACTTTCTGGTGGGGAATTGGAGGACCTAATGGATGCCTGGAAAAGTCATCAGCATACAAACTCATTGTCTTTAACTCTGTAAGATTGTATGAGGGATAGGTTATTCAGCGCTTTTCTATTCAAGATAGTGGTTCTTCTTTAATGTGTTTTCAGTCCAGAAACTGAATCAACAGGTGATATTAAAACAATTTGTTGTTAACATATGGAACATCTTAGCTAGCAAATTACAGTGCTCAGCTTGCATACACACACTCTGCTGTACCTAAGGATTGGATTTCTTTGCAATATCTATTGCAGATGTAAGCTGCATCTTTGAAGCCCCAGCCATTTCTTTCTGTGGTTGTGTGAAATTTATATAGCATTTTCAATGTGTTTTGCTGGTAAGATTCAAGATGGACGTGCCTATGTTTCCTCACTCAGTGGCTAGAAACAGGCTGCTTCTGTAATTGTATGGCACGTACTGTAATTTCACGAATATAAGCCGCACCTTTTTCATTGAAGAATCCAGCCTACCCCAGTGGTGCGGCTTATATTCAGGTGCGGCTTATCTATGGACAAATCCCAGCGAAACGCCAACCCGGAAGTGAGAGCCAGCCAAGCAGAGTGGCAAGTGGGCGGGCCAGCCCCTGTGCCACCGGGAGCCGCCGGGAGTGTGGGACTGCCAGTAACGGGGGCCGCAAATGTGCGGGCCGGCCCCTGTGCCGCCGGGAGGTGCCGGACTGTGGGACCACCAGGAATGGGGAGTGCGCAAGGGTAGGCCGGCCCCTGCTGCTGGGAAGCCGGGCTGTGTGGGGCTGGGCCGGAGTGCCCTGCCCCCTCTGCCGTGCGGAGTTAAAAAAAAAACAACAAAAAAAACCAAACAAACAAAAAACGCGGCTTATATTCGGGTGCGGCTTATATATGGACAAATCCCATGGTCTTCCCAGCTACCCGAAAGTGCGGCTTATATTCAGGTGTGGCTTATAGTCATGAAATTACTGTAATTGTTTGCATTTGGTTGGGACCTACTAGAGGGTAAAACTGCATTTGTAGGCAATTGTGTCACCTTGGTGCAGAAGGGGTTTCCTTGAAGAAAACCACAAGCAAATCGAATTCTGCACTTTGGTTTGAAAGGCTTTGCACACTGTGCTGCAATTTTCTCCTGGCTGTATTAGCATGAGAAGCAGCAGGTACAGTAAATTCACAATTATAAGCCGCACCTGATTATAAGCCGCACCTGATTATAAGCCGCACTTTTTTAAAAAAAAAAGCGAGGATCCATGTGTAACAAAGTAACAAATTAGTAACAGAATCGCTGCCAGCTGGGTTTGGTATCAGGTGCTGAAGTTGCAGCAGTTTTCATAGACCAGTGAAGCCTTTAAAGGCAGCCCCAGGTGCCCTCCCGGCCGGCTCTCACTTCCGGGTTGGCATTTCACTGGGATTTGTCCATAGATAAGCTGCACCTGAATATAAGCCGCACTACTGGGGTAGGCTGGATTCTTCAATGAAAAAGGTGCAGCTTATAATCGTGAAATTACTGTAACAACCCCAGTGTAATAACCCCTCTATGTGGGTAGACTTCTTTCCTCTTCCAAAACATGCATAAAAATCAGGTTTTCAAATGCTGTCCTGGTTTAGGGGACCGGTACTGCCAAGAAAAAGGCAGGAGCTTTTCCTAAAATGGAAAGTGAAAATCTCGTCCCTTCAATTTATTATAATTTGGAAATTAAGGGGCTCTCAGGCAAAGGTATGGGTTTAGGAATAACAGTTCTTTACTGATATATCTACAAGACAAACAAGAACAACATTAGCTATGAAAATCAGTGACAAAACAGAACAAAACTCAGTCCCAGTCCCTTTTCCAGTCGCAGACACTCTTCTCCTCCGCACGGTCCCGGTGGAGAGCGGGCCCCTCACAGCCACGGTGGCAGCAGGTGGGAGCAGGGAGGTGGAGGCAGCAGGGCCAAGTCCCAGGTGGGAGAAGGGTGAAGGAAGAACTCCCTGCTCACCGTTTGGGTCCCAGGGCTCAGCCGTGATCTCAGAGGCAGGAGGCTGTAGCAATGCAGGGTGCAGGGCAAATCCGACCACAGAGAAACCTCGCTCCTCAGCGTTCCAACCAGTGAGAGTGTTCCCAGGAGGGAAAAAAAAAAATGACCAGCCACTCAGACTCCCCAAACCCTGCCAGCGATGGAGTTAGGGAGACAGTCCCACCCATCCCTTCGTCTTGAGCAATCAAAAGCTGAGGGAGCTGCCTGGCCAACTTTCTTGGCATGATAATGGGGAAAATTCTCCACAGAGGAGGAAGAGTAAAACCCCTCCAACTCCCAACAAATGCCAATGCACCAATTATCAGATACAAATCTGCCAGGAAATACTGATCCTGCTCAGTGCCCTGTTTCCCAGGGGTGCTGTCCCCTCACCCACTGGGCTGTGTCCTGTCCCACTGGTGCCACTGCTCCCAGCAGCTCACTGGGCTAAGTCTGGGGCATGGTCTTTTGTCACTGGGTTTTCACCCTCAAGAATGCATTGGAACTGTAGATGGCTTGTGGTAGACAAATATTCTATTGGTAAACCTCATATTTCATCAGTGACCTAAAGCTACTCTGCTTACGTACTGTAGATGAGGGTTTGCTTGGCTATAACATGATACTCTCACAATTCAAACCTCTGGACTCTTGGTACTTTGCATGCCTTTGAACTTAACAGTTTGTGATTCATTGTTATTGTGATTCTTCTGTAAGGGCTATTTCTCTGTTTTTTCCAATTATGTTAAACTCAAATTTTTCTTTCAAACAATTTTCTGATTTGAACAGAAATCACTATGTCTTCAAAATTCTTCAAATATCTAATTGCTTCCAATTTGGTTTTAGCTCTTTATTGCTGAAGTTGTATGATGAAATAGTAGTAGATGAATGAAGCAGTGAGAGATACCTTACTTGCACATTTTATCAAAAGAAGTCTATTTTAGCTTTTCTCTTTCTTTTCAAGTGTTTTAATGAAGGATTATGGAATCTGCTTGTATTACTATGAAATAAAAATAAAATCATGTAAGCCAAAAATGATCCCTTTATCAATTGACTGAAGTACTGGTTGTATGATAACAGTTCTATTTCTTAAAAAAAAGACAAAATAACGTTAAAAGACTATCTTTTGTCCTTATGCTATTTCTATTCCATTTACTTTATTTCTAGCATCCCGAAGGAAATAAAATGCTGTCATCTAGTGTGATATACACTGAGATGCTGAAGAAGAATCATCTTGTATTTTTATTAAAGATGACCTACAAAGACATATTTCTTCTAAATTGGGCTTCAGTCCTTTTTTGAGATGCTAAAGGTCATTTGATAAGATAAAACATTTTTTCTCTTGATCTTCTTCACTTCTTTCTCCAGAGAAACAAACCCACATAAAATCTAGCTTTTATAATAGCAGAATTTTTTTTATCCAGTATTGTTTACCTCATACGAAATCTCCTTGTTCTTGCTGAAGAATCTATTGGTTCAGGAAGAATTGCAAACATGTGGCCTGTATCCATCTCCCAAAGTAAAACCCCTCCTAATGACATACTAAGGGTTGGCCTAAATATCAAAGATATGAAATTTGATTCAAAAGAACAACATTAAAGCATTCATGTCCAAAGGGCATGACAGATTTTAGGCTCTTGGTTGTGTTTTATCAGATATATCACAGGGAGAGTTCTGAGACTAAATCATGGTAGAGATAACTAAATACCTCATTTTTAAGATTTTCTCTCTACAAAACAGTTCAGTAAGAGCAAACCGTGCTGTTTCTGACTGCAAATGTAGTAATTCTGCATGGCTGCCATTCAGCCTTCCTTTCACAGGGACAGCCTTGGTGGCAACAGTAAAATTACAATTGCCTCACTGCTTATTATTGCTCGTGTGGTGAATCATGATTTCCATTTGGTCTGTCAGATTTAGATACTATTCAATGAAGTTTTGATGAGGGAAAGGAGAAAAAATGAGCTTGATGTTAGATTTCTCTAATAGAATTATGCATGTTTTTAGAGCAAAGAAGTAAGGAAATTCTGATGGAGCTCCTCTTCCTGAAAGGACAGCTATTTCTACATATCATTGAAAGGACAAAAAGCTTTCTATTTTGTGGTCATATATTTTAGCATCACCTCTGTTTTGCTTAATTATAAAAGCAAGGGAATTTTCCCAACGATTTGAGAGACAGTAATCCATCCAAAGCCATCAGCTTATCAATCATTTCTCCCTATGTCAGTCAAGTGGCCAATTTGATTACAGAACAAACTTCCAAGAAATTAACCAAGGAATAAATTTAGTATATTGTACTTCACTCCAGAAAGCTGCTCATCAGTAAATGGCAATAACGAAATGTGAAGTTGTAGAGAAACAGCAAGATCAATCAGAATATAATACTGTAACAAGGCTGCCAAGTCCAGCTAAAGAGATTAATATAAATACATTTCCAGTGTTAATGAAAAACGATGGCTGGAACTTTCAATTTATATGTGTGCAGCCTTTGCTTTGGAACAGGGTTAGATGGTTTCTTTTGTCTTTTTTTTTTTGGAAGAGTAGTTAAATCTTGCATTACAATGTATTTTTCAAGCTTGCTCGCTGATCTTTAGCCTCTACTTATCCATAATCATTCTTTGATCTTAATTTCTTTTTTTTCTGTAAGAGGATGTATTTCTCTTTAGTGGTTTGCCAGAACATCACTGCTAATGGATTTCTGGTGTGCTAGAATTTTTACAATAGCCAGATAGAATTATATTCCAATGGCCTGCACATATGTAATGTACTGCCACTTGAATTAGGCAGCTGTGCTGTAATCATAATTTGCTTTCCCCTTTGCCTGTCTCTTAGCTAGACTGTGGAAATTGAAGAGATGTAATTCATCACTTCTTATGGAATGTGTTTGTTTTCCACATTTGGTGGTTTGATTGATACAATTTTGCAGCTGGGAATCTGGAAGACTAGGAGCTGAATTTCTGCCTTTCCCTTGAGGACCAGGTTCTTGCATGTGTTTTTAGGGCCTTTGAGCTGTGAAGCTCCTCTGAGTTCACCTTAATCCCCTTCCTGCTCTGTCTGGATGGCAGAAATTCAGCACTCTAGGCCAAGCATACAGGTTTTCCTGTCTACTGCCACTTCTGCCCTTTAAATCCAGATTTCACCGATATCTTGTTGTGTTTCTTCCCACATGGCTTGTTAAACTTACAGTAATTTCACACCTATAAGGTGCACCCCTTTTGACAAAAATTTTGATTGAAACCCAGAAGTGCATTTTATAATCTGGTGTGCCTTATAAATGGATAAAGTTCGGAAATTTGCCAACCTGGAAGTGCGAGCCACAGCAGCCGTATGGGGAGAGCCTGCAGGGGATCCTCGCTGCAGAAAAAAGGTGTGCCTTATAGTCTGGTGCACCTTATAGTTGTGAAATTACTGTAATTTTATTTTTAGGCAAGCTTACTATTATCCCTGGATGAACTAATTGTTGAAGTATAGTAATAAGTGTTTGACAGTAAATGTTTGAAAAGTTTATTTTCTTTTCCTCTTTCCTTAAAATCTCTTATAAATATCCACTAAAACATGCTTTTCATGTAAGTACTAACAAGGG
This sequence comes from Sialia sialis, assembly GCA_009812075.1. Classification (NCBI taxonomy): domain Eukaryota; kingdom Metazoa; phylum Chordata; class Aves; order Passeriformes; family Turdidae; genus Sialia; species Sialia sialis. Next base: position 21,659,806 of record VRYO01002734.1, read on the forward strand.
AAAGAACTTAATTGAATGTCCCCTTAAACTGCGATCTAAGTTAAATTTCAGGGATACAGAGAATTTGCTGCTTCTGTTGACTTTCTGGACTTTGTACAGAAAATTATCTTCAGTTAAAGAAAAAAAAGCAAAACTTAGACAGTATATTTATATATACACATATATTTATTGAAATTGTTGTGATGGCCCTCATGTTGGTGCATGGTGTAATGCCCATGGATTACACCAGTACAGTTCCACTATTAGCTAATCCTGTAATTCAGTTGGAATGGGTAGGAGCTGTCAGAAAGTCCAAAGAAAAATCTATCATTTGACAGTTCTTCACAAAGAGCACAATGAATTGTATCAGCGTCTGTAGTAATTTCCTCTGTGCTTTGTTTTTATAAATCTGTGTACACACACACACTCATACAGGTACATTTACACACACACACACACACACACACACACACACAAAACCAGAGGGTTATTTCTGCCCTCTCCCTCCCTCCACAGGTAGGAATGCATTTAAGGCTTTAAATAATTAATGAGTGGCTCCTGTTCCTAATAGCAGCATAGAAAAGCTGATACTTAAAATAAAATTGTCTAGACATTGTCCGAGTGTGCAGACAGAAGAGCAAGGCAGGTAATACAAATTCTGGACTTGGCTTCTCATATGGGAGATGAACTTGAACACCTACCTCCTAGTGTGATTCTTTCAAATTTTCTGCTTTCCATTTCTGTCCCACCTCCCACCTCAAATGAGCAGATTGAACAAGAGGCAATTTGGCACTTCGGCACTTCTGAGAAGTAAGATCTTTACAACTTTTGTTACTTTTCCAGATAAATTCTAAAGGGAAATATTATATTAAATACTCTGCTTTCATTTTGGTTTCAATTTTTGCACCTTGATAATAATACAGATAGTTCCTGAGAGCAATTCTCATTTCTCACTAAATGAACATGAGAAAAACAAGACTGTCATTGCTTGGTCCTTGCAAAGCCTGTCATAAGAAAGAGTTTGCCCTTGCCATTAAATACAATAGTTTAGCACAGTATGATTGAGATTTTTTTTATTTCTCTCCGCACCTCTTACTGTTATGGAGAAATCAAGGCAGCAGCTGTGCTGCTTTACTGTGCTAGCAAGAATAAGAAAAGTATCCAAGCTGGTGTTCAGCAAGGTAAAGATGTTTTCAATATTTTTGTTATATGGAAAGCCGCTTTAAGCTGCTTTCAGAATTGTTTGCAGGTCAGTAAATCACTGAGGATATGATCCTTTCACCCCATGTTGCTGATAGCATAAGTTCCTTCCTACACATGCTGGAAGAAGGAAGACTACCATGGTGCTGTCTAATTGATGATATAGGTCTTGGGGGAGTGGCTGGGGAATGAACAAATCACGAGCTGTTCTCTGTATTGTTGGCCCGCTACTCCTTCAATATTTCTAGGCAGCAGTCTGTGTGTTATTTAACCAAAAATACACCAAAAGATGTTTTAATACTCTTGTTTCAGCTGTGTCACCCAACAGAAAAAGGGAATGGCAATGGAATTTCATGAGGGCTATGGCAAACTAAGCCATGATCCTGCACTTGAACAGCAGCTGCCTTTCAGTTTTGCTTTATCCAAATCTAGTAGCTGGTTTTCAGTTATGTATTTCATATTATCTCTGTTTGGACTTGTGTATAGCATAAAATAATGTTATATGTCAAATTTTGCCCTTGGGTGAACATTAGTCGTTGACTTCAGCAGGAGCTGTAAGCAAATGTCCTAATAAAAGAACTTTGCTTTAGACCTAAAACATCTTTTACTGCATTGCATATTCCAGGAATGTGCATCTCCCTGCTTTCAAAGTACAGAAGTTACAGGAATTGTCAACAAGTCTCTTTCACTTGACCTTGGAAAGCCAAAGAGAAGGAGCTAAGTACTGTGTGAGAATAAGAGGCCAATGTTTGAGCACTTTTGAGACCCCAGGCCCTAAAATCCACTGCCACCTTACCAAAGCATTTAGGATTTTGTAAGTCTATGCGCACAATTAACACCCTGACCAGTGCGCAGTGGTCTTAAACACCAGCTGTCTCTAGAAACTGCTGTATATATGCTTACTGGGACACTGTAAGTGTTTGTATAGTCTTTAAGCTGTATTTTTATTGCTACTGTATAGTGACTGTGCAGTGAGGTTTTCCCTGGGGTTTCTGGATGTTGCTGACAACCTCTACTGTGGCTTATTGTTGCTACTTAAGAGGCAGAAGACCAGTCTGTAGGAGGCACCTCACCGCTGTCAGCAGTGGAGCTGGCAGAGGAGCATTTCAGAAATCAAGAATCCTTTCCCCTCTACTTAGACCATATGGCAACCAAAATCTTCCAGTTCATTAAAAAGAGGCCAAAAGATAAAGGAATTTAAATTGCCAGTGAAAGACTAAGCCAGAGCTAGGAATAATCAATATACAGATGCCTTGGTTTAGGGGACAGGTGTTGCCAGAGAAAGGCAGGAGCTTTTTCCTAAAATGGAGAGTGAAAATCCCCTCCCTCCCAGTCTACTATAATTTGGAAATTAAGGAGCTGTCAGGCAGAAAAGTATGGGTTTAGGAATAAAAGTTCTTCACTGATATATCTACAAGACAAACAAGAATATCAGCTATGAAAAATCAGCGATAAGGCAGAACAAAACTCAGTCCCTTTCCTAGTCACAGACACTCTTCTCCTCCACGCAGTCCCAGTGAGGAGCAGGGCAGGTTCCTCACAGCCATGGCAGCACGGCAGGAGCAGGGAGGTGAAGCGGCAGGGCTGTGTCCCAGATGGGAGAGAAGATTCTGCTCACCATTCCTGGGTCCCAGTGCTCAGCACTGTTCTCAAAAGCAGGAGGTGGTAGCAATGCAGGGGTGAAGGCAGATCCAAACTACAGAGAAGGAAAACAGGAATCTCTCTCCTCCGCATTCCAGCCAGCCAGAGAGTGTCCCCCCAGAGAGAACAAAGCAACCAAACCCCCAACCACCTTGACTCCTCAAACCCCCCCTCCCTCCACCAGCAATCCAACCAGCCCCCATGCCATTCCTTTGTCTTGAGCAATTAACAACTCCAGTGCCGCCCTGCTAGCTCTAACATGATAATGGGAAAAATTCTCAACTTTTTTACTAAGGGAAAGAGTAGATCCACCTCCCCAACCCCCAACAACAGAGAAACCACCTGGAGAAGTTAAAAGTGTTAGGTATTTTACAGCAGATTCTGGTGGTATTTCTATGCTGTTTTAAATGTTTAAAGTGGGATTGCCTGCTTGCTTTTAAACTGGGGACACAGCTGAAACTAGAAGCTAGAGTAGTAAATGTTTCTGTGTTTCTACAGGTTTCTTCATTAATAGGAAAGAGAATTCCCAGTGCCTGATGTAGAACTTGGACCAAGTTGGCCATCCTGACTGGGGAACTGGAGTTGTTGGCTGGAGATTTTGCTTTTTAGGCAGTATGGCTGTTGAGCATGTATGGCAAATCAAAAGCTTTTTAACTGTTCAGTGTCTACCTGATTTGAGTTTTTTTATTTTCCAGAAAATCAGCCTAAGTAGGGATTTTAAAAACAGGTCTGCTGGCTGTCTTGTTTCCTTAGGTGTCTGTTACTGTGTGAGATTTGACACTGGATAGATGCTGAACTGAGACAGAGAAATGCTCCAGCAATCTGTGGTAGCTGTTTATTGATTAAACAGTTGTTATCATCAGCCTGAAGTACAACAAGAATTTGCTGCTTTAGTGACTAACAAAAGTTGCATTTAATTAGATGGAGTGAACAGATAAGCTCCTTTTTATGTTTATGGTTTTTTTCTTGCTTTGCTTTTCCTTACTGATACAACAGCTATGCCTTGAAATAATTGTTTTTATTCAAACTGTGACCCTATTTAGTAACTTGCAAATAAATGGTCATATTCCAAATTTGTACAATAAATGAGTAATGAGATTATAATAATATAATTCCAGAGCTGCCTTTAGAAGTGTGCATGAAGTACAAGATTGAGTAGTTCTGTCTAGTCCCCCTTGCAGTTTTCTAGGAAAAGAACAAATTTGCTGTCTTCAGGGTTATTTGAGTTTTTAACTGCAATGCATTTTATAAAAGTTTTTTTACAGTTAAAATATTTTTAAATATAAAAAATATGTTAAACACAAAATACAGGTATGAAAAAAACCATTAAAATAATATCAACACCCCCAAAGTCTCAAGCAAAATGTCTGGTAAAAAACAAGGAGAGGTTTAACAACTTTTGGAAAACGTCGTCATTGTTTTTCAACTAGTGTCCAGTTCTGAATGAACAGGAACTTATCCTTTTCAGTTGACTCTTTTATTGTCTTTTAAGGAGGCCTGGTTGCCAAAATATCAAAGTTTTGGATCTCTTTCAACATCAGTGCACCTGTGCTACAGAGGAGGCAGCGGATGCTGCCTTGTTGATTCTGTCATCTGCCTTCTCACTCTGGTATTGCTGGGTCTCAAAAAGTTTAGAAAATGACTGATTGCTTTTTCTGTCCTGGCTGTAACTTGGTGCAAGCATTCACCTGTTACCACCATTGCATTTTCCATTGCATCCTTTCTATACCTGTGCTGCTCCCATTGACCGAGTTTGTAATTTGGTATGATTTTATTATTTTTTAAGAGAGAGGCAATGCATACATGTTGATCTCCTGGTATCACACTGTTTTTTGTTAACCCAGGCACTGTTTTCTTCTTGTTAACAGTCACATGCAACACTTTGATCTGTATAGCTGGAAAAGCATTAATTTTCAGTGTCACACAGATACACTCTTTGTGATAAATTTTTATTCAACTCCATGGTACTGAAAGTGAAAGGTCTGTGGAATTAGACACTTTCCAACTGTTGTGAGAATACTGAGTGCAGGAAGTATGTATATCATTTATCAAGTGCCCCTTTGAACTCTTTCAGTGTGAGTGCTGCAGTAGCTTGGCTTGACATCAAGAGCAGCATGACATTGCTCTTGCAGTCCCACCAGTGACTTTTTTTTTCAGCAATTACTCTCCTCCTCCTTCCCTTGGGACTTTGCCTGACTGTCTTCTTAGCTCGCGTGCTGGATTGTCTCTTCTCACATATGGTTATTTTTGCTAAGGACATCAGGTCCAGGACATTTATGTCCCTTAATTTTATTGAACATTAATTTCAAATTGCATTTTTACTCGGAAAGAATGAACTGTCTCCATGCTGGAGACATAAGGATCTAAGTAATCAAAGGAGTTTTTCATCTTGCCCTCAATATTTGCTTGAAGTTTTAATGTGATTCTCTTAATTTTTAAATTTTCAGGTACCATATGGTATCTGCTGAACTATGAGGCTACTGCGCTCTGTATGGATCTTAGTCCTGTACCAATTCTGCCAAAATACTGCAGAGCATATTTCTGGGTTCAAAAATGGGTGATTTCAAGGTGACAATACAGGTACATTTATACACAAACATTGTTTTTTTCTGTTCTGTTTTGTCCTTAGCTACTGTTATGCTTAGGAACCTCATGGTGTTTTCACTACATGCTCAATACTTCTACTAGCTCTCATGACTTGGGAGGTTGCCTCTATAACAAGGGGTGACTTATATAACAAATCACTTATTACTTCAAGGCAACAGTCTCCATGCTTGTGTAAGGGGAGGACTCTCTAGGACTCTCCTCAGTGCATAAATATCAAGTCATTTTCTTAGCAGTAGCCCCAGTGCTTTAATCCTCACCCCCTCTTTTGAATTGTCCTAAGATGTGTGTCAGGAGCATGATGGTGATGGTGGGGCTTTTTTCCTCAGAAGTCTTGGATTCATTTGGGATTATTTTTATATGGTTTCAAACTGTTAGAACACTCTTGTTATCCATGGACGTTTTTATATACTGATAGCTTTGTTTTCTTGCACCTTTGCCATGTAGGGTATTGCCCACACAGGTTTCCAGATATTACTTATACTTAACAGAAGGAGTATCCTAGCACATGGATGCATTTTAAGGTACGTGAACAACTTGCTATATTTTAAACAGGGTAGCTCTTCCTGCCTGTTCTCCACTCTCCTCCATTTTCTCCTTTCTGTAGGAGTAAACATACACAAACACCATTTAATGTAGTGTATAAGTTTGATCCGCAGATAAACTCCAGAGAAATATTTTGGACTAAAATCAACACATAAATATTTCTCTTGCAGTGTGGAACAGTCTTCTAGTTCTGATGTGTGCATAGTTTTTACATGAGGCTTGCTCTTTTCCTGTTGAGAAGCTCAGTGCTGCTACTTTTATAAACAGAAGATTATTAAGTACTTCCAGGCTTGTATTATTCTGGATTTCAATTTACAAATGAAATAGAGAGTCAGGATCATTGTTGATTTTAGATTGGTCTCAGATACTTCTAATTGCTTCCTGATGCCCCAGGATGTTCATATTCTGGTCCCTCTTATGTTTTTCATCTCAAGTGTCTGAGGAAGGATTGGTGCTTGCATAGCGTGCAGTTAGTGTGTGCAAGAGCTTCTTCTGTCTTTGAGCTGCCTTGGTAGCCCACCCATCCTGCCTGGTGTCTAGTGGTTGTTTGCAGTTGAAGGGAGAGCAAGAGTGATCCAGTAGGCAGAAACATCCCTGGGGGTGGGCAGTCCCCAGATCTACCATTGCTTTACCCACAGTGCAGGGAAATCACTTCATTCCCCTGGAACTCAGTCCATGTCTTTCCAGCAATCTGTTATTTTGAAAGGGTGTTGTGGCCACTAACATGTTAAAGAGTATAAGTTGCTCACCTAATATGAGGACTCAAAACATAGGGGTTGAATGCAGAACTTCCAAACATGAAGGCTTTAACTTAAAAAAAAAATAAAAAAAAAAATGTGTGTGTGAGTGTGAGTGTGTGTGTGTGTGTATCCCAGTAATTTGCTGTCTGAGTGGTGCACAGAGACTTCTTATATTCACTCTCAGGAATGAGTTATCTCTGATACTTAGATGGTGAAAATGGGTGGGCATATGTCAAAGACAGCTACTAAATTGAAATGAAAATGGGAGAAAGCTGTGATGCCTTGCGTTCTGAAACAATCGGCGAGAGAAACACTGCGGCTTTCAGCTCATTGCTTTTTCCATTTTCCCTTGGCGGGCTAGAGCTATTTTTAAACTCAGTATCTTTTAAATAATGCATAAGTTAACAATAGAGACTTATCGTACTGGAAAAAACCACACGAGTGAGCTTAAAAAACCCCAGAAAATCCTACCCAGACTGCTTCCAGGAGGGTCTCTGGGAGGAACAGAGCACACTTGTCTCTTCAGTTTCCAGACTTCTTTTACAAAATTCCTTTTTTAGAGAAAATCTCCTGTCTTTGACCTGAGATATTTCATTTGCAAAGTGCCTTCCCAGTCAAAACTATTGAATCAACCCTCTGCTGAGAGGGGTACATCACTTTGTGGGCCTTATATTTTGATGTAGCACAGCTCAATCTGGCTGTGAAAGTACCTTGGCACCTTTGTATGTCAGGGAGTGTGCAGGGAAAAGCCTTTTCTTCTGGGAGTGGTATGCTTGGATGGTTCAGCTGAGATGTACAACTGCAGCTACTCTTGTTTTTCCAATCAGCACCAGGTCTGTGGTCCATGTGCTCCATGACTATGCACAGGCAGCCAAACCACCACAGCTCATATATCCATGAACCTGAGGCACTAAATGGCTGCTTGTGGGAAAGGAGAGCCTAGGAAAGATGGTCAGTAGGGCTGGTTATATCCACATGGCTTTTGCAGCCTGTGTCCAGTAGTCACACTTAGGCTCCTATTGCTGGCTCGCATCCATGAAGAAGAATCAAGGGAAAGTGGTGGCTGGGAATATTTTCACCACCAGACCAATTTATCTGGCCCTAATGGCTCTGAGAAAAAAGGGGTTGCAAGGCCTGAGCTGCTGGACAGATTAATTATCCTGGCAGCTCAGAGATTTGTGACCTCTGGGGTCAGGAGCACAGCGAAGGCGTGTGAGCCCTGCCAGCAAGGCAGGGACTGCACAGCTGAGCTGGTCCCTGCTGGAACCTCCAGGAGCTGCTGGGGCTGAGCTGGAGGGTGCAGCTGTTCTGCTCTGCCCAGCAGGGCGCTGGCAGTGGAGTTAGAGGTGGAGCAGGACTGTGAAATTAAGAGCGTTCCCAGCAGATTTGAGTCTGCTGCATTTTTCATGTCATCCAGATCTAGTTTTGCTAATGAGACCTCTAACTGAAGGAAAGGGAAAATGTCAGTTTCCAGTAATCCTTGTTTGCCTTTTTTTCCTAAAAAGTGAACTCTGATCATCATAAGGGGAAAAGAGGAAGAAGGAGAGTATTTAGGGATCCAGTATCAATCATGTAATTTTATTTCCTTTCACTTTTGTCAAATGCTTTTACATTACCTTGTAGACAGCAATAAATATTCATGTGGGTGGAAAGATAGCACTTCTTTTTTTTTTCCCCCTAAGTACATTTGGAAATAATTTGCAGTCTGGTTGTCTGAAAAATTACAGTTCTGTGCTGGTTTTCAAGTACATTATTTTAATGCTTTGTGAGATATTTTGGGTGAAATGCTTAGTGATTTGGAACTCTTTCACTGTAAGAATTCTTTTTTATCTCTTTCCTTAAATTTCTAAGAATCTGTATATAGATTTTACTATTGATTGCATTTGGTAGAGAAAGCTTACTAATAAATGTCTGTTCTTAAGACACTAATGAATTGATATTAAAGAAATGAAAGTACCAGTTTGTTACTCATAGTCCAGTAATTGATGTAAAAGATAAAAATAATCATCAGCCTTATATCAGCACAGCAAATTCTTTTAAGAATATTTGTAATTCCTTTTTGTGTCACTGACAGGGGCGAAAATTAGTGACATCCGTTTAATTTAGGAAAATTAAGCATAAAGTGGTGGGTGTAGTATATGTAGGCTATTGCTCATTGCTTAGTGTCGAGGAGAGAGCTCTGAAGTGCTTCAGGATGAATCTCAGTGGAGAGTTGGAGAACATATTCTTTCATTTACAGTAATTTCACGATTATAAGCCGCACCTTTTTCATTGAAGAATCCAGCCTACGCAAGTAGTGTGGCTAATCATCAGGCGCAGATTATTTATGGACAATTTCTGGTGAAATGCCAGACCAGAAGTGCGAGCCAGCCAGGGAGAGAGCTGCCGCGGAGCTGCAGCTGGCTGGGGAGATGCCGTGGAGCTGCGGCCAGGCGGGCGGGGGGCAGGTGGGGAGTGGGCTTTGCGGGGCGGCGGAACCGTGAGTGGAGCAGGCGAGCGGGGCAGCGGGGGAGCGCTGTCATGCAGCGCCGTGGCGCGGCGAGCCACTGCCGCAGCTGAGCAGGCGGGGAGCCGGAGCCAGTTTTGCGTGGCGAGGAGGTGGTGAGTGGCCGTCTTTGAGCGTGCAGAGAGGAGGTGAGCTGCCAGCTTTGCGCTGCGAGGGGAGCTGCCGCTGCTGCCGAGCAGGCGGGAAGGCGTGGCAGCCAGTGCCGGGGGCGGGAGTGCCGGCCCCCACAGCATCGGGAGGGCACCTGGGGCTGTGTTTAAAGGCTTCGCCAGTCGGTGAAAACTGTTTGCAAGATGAGCAACTTGACAGCAAACCCTGCGATCGCGCAATTCTGATACTAACTCATTACTTTGTTGCACATGGATCCTCGCTTTATTTAAAAAAAAAAAAAAAAAAAAGTGTCTAATTTTCCATTGCGGGTTATAAATGGACAAATCCCGTGGTCTTCCCGGCTACCCGGAAGTGCGGTTTATAATCAGGTGCGGCTTATAATTGTGAAATTACTGTACATAGTAACAGTAAGGAATGAAGACTCTATTTAAGATCCATGTGTTGGTTACAAAGCATTTTGTAGAGGTTGTAAAGAAGGGATCAGTTTGACTCTATCTTGCAGAATGTGTTCCTGTTTTTTGTAGCACTGCATGTACAAATCCCTCTGAGTATTTACCCAGATGTACAACTGGGCACTTCAAACAACTGGTGTAGGTTGGTTTTATCTTTTACAGCCTCACGGGCTGCCTGTGTTTCTTGTCTCTCCTCACTCTGAAGGCCTAGGACACAAAAGCTGGGGAGTATTCCCTGCAGTGCCTCTCATCCAGCTTTGGCTTTATTTTAGGATGCCCAGCTGGTCTGCAGCTGTTCCTAGAACCTCTACTTTTCCTCCCCCTTTTTTTGCCCCTTTTTGTCTCATGTTGGATTCTTTTAGAGAGTTGCACTGTTGTTTCCTCTGTCTTCGAGCTTGTTGGTGCAGGTGAAGTGACACAGAACAGTCTTGTGGCCTCTGCCCTGTGACCTCTATAAAGAATTGACACCCCACTTTGCCTTTTCCAGGTTGCCTGGCTTCAAGTGGAGCACTAAAAAATGTCCATGTGAACCGTGTCTCCAGGTTGTATGTTATTTGTAATATTTTGATAATTTTCAGACCTAGAAAGATGCTTTGGACCAGACCCCAAGCTTACATTGGGGAGAAATCCTTGCCCTCAATCTCTAGTCCCAGGACTATGCACAAAAGCTAGAAGAACATGAATGCCCTCATGCTTGGAGAGGTCTTTGTCTCTGCAGATGTTCCCAAGAAAGAAAGCTGTCTGCAGCATCCTTGGGAAAGCTGTCTTCACTTTGTTCTCACTTCCTTGGCACCTCACACCTTGTGCTTCTGGCATCTGCAGTGGGGCTGCCCTACAGGGACTCTGTGGGCTGGGGAGATTTCTCTCATACACCCATTCTATATAAACATGGATTGTCACACACAGCCATTTCATTTTTTATGACAGACAGACTGAAAAGTTTATTATTCTGATTTAGACTACAATAAAACCTACTGTTACTGTCTTTATTTTTGTTAAATTAGAAAGCCTTCTGGTCCTTGAAGGTCTGAGAGGTACAAACCCACCTCGCAGTTCTGGCCAGCTCTGAACTTGTTATGGTAGAATTCTTCCATCTGTAAGACAAATATATAAAAGTCTTAGCAATTTCAATTGAAATTCTGTCTAATTAGTTTTTTTAGTTCTGTGAACTCTGTTATGAAATTCCACAGTATACTTTGCTAGTGATAACCTGTTTTCTTACCAAAACTAAAATAAATAATTGCTGTAAAGAGAAGATGATTTTCTATTAGGAAAAAAAAGTGCATGTTTGCCAAAATACTATCCAATTTATCAATTTTTCTGACAAAACCCGCAGCAATAATGGAATTTGGGCTTTTTTTTGCAATAGTTCTTTTTCTTTGTGATGAGTGAGAAACAGTAGCAGTGGGAGGAAAGTCAAACAAAAAAAATCTTTACAAATATTGCAAAAGCTTTTCAAGTCTTGACTTACATAAAAAAATATACAATATTTTAGCACTTTCACCAACTTTGACTTAAAAAACTAGTTTACTTTTGTGCTTATTATTTTGGTTGTATTCTATTTCTACAAGCTTTCTTTTTTTCCCTCCCTGGATGAAATACTGCATTCTGTGTTTCATTCACTGATTAGTCTGTTGCTGTTACTCGGTCATTGACTTCTCTTTTTACTGAAGTTTTAGTGAAGAGTTTGATGCTGTTCAACTTGAAAAAAATGAGTTTAAGACAAGAGTGCTATTGTGCTTTTGGAAATGATATTGTGCAAGTCAAGGATTGTAACTCAGGATTTTTTCCATGTCCTTTTATAAATCCAAATCAATAGTACTGCTAAAATATGTATTTATATCCTGAATAAATTACTTGAGCTCAAGTGGCCAAGTAGCAAAGAATAATTGCTTATTTTGAATTGTTTTCCAATTCATTACAACAAGCTGCTCATTTAGAAAAGACGAATAAGATTCTATTTTAGTGTTTTTCTCTTATTTAAGTATCTTTGAAGATTAAAAAAGGAATTGCTTGGGGGGGAATACCGAGTTGGAAAAAATGTTCATACACTCTTTCTCATTAGACAATGGGGTCTGGTATTAGTGTGTTGAATTACCAGTAGAGAACTCCTGATTAAACTGATAAAAGCGTAAATCTTCTGTGCCATTTGTGGTCCATTTAGAGCATGGCGAAGTTGGTAACAAAATAGAGCTTTCTGAGCTTTTATTGTGTGGTACTTTCTGTGTTTTAAGATTCACTGGAAAATGAAATGGAAGGATTTTGGATATAAAATTATGATACTGCACAGAACTATATCAACATACTGTGGGCAAAAGCTTTTAAATACTTGGGCTGTGTTTAGATAGTGTGGAGGGAGAATGCTGGTCAGACAGCTCAGGGGACTTCCTTAGGCTTCAGGAATGGGCTCACCCTTGGGGCTCTGAATGGGTTGTCTCTCTGCTCCTGTCTTGCATTTTAGTTTATTTGCAGTTCTACATCCCATCACCTTTCTGAGGTGATGGTGTGATAATATAAATAATATTACTTTATTATAGTACAGCTGGAGTATAAATAATATAATAATATATAAACATGAATAAATATGGAGAATAGCTGTGCAGTATAAATAATCATTCTTTCACTGTCATTTCTTTTGAGTGTGAGGCTGGGTTCTGCCTTGTTGCAAGGAGCAACTCCCTGCTCTACTGCACACCAGTGCTTTTGAGTAGCAAGTCTAATTCTACATTTTCTGAATAAGTGTCACCTTCTATTTCATATTCTGTGGGTGAAACTGAAGCACGTACATGGGTTCAGGCAGGCATACCCAACATGCTTAGCATAGAGACAGCCACTGCAATCTGAGGTTAAGATGGCATGAGTGTTGCCTCATCTCAGAGGGTTTAAGTCTTTCAGGGCTTGAGTGCCCTGGACTCCCACTCATTTAAGTGGGAATTGGGCAGCTTCACCTTTTGCTTGCTCAGATTAAATGGCCTGAAATATGAACTTCATGTCTCAGGACAACATCATCATCCTGTGTATTAAGAAAATTTCTCAAACAGTTTGCAATATCTCGAATAGCAATTCTTCATCTCCTGCTTCTCAGTTACCTCATTCTGAGATGAAAATGTTTTCTCCCTTCACCTTGTCCTTAGTGTGTGCTTCCTGATGATATTACATATTAATTCTGCAAATGTATTATTGAACGTCAAAGAACATTTTAGGCTGCAAACTGTTAAAAAGGGAAATGGATGTTTGAGTAAAGGGAGGACACATCTACTCTACTTTTAACTTGTTTAAATAATGTTAGTTTTATACTATTTTTATAAATGGCTTAAGACTTGGTAGAGAATATATCATTGCATTTCAGGGGTTTGCTCTTGTTTCCGGTATTAAATTGAGTTTTATTTGAGGAGATTTTAAACTCAAGTTCAATACAATTAAAAGCAGTAGGATTTATTGTACCAAAATGAAAGAAGCTGTGGAAATGCTGGCATTCTCCATAAGAAATTTGTCTATACCCCAGAGACTGTTAACCTCAGTGAAGAGAAAGCCTGTTGTATTTAGAAAAGGGTTCTGCTCAGTTAAGATTTATCTCCCCTAAAAATATTTAATAAGGAGGTGTAATGTCAGTAGATTTCCGTGATGACAGACACTTCTTGTAATGCAGAAGGTGTAGCAGGTCTTTGCACTGCTCTCTAACCAAAATACGAAAATACAAAATACTATTGTGTAAAGCCTGAGCTCAGTGAGGTGATGATGCAGATGTTGGAAGAGCTGGGATCTGCCTGTTCTGCAGTGCATCACCCATCTGTCACTGGTTTAACCATGTTTTCCAACAAAATAACTTATCTTTAACTTGGGTGTATCTTTAGGGTTCCCTTACACATTTGTATTCTCATTTTGAGTGTTTTAGCACTTACAGTAGTTTCACGATTATAAACCGCACCTGAATATAAGCCGCACTT
>VRYO01002734.1:21674531-21767335 GCA_009812075.1 Sialia sialis
AAAATATCAATCTGAAATGCACAATTCTGGATAATGCTTATTTGGGTTAATGAACTGATTTTCAAAAGTGCTGTGTTTACAAAGGTACTTTGTTAATGGATATAATGAATGCTTAGCAGCTCAAAATATCTCTTGTGTGAGTTCTTGACAGAAAATGTCAATTTGGGCATGAAGAGAGAAGAGAACTGACAGTAAGTCCAGGAGACTTAAAGCAAAGGCTGTTGCATCCCAGACATGCCAACATTTTCCAGTTAGTCTTGTTTTTGCTTCCTTTGATCCAATGAATCACTTGTATGGCACAGAGTAGAAATGATGGAGTTGATTACAATCCAAGTGTAGTCTAAAAAGCAATAATTGGATTATATATCTTTTTAGAGTTACTCCAGTTATACTCCTTGATCTGAATCAAGCAAATCAGGACTTTGAATGTGAGTGTACAGAGTTGGTTCTTTGGCTCTATGAAGGTACTTTCTAGGGAAAAAAACCAAAACCCACAAATAAACAAACAAAAAATTGTTTTAACTGTTACATTTTGGATTAGAGTTTCTCTCTGGAAATGTTGGGGGAGCTTTTTTGGTGTAAAATCATTTATTGGAAATTCCTGGCCAGCACTTATTAAAATATATGTTTCAGGGCATCTGAGGTGTCTCAGACATCTTGCTCTGTCCTTGCACTCAAATTCTCTGCCTGGTATACAGCATAGTTGATTCCACCTTCACACATTGCTGGTCCATAAGGAAAACAAATGTAAAGGGAAAGTGCATTTATTCACGTGAAAGCATTGCTTAAACTTAGTAATTTCTGATTTTTTTTTGCAAGCTTCTGATTATGGCAGTCAATATTTGAGATTACATCACCCCTTCCCAAACACTGATAGCTATATGCAGAGTCAATAAGCTTGGAAGAAAATATTCAGCAATGCTTGTGTCTTTGTGATTTAAGAAACAGCTCTATTTATATTCCTGAATTTAAGTTTAATTCTCATCTCCAAATATTAAGCTAGTGTGCTGTAGATTTCAGTTGTACTAGCAGTGTTATCAGATGTACTGAAAATATTCCCATGTAAAAGCATTACAAAACTGGTTAATTGGTTGTAGAACTGTAAATATATCTGGCTCTGGGTTTTTTTTGAGGGGGGGAACAATATCTGGGTGTATAAAAATATATGTAACCCTGTATGTTTTCTAACTTACAAGCCATTGGCATTCTTGGAGGTTGGTTAGCTCTAATTTATATTTTATCTCAGAATTAAATTCTGCAGTATTATGTGGAGCTTTAGGAAGGCTTTTTCTTGTTCTGGAAGTCACATTAGTGTCCCTGATGATTGCTTATCAAATTCATTGCACTCTAGAAACTGAGTCTTAAATCCAGCTTTTATTATAAGCAACACATGACATGTTAGGAGAAATATTTTTAGAAACATAAATAATTTAAAGTACTGAGCAAGATTCTATAAATATGTAGTAAGGATGATAATAAGGATATCCTTATACATTTTTATACTGAAAAGGAGAATGCAGTCTTGAACATGCGCTTGTCAGTGGGAGCACTGTAGGTATAACCCGTAGTTCCCTTTATGTAAACTATTGTTGTCAAAACCACACATGATGTTCCCTAAGAACTGATGAGCACTGTTGTGAGAGACTCTGGAACTCTCTGCTGAGGTGCTGGATTGTATTCCCAGAGTATTCCACTGCCTGATTTTCAGAGGTGCCTAAATTAAGAAGCAGATCCCCCGTGGTGTTTGTTGCCAGCAGAGGGAGTGTGGGCTCCTGCAGAGGGTGGTCAGGGCAGGAGGCTGGTGGGAGGGCAGTGATTTCCTTTGTCTGCTCTCTCTCTGCTGATTGTGGAGTAGGGCATCCCATAGGGACCAGCCTCCCAGCTGGTTGCCCTGTTTCCCCATGGCTCAGCAGAGTGAAGAAAGGGGAGGATGGTTTTCTTGTCTCTTTAGAAAAGTCCTTCTATACCTTTGTGCTGCTGCAGAGGTTCCTTTAGGACACTGGGTTACCTCAGGATGAGGACAAGTGAGGAGCTGGAGCAGTTCTTTTGTTAGAACAGTGTGAGCACATCACTGGGATTGCCAAGCAAAGATGACAGGAGATTTGAAAGTAGGTTTCTTGTAAAAATGCTTGGTCAAATTCAGACTCGTCATTCACTGAATTAAAATTTTCCTTAGAGGCAGCTCTACATTAAGGCAGATCACAGCTGGAGCCATCTGCACTGACCATGTCTGGTTGGGGGAATGGCTCTGCAGATGCTGGGTGTGCTCCCAGCTGCAGACCCTTCAGCCAGATGTGCTTCACATCCCACTGCTGGATTTGCGGGTGGACCCTTGGATGAGAAGAAGGACAGGACTGCAAAGAGGAATGGTGGCTTTCAGAAGTGGCACTGAGGTGTCTGTCTCCTGTCTCTCTGCTGAGGAGTCTCTTAGAGGCCTTGTGATGAGGTGTTCTGTGGAAGGAGCCTTTCAGGATTGGAGTCAAGGGCTCTGAGGGGAATATATTTTTCTGTGCTCTTCAGGGCAGTTCTGTGCTCTTTCAAGGCTTTCTAACACACTGCTGTGTAGCATTTAAAAGGGTCTGCAGCTGTTCTGCACCTTTAGATTTTTATTTATCTATTTATTTAATTTTTTACTGGAAAAGCTGCCTATACAGCTTTGTGAAAATTACAGCACCGGCGCACTTATGGGCTGTTGGCAAATTTCCGAACATTGTCCATATATAAGGTGCACTCTTTTTTTTTGCAGCGAGGATTGGCACGCAACAAAGTAACGAATTAGTAACGGAATCATGCAATCGCGGGGTTTACTATCAGATGCTCAATTTGCAAAGATTTTTCATGGATTGGCATAGCCTTTAAACGCAGCCCCAGGCGCCCTCCCCATGACATGGGCCCCACACTCCCGTCCACCCCTGGCACCAGCTGGCGCAGCTCTTGCGGCTGCTGCGGCTAGCACTTCTGGGTTGGCAAATTTCCGAACATTGTCCATGTATAAGGTGCACCGGATTATAAGGCGCACTTCTGGGTTCCGATCAAAATTTAGTCAAAAGGGTGCGCCTTATAGTAATGAAATTACTGTAACTCTTTCTAAACAGACTTAACTTTTCATCTTGATTTTATTCAGCTGTTTGGAAAGACTTTAACTTGGAGCTCTTTGAAGGAAAAAAAGACATGCCAGAATGGCAGAATATGTTCCTTCTTGCTTCTGCATCTGCTGGAATTGATTGCACACTTCATCTGCTCCTGCAGGATGCACTTTGCATCTTCACTGTAGTGCTTTGCTGCGCCATGTTCCAAATGTAATGTTTGATGCCAGATAGTTGCCAGATTGCAAAGAACACCCAGGTCTGAAAAGCCAGGTGTTCAGCCTGACCTACAGAAAATGTGACAGTCCTGGAAACGAAAAAGGAATAGGTAAATAACCTCCAAGTGAAGAGGTTGTTTCTTTGAAAAGTAGTGATTGGAACTGGCACGTTCATGTATGAAGATCCCTTTTCATATTGAAGAGACTACTTCATGATAAAAATAGATTAGATTAATAGATAATAATAAATAATATATTTCTTAGAAATCTATTCTCATTATAAATGGGTATATAACATTTCTGTCTAAAGTCAAATCATGGCTGGAAGTTGAGAGGGTACAGGAAACGACAAAATAGTCATAAGAATTTGCATTATCACAAAAAAAAAAATTTGAGTCTCTGCTGGAATCATAAGCCTGTTTCACTGTGGCAAGGATTCTGGAGATGTAAGGAGGTGGTGATTCAGATTTAAAACTCAGTGGGAAGAATTCAATATACTTGGATATGCTTTGACCCTGCCAGTTTTTCCATCCTGGGGTATGTATTCTGAAATTTAAAACATGACTTAGGTGGCAGCATGCGAAGTTAGGAGTGGTTAATTTTTGAGTATGACAGAACAAATCATATCAAATGCTAAAAATGTCTGTTATAGCACATTAGACACAGTGGTAGGCATGCAGGATAAAACTATTTGGTTTATGTTTGAGTCAAGAAAGAGAACATTTAGTTTACTCTTTTCTAATCATTAGAGGTTTGAGCTAGAAATCTCCCAACAGACAGTTCTGCGAGCAAGGCTATGGCCTGGTCCTAATTTAAGAGAGGATGATATGAAAGATGAGAATAAAAGAACAGGGAAAATGTGTGATGAAGGAGCAAGACAAAACGAATAAACAAACTGTATGTCTCATGCATAGTGTATTGTTGACAACTGCCTCCTAGGGATATAAACTCAATCCTATATAAATTTTTATGGATATATAGTATATAGAGGAACTCTGTGTATGTATATATATATATATAGGATATATATACATGTAAAAACATGTATGTATGTGTAGAAGAAATGGATGGTAGCAGCAGAACATCAGTCAAATGAGAACTTCTACCGATGTTGTGTGACTGAACCAGCTACAAACTCTAGAATTTCATTTTTGACTTCTTTTACCAATCAGTGCACCAATTTAGGTGAATATATGATCACCACCACTAGTGGGTATATAATCACCACTAGTAATACCAAGTATTTCATCTTGTTCCCTTTCTTACTGCTTAGAAACCAGCCGAATTATGCTACCTACCAGCATAACTGGTCTTAACACAGAATTTTGTTGTCTTGAGGGTGTGAATATGAGGAGTTTTGTATATAGAGGAATAAAGCTTGTCTTAGGGTATGAAGGATGCTAAGAAAAGGGAGAGATATTTGAACATGCAGGAGTTTTGTTGTAGGATTCTCAGTATGAATTGAATCATAGTCTCATCCATGATGCAGCAGATGGAGAACTGTCATAGCTGCATTCACAGAAATGGAATTCCAGTTGCAAATGTGGAGCAGCCTCTGCAATGGATGCAGCCGGCAGGGTGAGGCTGGCCACTGTTGCTTTGAACACCTGTTGTAGGTTACATGCATATGAACCATGTATTTAAAAGCAATCCTGTGCTAATAGGTAGAAAAATAATTCGCATCCTGTAAGCACAGATGTATTTTCTCTCAGTTTCAGAAAATTACTTTGCATAGAAAAGACAAATTTACTGTATTAATTTCAACCTTAGAAACAGTGACAGTGATTAAACACAAAAGAAATAAAACTGTGTCCTAGCAGTGGTCCATCTGTCCTGGCATGGGAAGTGGGAAATGCTGTGAAAGAGCACATGTCTGGACCGCTTTCAGGCTCCATTCCACTCACCCCCATAACATCCATGACTCTGACTGGAGATGCCAGAAGGCACATCCCTGTGTGTGCCTTTTATAAAGTACCTGTTTATGCACTCATTGCCCATGGCTTCAGTCCTTTTCAGAAATACCTTCTGTTCTGATACCTCTGATATGTTTGCCTCTGAAGACTTCTGTGGAAATGTGGTGCAGAGGTTCACAACTTGTTGTGTGACATAGTGCTTTCTTTGATCTGTTTTAAATTGGTCTTCTAATTTCAAGTACTTCCCTATTTTACTAATGTGGAATTAGGAGAATAATGTCTTTGCATAAATTCTGTCTATGGCTAATATGATATTGTAAACCTCCATCAAATTGAAGAGCCTTTTGAGTTTAGAGAGGATGGTTTATTGGTAGGTAACACACTGGGAGGCAAAGTAACCTGCTGGGTCATCAGCAATGCCAGAGCCATCTGGTAAGCCAGACAAATTTGACTTGGTACAGCATTAGGAGATGGATTTTTTTGCCTCTGAAGCTAGCAGTACTCTTGTAGTTGTGTATCCTAAGTGAAGATTGATGATTGTAGGTTTGAGGGAGCTGTGATAATTTCTTGGACTGGGGATAAGTGATTAGCGTTGTCTCAGAATCAGGCTCCTGAGGATTTGGCGGTTAAGGGACTCTTGTCTTCCCACTCTTCATTCATTTTTAAGATGTGCCATGAATTTTATTTCACAAGTATTTGTATCATGTGTCCTGTGTGGATATTTTGAGATATTTTCCCAGCCTGCAGCCTGCTTCTTCAAGAGACTTCTTTCCTTATCTCTCTTAAATGTGTGATTGAATTTTACTGCTTAGTTTCAAGCTAAAATCCTGGTTCACCCACAACTGAAGTGTGAGATCTTGGACTTCTGATCCACACAATGATCCATGCTATTAAAATTTACCTTCTTTATCAAAATGGAGACATTATAGTGCTACAAGAGGTAATTTCAGCTTCTTGCTCTTTAAATTGCCTGTGACTGAAAGATGTTCTTCATGTCATGACTCATTTTTTCTTAGCTCCTCTACCAAGAAGAGGCTTTTTCAATATCTTTGAGTTTCAAGCCATTTCTGTCTTTTTGAAATCCTAACATTTTCATCTTCAGAGCAGTTTCAGGAAACTAATCTAGTTTCTAGATTTAAGGTTTTAAATTGAAACTATTTTCAGGTATACCCTTTTCTATAGTTAACATCTTTCGTGAACAAAGATAAAAGTAGTGGTAGCCTTTTTTTCTGGTCTTTTTTTTTTTTCACTGAAATATCTCAGGTACTTCAATAGTTGATGCAATCACTAGATTAACAAAACCCCCAAATGTCTCATAAATTTTTTCAATCTATTTATCTTAAAACTTCATATATAAAAATAAACTATTTAAAATAAATTATTCTTGGGGACTACTACATAAAGGATTATTGGGGCATGGAACCTTTCAAATATTCAGGACAAAATGCAGAGTTCAAGCAGCGGGTAACCATGAGTGTTAGGGGAGTGGTTGCCCTAAGTACTTATAAAAGAAATGACAGTACAGCAGGGGAAAACTTTGCTGTCATTAGGGGTGCACATTTTAAGATGGGTATGTGTAATGTTAGTGCCAAAATGTGTGTCTCTTTCCTGACTGACTCTTTCCTGGTGGTCATGCAGACCTAGGAAGCAGCGGCATGGAAGTGCTGGCTGGTAAGAAGGGGTGATGGGCTGGGGAGTAAAGGAGATGTAGGAATGTGACCAGGGAGAGGGGGGCAGGTATGGGGAGGGAGAGCTTGGGAGAAGGTGAAGAAAGGCAGAAGCTGAGGCAGAGCATAATTTAGCCCCTTTGTATTCCTATTCTGTGCATCTTATTTTTAAAATTTTATTTCAGTAATTATACACTGTTTGTTGGCAATGTAAAGTAGTCTGGGAGTGAAGCAAGGCTGTGCTGGCAATGCTGGTTTGCTGGACAAGCCTGATTTCCCTGTTACTGGGTTGTAAATTGTGTGCAAGGCAAGTGGTGATGCCTGGCTGCTTTGAAGGGGGTTTTCTGCATGGCTCTGGACAAAAATTCCCAGATTGAAGCCTTTACCCTTTGCTGTAGTGACAATTCCTTGCTTTTCAGGTCCATGAGGAGGACACTCAGGATCAGCTCTGAAGAACTTCAAGAGCTCCAGAGTTGTCCAGATGCAATACAGGGCAGGACACATCTGAAAAGTGTTAAGATGAAAAAGACATTGAATTTCTGCAGTAGATGTGTCTGTCAGGTTTCAGACTGGGCACCCAAATCAGATTTTTACAGCATTTCAGTGTTGAGGGAAGTGCCAACTGTCCCGAGGAGCAGGGTGTGGAGGACTCAGTATTTGTGCTGTGCAAATATTTTAAGAGAGCATAATGAAAATGTTCATGAGCACAGGAACAATTTGTATATTTGTTCCAGGGCTATATTTGCTCCAGTAACTAGAATTTGAGGGCAAATCTTGATATAAGCTACCAAATTATTTAATAAAGTCCATTCACTAAATGGTGACAGGTGTCCTGTACAAAATATGTGCTCTTGTTTTTAATAGCATGAAGTAATGCCAGGGCCATGTATAAATACTTATGCATTCAATTTTTCAGTTTTTTCTTTCAAGGTAGCATTTATGGACAATACACAGAGAGCTGGATTGAAATGTGGTTGAAATCACAAGTGAGTTTGCTTGGGAAATTATTTTCCATGTAGTGTAAAACAGCTTGAATGTATGAAGATATATAAAAAACAGAATTAGACCACACTAGTACCTTTGTGCAGGGAAATGTGTAGCGTGTTCTTGTGTGCATTCCTCTTTCCTGCCTTATTAATTTACCATCCTAAAATTAATTGTTTTTATCCTGACTTTTATGTAACAAGTGTATGAGCAGAATGGCATTGAGGAAACTGCTTTGTAGTAAGAGGATGAATGTGATCTAAAAAATACCTGCTCATTTTAATAGCATTTCTGAAATTTCTGTAAGAAAAAAAAAAGTAATTGCTTGACAAAATACTGGTGTAAATTATTCATCAACAAAAAAAGAGTGAGTTTTTATTGACACTTGCATTGCCATCATTGCTATCAGGAAAGCTCCTGGATAATTAGCAAAGTGAACCTTGCCCAGACTGGTTTCAACTCTGCCTGAGGAAAGTTTAGAGCTAGAAAAATCCTGTTTCACCTTTCTGCCTGACAAGAATGTTGCAGACACCTGCTGTCTGCTCTTTCTGCTTGTTGAAGTCTCTGGTTTAGCACTAGGGTATCTTGAGTAGCAGTCTTCCCATGAATACTGGGAAGGCTCTGAGTGTGTGTGTGTGTCTGTGTGTGTGTGGTGTGTGCAGCTTCCTTGTTAGGACACGAGATTAAATCTCTCTGTTGTCTGAAGGAGAAGACTGTAATCACCATCCCTCTATCACCAGCAGCAGTAATTAACTGGCATATTGAATCTGTGCCCTTTGCAGTGCCTGGACCATGTAATATTTTAAAATACCTTACTTTAAAAAAAGTATATATAAAAAGTATATATATATCACAGCAGATGCTATTTGCCTGTTGAGATCTTTTTTGTATTAGGAAATATTAGTATTGGTTCAAGGAATAAAATAAAAATACTGTTAATATTTGAGTTGCCATAATAATAGAACCTGAAATTATGATTTCAGAACTACTTCACCAATGTTTTGCTACTAGTTTGTTGGGGTAGGGAGCATTATTCATGTTTTCTTAAAACATAGTAATAAGAAAGTTGTAGTGATATGAATAAATCGTTAGTTTGTAAGTATGTCTCTTAGCTGCAGAAATTAAATACAAGCTTCTGAGTTTTTTCCCCCTGGAAAATGCAAGACATATCTGTTCATCATTACATTCTCACAAAATTGCCCATATGGTCATTCAAATAGAAGAGCTCAAACTGAATTGCAAAGATTGTAAAGGACAGGCCAAAAAGTCCATGGTGTGGTAACTACAGATGGAGAGTGGCACTGCAGAATGTCACTGGATGTGCTCCAGGGGCAGTTCATGTGCACAAGGCATGTCCAGCAGGGTGAGGTCAGTCCAGCCTGACCCTTCCAACCACTACTGTTGCTTCACAGGTTTTCCTTGTGGCTATTGTTGTGTGCTCTCTCCTTTTTTATGCTAATAATAGGAGCCATGTGTGCAATAGAAATTTGGTGAAACTAGAGGAAAATGCCTTCAACCTTGCTTAAACCTTTTCCCATCAAGACACGAAGCCAGTTCAGAAATGAAACACATGCTCTTTGTAAGCCAGCACTGTGAGACTCCTTCTGTAAAGCCAGAGGAGGAGGCCCTGCTCAGGGCTGCAGAATTGCTCTGCTGTTTGCTGTCTGCACTAGGGTAGTAACTATCCTGTCCTGCAGGCAAAGTAGCTATTAAGGGATAAAGGACTAAGTGCATTTTCAAGTCAGATGGCTTTAGGGATCTAAGTGAGAAGTCCTGGAGAGGAAAAAAGTGAGCAAATGTTAGTATTTGGAAGAAACATCACCAGAGATTCAAGTTTTTTTTGTGAAACGTGAAATTAAGCTCCAGGAAAGGACTTAGAGTGGATACTACTCAGCATTTGTGTATAATCCTTTGAGAACTTAACCAATTCTTAAGCCCCTAATTTATTTTTAAGAAAGCCTTTAATAGTTAGTAGGAGCAAAAACATTAAGAAATTTCTCACTCCATTCTCCCTTTCATATTAGCTCCAACAAGGACAGAAAAGTACAGTAAGAATATATTAAAAGGGGGTGAAACTTCAGTTTGTGTAGATGAGAACTAGCTCTGTTTTTCTCAGCTGTTTTTTCCTTCCTCTGAGCAGACATTCTGAAAATTGCTGCTGTATCTACGAGAAGCTATCTAATTCTGATTGATTAGTCCATTTGGCTAACTTAACCGATACAGTCATTAATTAAATTAACCATCCACATGAAAAGAAATTCAGCAATTCTTTTGATGGGAAGGAGGAGAGGAAAGTTTCAGAGCTGTTAAAGCAGATTGGTTCAAGGAGCATGGACACAGCTAATCCCCCCTGAAGTGCAAAGAAAGATCATGTGTGAGCAGAGAGGAGATTTTTGGGTAGGCATGAGGATAAAGGAGAATTAAAGTGCCCCATATAGTGAGATACAGAAATCTGCCAGCTAAGTGGGTTTTTTGACTTTATCTTGCTATATATTTTAGTTAGCTCATGGCTGATACTGAAAATGTTCCAGGACTAGAGTGTAACGCAAGATAATAAAAATTATCCTTTTTACTCTTACTGACTGAGATAGAAACATCCATTCTGTTTCCTCTCATCCAGTTTTCCACTTTCTTGCTCTTCATTTTACAACAATAAACCTGCCTTATCTTTCTTGGTGTACAAGGTGGGCTGTACTAAAAATGTCCTTGGATAGCCACTCCTTCCACAGCTATTATTTATTAATACTTGTTGGAGGATGTACACTACTGGGGGAAAATATTTCATGTTATGGGAAGCTTCCTCATCTTCCTGTGCCTGGTGTCCTGGCAGTGCCCATTCCTCTTACTGCAGCCCTCTCAAGCATGATGTTGCAGGAGGCTTGCTTCTCACAGCTGGCTCTGCCCCACGGGCTGGCATTAATTTTGCAGTTGATATGACATCCGTCTCTTATCAGGGCCTCCATCATTTCCCTGAACCTGCTCTTTTCTCTTGAAGGTTTCCATATATCTGTTGATAATTTTCTGCTGGCATTCGGCCCACCCAGACCTTTCTGCTGATTTCAACTACGATCTTGTCTTCCTTTTCAATAATGCATCTTCCCTCACATCTCTCATTTGATGTCCTTGTCTGGCACCATATTTAATCTGAAATTTCAGGTGTACATAGTAAAGAGTTGTGGAGACAAAAGAGGGTGTATAAATGATAAAGAATTTCTACAGTGTTCACGGAGACGCAGTAATAATACCAGATTATCATGAAGCCAGTAATTTCTTTTTATTTATAACACTGATGCTGATGAAGATACATTATAGTACTATGTTTATGAACTCCCATTATTTCTACCTTTCTTAAGTTTGTGATTCTTCCTATAGAACCCTGTAATTTCTGCCCTTTTTCTTCCATAACTGTTAGGCTTTTCAGTCTCTTAAATGTGGAGAGTTAATTTTTGCTCGGAAGCTTGCAATAGGCATTTCCCTTCTCTGTTTCAAAGTGAGAGTTTCTATTAAATTTACAGGGATAATTCCCAGGGTTTTCTCCATTTCATATTCAAATGCAAACCTTTTCCTTTTAAAGAGTTTTTATTTTTTCTTCTTTTGACTTGAAGTACTTTGTAATCTCTTGTTTTTTCTTTCTGTTTCTTTAGGCACTTGACCTATTCTGCCCTCTTTTCTCTTGCTACCACATTTTTTAACCTCTTTTTCCTCCTGGAGCAGCCTCTTTCTGCTGGGGAACCCATCTTTACCTAAAGCCAATCTGTTTTCCTGGATTCCCAATCCCAGCTTCATTTTGGTAAACCTCTGTTGATTCTAGGTAGAATTGAAGTGCATGTATATGCATCATCTTGGATAAGAATAATTTCCTTACTTGGGGGCCTATTCTGTAATAAAATTCCCCCAGCTTCTGCCTCTTGTGTACTGTTGTGGCTGGGAAGGTTGGAGAGCAAAGAAGAGCTTGCTCATGTTTTTTTGTTCTGGCCCTTATGCTATTGAGTCTGTATGGGATAGGCTCATATGGACTTCAGATAATGCTTCAAAAATGCTGCTGCTGTAAACAAAATGACTCTAGTTATTTTGTGCACACTGAAATGACAGACCTCTGACAACAGAATTGCCATTATTAATGTAGCAGTGTATTTCCTTTCAACAGATCACACCTCCTTTTTTTCCTGTGAAATATTTTAAGTCTTAACATAGGCAGGTTTTTGCCATGCCTTTTCAAAAATTTTGTACTAATGCCTCAGCAAATATTTTTGGAAGTCTCATTCTGCAATGTTGTCAATTATAATGGTGTTTTTTCTATGTGATTTTCTCCATCCCTTCTAAGTTTTTTTTTCACAACCTTTTTTTTTTTTTCTTTAATTTTTATTTACTACATTATTTATTTACTAAAACTACCACTTAAGCTGACAAAGATGGTTTCTAGGATAGGTCAGCAGGCAAGCTAAATTATTCCTGTTTAATTTCTACCATAGGAAAATGTTTATTTATTTATGTTGAAATGTATATTGTTTTAATGCTGATTGTCTTCTCTTGCTTAAATAATTTTAATCATGTTTTTTCAAGTATTTAAATCTAGATTTTTGTGTGTTTTACATGAAGGCCTTCTATTAAATTTATGCAGTTCTGTGCCTGTACTTTCCTCTGTTAATGAAGATTAAACATGACCCCACCTAGGAGGTGGGTGTACCTTTTGGTCTGAGTTTTTAAGATTGTGTGCAATGGTTAGCTTGTAGCTCAGTTTTTAATAGCATTGGTTGTGTTATTGGATCTGCAAGAGTGTTGTGGGTTTTATGATATTTTCAGTGCTATCGTAATAATAAAGCCTAACATGACTTCATTTGTGGGTTTTTCTACTGATAAAGTATTCTCAGACATATCCTGCCATGTGACTTAGGGTAGGCTTTAAAAATGTCTCTACATTTTGGATCTGTGGTTTGTTTGCAAGCTGTTGACTCAGTCCCAGGAGCTGTGCAGGCAGTGACCTTGTGGTGTTTCCCTTCCCTTCCCTTCCCTTCCCTTCCCTTCCCTTCCCTTCCCTTCCCTTCCCTTCCCTTCCCTTCCCTTCCCTTCCCTTCCCTTCCCTTCCCTTCCCTTCCCTTCCCGGAATCAAGGCACTTGGGACAGACCTTGAGAGGTGGGTATGCCAGCAGCTCCCCCAGCTGTTTCCAGCCCTTTTGTCCTTAAAGTAAGGACTGAACAGGAAAACAAAATGGACCTGTTTAAGAATTGCTCATTTGGCCTAGTTTGAAAGTGAATACAACTTGAACAGCCTGGGTATGTCCATCACTGGGGTGGTGAGTGGGAGAAGAGCAGCTGACTGACTATCAGCAGCCGTGGAGATGGATGCCACAGGACACTGTGTAACCCTGAGGAGAAACAGGACTCTTCCAAGGCGCAGGCAGAGCAGCCCAGGTCAGAGGGGCACTTGGCCAACTGGCCAGTCCCATTAGCCCAGGGCCAATGGTCAGGGAAAAGCGGAAGAGCTGAGCAAGCATGTATGAAGCTTCTCCCAAGCCCTTTTCCAGACTCCAACACTTTGAGTCAGGTACAGTGTCTGTGTGTTTGGCAGCTCCCAGTTGCACCCATGAGCTTGTCCATTCCCAGCTTGAACCAGTACAAACCTCTCGCATTCATTGCTTTCCTGCAATATGTTGAACATTGTAATCGGCAGCTATGCCAGAAAAGGTTCTTTTTAATTAGTTTTGAGCTTACTGACCTCTTTTACCTTCTAATTCTTCTGTTGTACAAGGCAGAGAATGATCAATGTCTTTGTTTTCTCATGCCAGACACAATTTCCAGATTTTTGAGAACATAGCATATGATCTTCCAGAACATTAAAACATTAACAGCAGTGTCCTTTAAAAAGCACTAATTTTGTTAGACCCACATGAGAAGAACCTGTGTTTCTCCTTGTCATCCCTCCAAATACAATTGTAAAGTCTCCCTGAGTTAAGCTATTCTGTTTGATCCTGCTCTTTGTACTATATACTTACTTTGCTATCTTACATTTTATAATCTCTTTCATCTTTCTTGGCATGAAAACCTTTGTGTCCATCTGATAAGGAGGAGGACATTAGTTTAACTGAGTCCCCCTGAAATAATGAAGAGTAGAAATAGAGCCTGAAGCTATAAAGGAATCTTTATTAAAGTTATGGAAGCATAAACTTTTGCTGAAAGAGTGTAGTGAATGCTGGGAAACTATATAACTAACTTCAGCAAGCTAAACTAAATACATTTTAAGAGAACATCTGTCTAAATTACTAAATCTGGAAAATGCATACAAGACCTTATAGAAGTCTTTGAGCTTCCCTCAGGGCATGAGTATCCTAAATATTTAATATTCACTTCTAAAAAGAATCAGAGTATTGCAATCAGTAACTCAACAGCATCTCCTTTAGCTGCTCCTCTATAATGGGTCATCTGCAGGCAGCTGTGCCAAGCATCAGTACAGATATTGATCAGAGTTAAAGCGGTTCCTGCTGGTTCTGCAGTGGCCGAGGGAGTCACTCACTTTCTTCTTATTGAGAGCTGCTCATTCCCTCCTTGCATCTACTCTGGAGCTGATTGTACCTCTTGTCAAGGGATTTCAGTCACCTAATGCAGCAAAAGCGTGGTTTTGTTGAACCCTCCTAAGTGTCCCTTGAGAAGTGGCAGTGCTGACACCGAGAGTGTTTTGATGAGTGATAGTGCTGACACAAGGTAGGTTCAGTGCTCACTCCTGGGCGGGCATTGAGACTTCTGCCTTCAGCAGTGACCAGCTGTGAACTCACTGAGTCTGAGGAAACCCCACCTCCATGGACAATTGTCCCACCCATGCTCCCATGAAGAAATATGTTAGTATCACTCATTTTTTTAATCTCTGTCCCTTACACTTAGATGCAAAGTATTTTTTTAAACATCCAATTTTTGTTGACTCATTGACTGTTCTTATACCTTTGAGATTCTGCCAGTATCTTCTATAGCCCAATTAGTTGCTCCTGTACCTATAAACTGTGGTGCATTCACATTCCCTCACAACTCAATTTTTGCTAGACTTCAGGAGCCTCTCTGTGTTTCCAGGTAATGGAACTTTGTAAGCAAAGCTGTCCAGTACCTGTCTGCAGTATTTGAAAAGAGGTCTCCTTTGGGCAGTGATATTAATTATACCTCAGTTTGACTGGAAATACATCTCCTTTGATGTATTCTGGGATGACAGTTGTGTTTTCCAGGAAGACATTCTATTGATCTGCCAAATCATTTTGCCAGAAACTGGTGTGGTCATGTCTTTCTTCCTTATGAACTAGGCCCTCAAAAAGAAAAAAAAAAAAAAGTAATAGAAATTCCCTCCAGCCCTTAAGTGCATAAATTTGCTGTTTGTGCAATTGAATTTGATCCTATTTCTAATAACCAATCCCTAAGATCATCCAGGTCTTTCCTATGGGAGTTTTTAAAATCTTTTTTATTTTCCATGCTTTCCAATTTAATGTTATCAGCATATTTCATTGGACTGCTCCTGGGTTTTGTGCCTGGTAATTAATGCAAATACCAAGCTGGCAGTTTTTAGGGTTGATATTGGAGGAGCCATACTTCCACACTGTTTGGAGCTCACTCAGGGCCGTCCCCAATGTCTCTGAGCAAAAATGCCCATTGTCCTGCTGCCTGTTTGTCCAGGGTAAAGTTCTGGAAAACTGAGCAGCCACTGCCCTGGGTTCTGCTCTGCTGTCCCTGCCCTCCCTCATCATGTCAATTCACATCTAAGCTCAGGTCTTTTGCTGTTTGAAGGACAAATACTAAATTTTTGCCTCTTCTGCTGAGCAGGTATGTGCTCACTGCCTGCTGCCCCAGTGGCCAACCTGCCTCTTGTCATGTTTTCTTTACCAAGTCATCATCTTTTCCAGGTTAATTGTCACTGAGGAAGAACAAGGGCAAGATTTTGTACAGATTTAGTCTCAGTAAAATTGTGTAGTCTTTGAACATGCTTAGTGAAATTTATGATGTAGATAATGTGGTCTCTTGCAATCTTACCAATTCTGTGATTCTGTGGTTTGCCTTACTAGAAAATAGCTATGAGGAAGATAATTTGATGGGTTTAGCATTAGTAAATAGAGCCTGCATTTAATTTATATATGTTTGCCTCAGGTCTGATTGTTTTTTCTCCTTGGTGTTTGTTCCAAGTCCTTGTGTGCTTGGAGGCTGGGATTGCTATTGCCCAGAGCCTTTTCCTCTGGCATTGCTAAAGCTGCAGGCCTCCCAGGGATGTGTACACACGTGCTGTGAGCCTGCCTGGGCTGCAGCTCCTGGGACCCATGGTTTTGCCTGTCCTGCAGTGTGGAGCTGAGCTCACCATGCTGGTCTGACAAGGTCATGCCATTGTTGTGCCATTGTGTCCTTTGAAGCCTGCCAACACAGCTGCTGTTTTCCCTCAGATTCCAACTGGTTTCCCGTCCTTCTGCTTTTTTTTCTTTTTTGGAAGTTCACCTAACTTCTATGCTGTTCACTTTTAGCAGCAAATAGAAAAGTCTCTTCAATTACAATCAGTGTCTGTGATTGGTTTTGGAACTTTTATGAAGAAACTCCCCTAGGTCTTCCATATCCATCTTCTGCTGTTAAAAGTCTGTGTGTCCCATGCATTGTGTAACTCCATTGGAATTGGTTGTTTCAGTGATTTTTATGAACACTTTAAGAAAAGTATCCCACAGATTTTGCCCTTTTCCAATGTAATTGTTTAATCGGTGCTTGCTGAGAGGGAGTACAAGAACACACTGGTGAGGCTTATGGTTCTTTATTTCCTCTTGCAGTGACCTTCTGTCTTCTGAGTATCTTGAGAGGCATATCGAGCAAGGTGGGAAGACAGTGGAAGTTAAAGTAAGAATTTCCTTTTTATGCTTTCCTTTTTAAATTTGCTTGGCTTTTGATGTTCATGAAAACTCACATATTTTTGTGAAATGAAGGATAACTGATTTTCAAGTGATTTGTTTTGATATTCTGAGGCAAGCATGTTTCATGTTTTCTAACTTTCAGCTTTAAACAGGGAAAATACACTGTTATCAAATTTAGAACATTGATGTTTATATCAAAATGGTGTCCATGAAAAATGTATTCATAGTAGTTATTTTTGCTAATAAGTGTACAGTAATTTCACGACTATAAGGCACACCCTTTTGATTAAAATTTTGATCGAAACCCAGAAGTGCACCTTGTAATCTGGTGCGCCTTATATATGGAGAAAATTTGGAAATTTGCTAACCCAGAAATGTGAGCCACAGCAGCTGCGGAGCCGAGCCAAGCCGTGACAGCTGTGCCAGGGGCGGGCAGGAGTGCAGGGACCCGCAGCATGGGGAGGGCACCTCGGGCTGTATTTAAAGGCTACGCCAATCCGTGAAAAATGTTTGCAAATTGAGCACCTGCCAGTAAACCCCGCGATTGCGCGATTCCGTTACTAATTTGTTACTTTTTTGCACGCCAATCCTCGCTGCAAATAAAAGTGTGCCTTATAATCCAGTGCGCCTTATATTTGGGCAAAGTTCAGAAATTTACCGACAACCTGGAAGTGTGCCTTATAATCTGGTGTGCCTTATAGTTGTGAAATTACTGTACTTTACTTTTGATACTTTTTGAAGAAAATATTTTTGTTTCAGTAGATCACATTTTTCATTGTACTAAACCCCAAGTCTTTTGGTTTGTTATGAGCTTCTTGGTAAATTTGAGAATAGCAATATTTATTGTATAGTATTTCCAAATACTTAGTCACTAGTTGTGTGTTTCTTTCTCTGTGTGTTTGTTGGCATGGTGACTCCAAGTTACAGTTTGTTGCTATTGTCTTGTGTTAAATGTCCCACAGCCTTTGCAGAAGTGTTTTGTTGTTTGCATGCAACACGGGAGATTTTTCTTGAGGACCCTCTTTTTTTTAGGACTTATTTTGTAGATGTCAGCTCTAATTTTTGCATAAATTGCTGTAGATAATATAGAGTGTTCAGAAATGTATTATATGTGGTGCAAAAGGGAAACTTTATATTTGCCTAGCAGGTAAATAAATACTAGGTAAAATTTTGTTCAGACTTTGCATTTTATTAAAAGAAATCCTCCAAATTGTTTTACTAAATCTGAGATCATCTAAATACTTCAAAACAAATGCATTAATCTCTGCAGTGTGAAAGTGGATATGGAAATGGGAAAAGCAGTCCTTTATCCACTGGATAGCTGAAGATACGTTTCCTTTGGTTTATTCCCTTCTGTCATTTCCAAATAGGAAGTCTGCTCTTCCACTATTATCAAGATAATAGTCTGCATAAATTACCAGACTGAGGCAAACACATACGTGTTCCATTAAATTGTAAAGACTAATTTCAGTCAGCTCTGCTCTGCAGTCAAGAAGTGTTGCTTGACTGAAGTTCAGAATATGAGTCAAAGCAGAAATAAAGATAATAGCTGATATTAATAAGAACAAAACAACCCATTTATCTGCATTAAGATATATATGCAAGTTAGCTAAGTTAATCCATCCAAGCCCTGTCACTGAATTGTTCCTGATGAGCAAGCCTTAATCAAGCAAGGAAATGTTTGAAATCAGCTCTTCATATCTAAGTACCGTTTAATTGAATGGGAAAGTGATGAGAGGATCAGGCCTTTTAGAGGAAGGGTCAGAAAATGTTCTGGACAAAACAGCTTCCAGCCTCTAGAGTCACAGAGATTATTTCCCCTTCATTTAGGAGCTGAGCCAGGCCAGGCTATACCTTCAGGGATGGCTATCACTGCCTTACTCAGTATTCTCAAATCTGCTTCAAGTAGAGAGCTGTCATTGCTGCATTGAGCTTGATACTTGAGGTGAGCTGAATTGGGAGTGAAAGGGGCTGCAAAGAATGTACTACAAAGGAGAGGGCTTGCTGCTCAAGTGGAATTTCCCCCGCCCCATGCTGCCCTGTACCTTGCATACCCATGGGCAGGGGCGCAGGGGTGGCCAGGTTGTGCAGGTGGGCTCCTCTGCTCCAAGAATTCTGCAGGCAGCAGTCATGTGGAAACATGCTGGGAAAGGGGATGTAAGGTTTTTGCTGTTGCATCTGAGTGTGTGGGATTGGCAGGGAGGGAAGCAGCTGCTGTGGCAAAATGTCAGAAGAGCCTGGTGGCCACAGTCATGGGAACATTTTCATAAAAGTTCAGATACCAAAAGATTTCTGGAAAAGTGCAGGCTACTGAGTTCACTTAAATACCAGACACTGAGTGAGGCTGATTTCAGTATACAATAGCTGTTTAAAAATAAATCTTGTTTCCTTAGACCAGTCAGTATTTTTCAGAGCACTTCTGAGTTCATTTGAGAGCTTTGTTTGTCTGTTGAACAATTTCTGAAAAGACTGGCAGTATCTGTTTGCATTTGAGAAACTGGGACTGGTTTTGCATGAAATGTTTTGAAAATCTTATTGCAACTACAAGAAGTTTCCGTGATGGTGATTTATTACCTTTGATTACTGTGGGAATTGTTTACCATAACTGGTAATACAATTAACATACTAGATTTTAGAGATTGTGCAGATTGCTTAGATACTTATTTAAAAGTAGCTAGTAAAAGGGTGCAACTTATGAATAAATCACAAAATATGCACTCTGCTATGCAGCATATTCCTGAGCAGAAGCTGAAGAGGTATTTAAGAAAGGAGACAGGTTTCTATCAGTTGCTTCAGCATGCTGCTCTTCACCCATCTCTGTGCAATTTATCTTGGGCTGTAGGCAGAGACAGAGGCGGCCTGGCAACATCTCTCATGCTGCTCTGGTGGGAGAAACAGTGACAGAAAGAAAATGTCCATCTGCCATGCACTGCCAGCTGCAGGCTTTGAGCAAGCCTGTTCGTACAGCGAAATGGCCTTCTTACTGCAGAGATTTATTTTAAAATTCATAGATTTAAAATTCATACGGATTCCCCCTTGCATTTCCCTGTGCAAGAAGACTGCACAGACATGCACGTCATGGGTGCTGCTGCTGTGCCATCAGCAATATGGGAGAAGACAGGAGCTCTGAGCCTCTGTGTGAAGGCAGCTGTGCCTACATGCAGCACTTTGGGAATGTGTCTGGAAAGCGGATCCTGCCTCGGCTCACAAGCAATGTGGAGTTGAGAGCGACTTTTTCCACTCCTCCCCCTCCCCTTCTCTCCCAGTAAAACTTCCTGTGCTGTAAAATACATATGGATCTTCTGCCATTACTGAGGATGCTTCAAAGAGTGGGGGGGGCAGGGGAAGGGAGGAATGTTTATACCATAAAAAATACCACTTTTTATTAGTAAAGGGGTTTTTACTGTGAGAAGAATTCTCTGTTTAACATACCTTTTTATCATTAGAAGAAGTTACATTTGATTTCTACATAATTATTAATACATTAGACCATTGTGAAGGTGAAGCATATTACACATGTTTTTGCAGGGTGCCAGCATTTAGCTGCTGCAGAGGAGAGGTGTCTTGTTAATCTGGCACAATTAGGCAGCACCTAAGACATTCATATTAAACCAGGAGCTGTGTGAAATGCCTAAGAAAAACAAAAGGAGGTAGATGTTTGAATTATTTCAGTGTTTCCCCCCACACCCTACTGTGCATCATGTCTCTACTTGTAAAGCAGCAGTGTTGGCCTAAATTCCCTCTGGTAGCAAAGAGAATAATCAACTAATAAGAAAGAGAAAAACCTTTCTTGGTATTGCCTCTTCCTGATTGTGTCATTCCAGACCATCCTATGCTCATAGCACATCAATACTCAACCTGTGTATACCTAATGTTTTTGCAATATATCGCTGTGTCCTTTTATCTCTCATTCTCCCTTTTTTTTTGGTTGTCATTCTGTCACTGATGCTGTCAGTGAGATGAAAGGCGAAAAACAGCTATAGTGCTGAGTAATTCATATGGCTGGATTTTTCACCCTCAAAATGAGCAACTGATATCTATTCAGTGATATTTTCTCAATAAAATGTTTCAGTTTTCCTTTTCAGAGTGCATAGAAATAAATGTTTCTGGTAGTATTCCCCCCAAACAATGGGCACTTCTATGAGTTCCTAGGAAATTGCTTTCTGAGAAAAAATTGAATTGTGAAAATAATTCAGTCAGAAAACTTGCACAGGTAGAGATGTGGTAGATAAATACCAGAAAATTTTGATGGGATGTTTAAATATGACTAGAAGGAACTGTGTTTCGTAAGCAGCCCTTAAAGTCTGAAATTCTTTAGTGTGGTGGTGTAAACACAGCATGTGTATTATGGGCACAAAATTATAGTGAGAGTGCTTAGAGCAGAAACCACTGCTGTTTACTTCAGCCTTGCAGCAGTTCACGTAGCATCAAACAACATGAATGGAGACATATTAAATGCTGGGTACTGTTTTCCTCTGTTGTAGCATTAACAGAGGAGCTTTGGCCAGGCTTCTCCTGTGGGTCAGGACTGCAGAGTGGCTGCGTGTCCCAGGCTGTGCTGAGCCCTACTGCTGAGCTCTGCAGTGCTTAGACCCTGCCCTCTGGGCTTTCTTCAAAGCACCCCCAGCCATCCTGTCTAGCTGGGGTGCCCCAGCACAGCCTCCTGCTCTGGGGGTGCCCCAGCACAGTGACCATCAGTGTATTTGGCCAATGGGGGGTATGGGGCATTTGGGGCAAATGCATTTTAATGCTGCACAGCAAAGCAGAGCTGTTGGCTTGCAAAAATAGTCATTATGTTGTGTGCATTGTTTGACTAGTAGTGTTTGCAAGATTACTTATTGTAGCTTACAGCTATTTTAATGCTTCTGCACAAGAGGGGAAAATTACTGTTCTTGCTGTGCTTAAAGCCTTGGCTAGTGTGTGCCATGATGTGTATTTGAAGGGCTCTTTAAATGCCCTTTTTAAGGAAAAATGATATATAATGAAGACAAATATTAAAATCTTGAAAGACTAGAGGAGTCTGGGTACCTTTGATATGGTAGCTATTGATTTTTATCTTAAACTTCCTCCTTCAAATCTGGTCTGCTTGAGCAGTTGTTAAGGTACAGTCCCTTGGCCAAGGCAGTGAGTGTCTGCACACCTGTGCCTGTGTTTGATGAGACCTTATCCCAAGTAGCATTTCAACATTTCATTATTATCTTCACAGGTAAAAGCTGATCATAAGTCTACAATAAACTGTGGTGCAGCCAGATTAAACACTTAACCAGTGAGCAGGTCATTTTAATAATTGGCTGCTATGTTTCTAGTCTTACAGCAAGGGGCTTCTAGCACAGTTAGGGCACTCTCTGTCTGAGAAAAATCTCTTATTCTTCAGGTTTTGGTAACTCACCATGTTGTAGCCAAAGAGGAAGGTGTTTCAGTTGCCAGGGAAGCCTGTATGCTAAACCGGCTTTTCTGAAAGGGATTACATTTTCTCCTGAAAAGCAGAATGCCAGTTGGGCTGGCAGAGGATGGGATGGGAGTGCAGAAAGACTCAGCCCTGGGAGGCTGGAGCCTGGAGCTGGTGGGGAGCTCTGTGTGCATATACCTGAAACTTGCACAACCCCCTGATGGAAACTGAAAAGGGACAAATCATACATAATGCAGGAATTATATATGCCTGGTTTTGGCAGATGTTTTTTGGTTGCATCCAGAGACTAGAGAAGCTGTTACAATCAGAAAAATCATTCTCTATTTTATTTGAGAGAAGACTTTCAATAAGGATTCCTGTAATGTTGTCAGATCTCCTCTCTCTTACGCCCTCAACAGAGCTCTTTTTCTCTTATGGCAAATTACTAACAAATCTAGGCCATAATCTGCTTTTTAGTGATAGCAGTAAACTAACTGAAGAAGAGCTGATGGGGAGTCTGTGAGTTTGACACAGTTTAGCAGGGGGTTCCTGCAAGGTGGATTTTCAGAGTGCCCTCACCAAATGTTTTCATTAATGACTTATGTGTAAAAAAAGCATGTGAATATTAATGATATTTCCCAACAGTGCAAAACTGAGAAGCATTACAGTGCACAGAAGGATCAGCTGCAGAACTGACTTCTTTTGGCCAATGGAGTAAATAAAAGCCAAATAGAACAAATGGCAACTTCTTACACTTAGGGACTAATTATAGTTGTTTCTACGGTACAATGAAAGTTCCTAAATTGAAAGTTCCCCAAGAAGGGGATTAGAGTGTAGTAATGGAACAGGAATGACAGGATGGAAGCATACTGTGGTCCCAAAGTATACTAGTCAAATTACTTCCTCTAGGTTTTGACTGGAATTAATGTTCTTGATGAAGAGTTGAATTTTTTTTTTAAATTTCAATGTGTTTTCAGTTACTCTGGACATCTTTTTTTCTTTTTCTTTCTTTTCCCCCCTCTTGGTAGTGTCAAGCTGTTACATCAAGCCCATAGGCATTGGCAAATATTTCACTTTCCTATTGTAGCTTTGTTTGAATTCTGGAAGCAAGCCTTTTGGGATTTAGAAAATGTAGTATCCTCTATGGGATACCAGGGCAAGATAATCAACCCTCATATATAGTGCATTTGCCTAACCTAATGATCCTGCAGGTTGGCACTTCTAATGTACATTTACGGTAGCTTTTTTCAACATCTGATTATCTCCCTGTTATTACTAGCTTACTTTTTACATACATCCTGCTACTGAGGAGAAGAAAATTGGAAGTAACAGCTTTCCATATTAGGAGTCATTCCCAGGTCATGATTTTGAATATACTACACTAGAATGAATCCCAGATCATGATTCATGTGGGATTTTGCAGGTTTAATTATCTTGTCTCCTTTTCTTTGTGACAAGAAAAAAATAATCCTAATGGGTTTAACTAGTCCTGCAGGGGGAAAATGTCAGAAAGTGGAAGTCTTCCAGAGCTTAAAAAGTACATTTCACTATGGATGTGGACCCCATTGATGGTGAGTGGTACTGCTGAAGTGACAAGTTCTGTGTGACCATTAGGAGTCACCTCTTGAGTAGTCTGCCACAGTATTCTCTTGTTCCAGAAGGAAGACAGCTTGAACATGCAGAAAAATCTTGCCTGACTTTGTGCACCTCATGTTATTTTCCACGAGCTGCAACAACACAGGGCATACACAGCCAGAGGTGGTAGCAGCCAAGTGTTCTGTAATCTAAGACCATACGAGGACTGAGTATGGCTAAGAGAAATTAATTACTGCTATAACATTAAAAAACGTAAAAGCACTCTGTAGATGCCCTTATTAAAAAATAAAAGTATCTGTTTTGGATTTAACTTAATCCCTTTGAGGGGGAATTAAGCTAAGCAAACAGAAGCTGTTGTACTTCTGAAGGAGTGCTTCCATGCAAGGCTTCAGTGTGCTTTAGCTTGACATCTTTACTTTCTTCATCTTGACTTCTCTAAGTAGCTTCGCCTAGACATGTCTGTTGTTCCCTATGATACCAAACTGGCACTGTATTATTAGCAGTAGGTTAATGTTTCTAGACACAGCCTCAAGCTCTGTGAATTTTCATTTAGAGAGAAAGTTCTGTCATTCAGAAATAATGAGCCAATAGGGATATGGGAGTTGTATTGTTTTCTATTTTCCTCAGAACTTTATGTCCTGCTGCCTACTGACTGATTGGTATCCATGTAGCTGTTGTGTTGTGTTTATAGTAATCTTGTCAATCACATTCTTACACCTTGGCTTCAGACTCGGGGTAGGCTGGTGAGCTGATGTGGCAGACTAGAACGTGTAGATTATAAGGAATTTTTATACTGTCCCTTAAAATGTTTGTTTCCGTTTCCCTGGAGCAGGCATGCAGGCGTGGGGCAAAATGACTGTCATTTAGCTGACTTGTATGGCACGACTAAGAGACACCAGCCAATGCAGCGTCTTAAAGACAGCAACAGAGTAGGCAGGATGAGGTAACCTTTTCTCCTCTGCCTCATCTTTGCCTGGCAGCTGATAATAAAAAATAATTTTCCTTAACACCAAGGTAAATCAAGGCAAGTCAAGAATCTGTTTCCCAAGCAGATGCCAAGGCAGCTTCCAGAGCAGATGGTGTTGCGTTGGCATGAGTTCTCTGTCCACACCCTGCAGCGTTTTGTGGAGCATCTTCTCTCATAGCTACTGGGCAGTAAACACAACCCTCATTTGGCCTCTGAACTGGGAAGCTGGGCTGATATCTTGTGCCATCTGCTGAAGGCTCCTGCAGTGAGTCACTGATGGCAGTTGGAGCGAGTCGCCTGCGTGCAGGATCCTGTCACATACACGTGTGTCTCTGTCAAGAGTGTTGCCAACAGTCTTTAAACATGGGCATTTTGTGGAGAAGGCTTAGCAGCGGCTGTGCCTTATCCTAATTTTGGAATCCATAGCTCTGATTTCAGAATCTGAAGGAGCGTTGTAATGTAATGTCACTACAGTGTGTTGGCTCTGAGTTGTATGAGCACATGTGCTAGCCATCCTCCTACAAAGGGAGAGCACCCTTCACAATTTCAGAACATTTGGCTGTCAGGCGTCTGCAGTCCAGAAACTACTCTTCAAAGAGGGGCTGCCAGGTCCCTGGTGTTGCTACTGAGCTGAGTAAAAGCTGAACTCAGGGCTTAGCACAGCCCCACAGCAGAGACTGTGCCAATTGCTGAAGTATGTGTCAATTAAATGATGTTTTCTCTCCTTGCAGTTACACAGGTCAAAGTGCCATTTTGACTCTTCTATTTACTAATAGAAAGCCATTCATAACAAGTTGTTTTCTGCCATAGAAGTCAGGAACCAGGGTACATTTTCTTTCCCTTTTTCTGTTGATTATGCAGCCTTAGTTCTGAGCTTTTGTAACTAGAGGCAATGGGTAGCTCTTTAAACAGCTAATCTTTATCTGGCAGCTAATCATTATCTAACATTCACAGAATGGTGGCTTGAACCTTAGCTAGCCTTTTGGGAGCTTTCTGCTGCAAGGAAAAAAGGAGATATGTTACTAGGATTTGAATTAAACCAGAAATCCTCTTTCCCTTGGATTAAAATGGGAATATGTAGGAGAAGGAAAGTATTAATTTTAAGGTCAGTGCCTGACTGTCGTGTGAGTTTTACTGGCCAGCACCTAACTCTTAATTACAGAAAATGGCTTACTTGGATATCTGATGTAGAAAGCAGATGAATGTTCATCCTTAGTTTCCTCTCCTGGGAAGGTCATAGTGTCTCTGAGGCGAATAACAAACCCTGCCAGTGTATGGTCAGCAGATGCTTTCTGCACTGTGACTGCAGACAAGAGAGAACTGCTCCCATTAATGACTGTTGGGGCTATTCTTTTGCTTAACTATTTCACTCTTTATCATTAGTATTGGTTAATGTGTTTTTCATCCCTTTTGTGTCTCAGCAGCTGATGCCTCTCAAAGCAGGGAAAAACTATCTTAAAGGGTAAAAACATGTACAGACTTTATTTGCATTGCTTTCGTCTGTGTCTTACCATTTTTTAGTATCTCTGCCATATTACATACCTGACAGGTTGCAAGACTTGTACTTACATGGGCAAAAGGGTTGCATCTGGTTAGAGATGAGCTGTAGCAGCTCACACAGTAAATAGCCCTAATTCAGGATTTTACTATAATTATCCAACTTAAGCATCAAAATGAAGGCTATCTTATGAACTGACAACTATCATAATGATTAACTTGTTTTAATTGATCCTGGGGTCATTCTGGTTTTTATTTTTAAATTTTTTTAGGATGTTCTACATTTTTATCTATCCAAATCAATAAACTTCTTGCTAACAATCTGTATTTTCTGTACTGCCCTCAGACACTACCAGTAGGTTGTCCCTCAAGTTGAGAAGGTTCATGCAGAAAGGATAACTTACTGATCCAAGGACATGGCCAACAGAGTGCCATGGGCATTGGCAGAAAATTTGCTACAGCACAAACAGTGGCTGTGTGCCTCGTGGAGGCAAAAACGTTGAACATCTCTACTGTGGCATTAGCCTGCCTTTAGGTATGGCATAAGGTCTGCCTGTGTGTGTTGCAGGTTTGTGTCACAGCCATTGTCACCAGGCTGACCTTGTCTCACAGAAGATGACATTTAGCCTAATTTTCTCCCATTCTCTAGAGTGAGCAGGTTCAGTTTTAGAGCAGAAGTGGGTAAATGTTCTGCTCAGGCTTATGGGGCATATGTTTGAAGAGCAGTCTGCTTTCCTCTCATCTTACACTGAACCATTCCCCAGGAGCTGGCAAAGGCCGGTGTGGAATTGCTGAGATGGGCAATCATCTTTTGAGAGAACAGAGAGAGGCTCTATTAGCTACAGGAAGCCAACAGCTCTTCACAAAAGACCCTTCATGTTCTGGACTGAACTGTATTTGGTGCTAATTTCAGCTCTTAAGAGAAGTAATGATTACCATATTGGACCAGAATATATTTAGGAAAAAAATGAAGTTTTTTTTCCCCAGCTTTTGTCTCACTCCTAAAGATACCAGTATATAAGAGAGACAACCCCAGTCCTTCAGGGAGTGTTTCCAAGAGAGAGAAAAGAAGATAGATACAATAATTATGTAGTGTTTGATGGTCTTAGGTCTCTCACATAATGCAGTGTATTCCATGGCAGTACCTGCTATAAAACAGCTTTAGTACATGTCAGACCAAGCACAATTTCAGCCTCAGCACTATAGTGAAGCAACAACAGTAAACTTGCCCAAAATTGCATGTGCTTGAAAAAACCTGCCCTGTAGAATCCCTTCACATGTCCTGACTCATGTACAGAAGCACAGAATCATAGACTCATTAAGACTGGAAATTACTTACAAGTTCATTAAGTCCAGCCTTTGACCAAACATCACCATGTCAAATAAACCATGGCACTGAGTGGCTCATCCAGGGATTTCCTGAACTCTTCTCAGAATTTGTAGCTTTAAGTACCCATACAGGGGTCAAACACAGAACCTTGCTCTAACCACCTCAGATAATCTAATGCATCAAATACTTGGAAGAAAAACTATCTCCATTTAAAGAAGTGAAAATAAATGTATTAGCCTAAGTTAATTTTATTAACTGGTTTGAAGTGACTTATGTTATAATGATAGGAACATATATATCTCCTGGATGTTAACATATAAAAAGGAATGTTTTGTAGTGATAAGAACTGGTCCCTGAGACTGAGATCAGAGTTGTGTTTCTATCTCCACCAGAATTACCATGAACTCTAGTAAATCATTGAGTTGAATTGATTTGACTAACTAGACTAGAATTTGTGTTTCTCAATTGTGTTTTCCCCAGACAAGAATTCAGACCTGTTTTTATTATATTTTTCCTTTCTAGATCAGTATGCCTAGTTTTTTCCCCATGGATTTATTACAGAATAAATTAATTTGGAAGCACTGTCATGGGACATTTATTTGATTCACATTCAGAAGATCAAAACACACTTTTGAGCCGCAGACTGGATTCTTAGTATGAAAAAATGTTCCTCCTAGTTGAAAAGACATGGTTTTGAAAACTAATGGAGCCTGAGATTCTATTTCTGGTACATATTAACTACATTTTCTGAGAACAAACCAATTTGTGTAATTACTCCAAATTCCTTCCACAGCTAGAAGTCTGTACAACTCCCTACTGATAGTCTTTTCAGTGTTATTCCCACATCTATGCACTTATTCCAGTTATATCTTTTACAGGAATACTACGTCAAGAGTTCTCTTTAGAGAGTAGTTTATTGCCTGTAAGTTTTTAGATCATCCATGTAGTTTGATTGCTAGTTTTGTTATTTGCTTACTGGAGTCTCTCTTTGTTTATTTCTTATTAATATATTCCAAAAGGACCTGAAAGCCTTAACCACTTCCGTGATCCTGTAGTGGGGGACACCCTACTGACTGGAAAAAAGAAAATCTCAAGTGATGAGAGCTTAAAGTAGCTAAAATATAGGAAGTAAATACATGTAGAAAAAGAGGATAAAATGGAGAAAATGAGCCAAGGTTTCAGGAAAAAGAAAGAAGGATGTATTCTCTCTGAATTCAAATTAGCATAGAATATTGATGGCTAAAATGTATGTGAGTGCAAATTAGAAATTAAAGCAATCTCCTCCTCACTGATACTTGATCTGTGCGCCAAGTTCTTGATAGTCACAAGAAGTGCTGGTCCAGGGGTGGTGGCTCATGCACCTGCTGCCAGACACACCTTGTGGTAGCCTGGTATGAGCCAGCCCCAGAGCTTCTCACTAATGTGAGACAAGGAGTCAACCCCTCCCTGTAGCACCAATTTCCCTTCAGACATCTGGGCAGGGAGGTGCCCATGGTGGGCAGCATGCTGGTTACTCTGCAGGCCAGTGAGATGATTTCCTTTGGCCAGGCTGAGATCAAGTCTGCTTCCCTGAGAGCAGGTGTGCTCTAACAAACAGGCTCCTATGCTCTCTTAAGGAGTGCACCTCAAACCAGAGGCACCCATGCATTGCAGCCGCTTTCAATAGTTTCCACAGCTTGTAGGAAACAGAACAGGATGTCCTGATCAAAACACAAAACTACCAACATAGCCTGCATATTTTCTTACCTTTATCCTGATCTTGATTAATTTTTTTTTTGTATTTGAAAAATAAAAATCAAAAGCATTTAATGTCAGATGTCTAAAATGACTGTGCTCTGCATGAACAAGTGACTGCTGGCTTCTGAAAAAGCTGTAATTTTACCACCATTCCCTCCCTCTAGTAAATGGACATAAATATTCACAGGGCTAGGTACATTAGGCTAGGTAGATTATTCATTCATTTGCTGGAAGAGATATTTGCAAATAAATGCTATTAAAAAAGAAAAGAACTGAAAATCCCTTCACAGTTCTTTAACCAATGTTAGTGCATTACAGCATAGCTGAATTTGTTGAGACACTAATAGGTAAGTTCTTCTGAAGACAGAATTTAAGGGATATTTGAATTGTTTTTCTACTTTTGCATACAAATATTGATATTGTGCAATAGTGAATAAATTTATTGCATGTGCAGTAGGGCTTACATCCCTATCAGTGAAACCAGGGGAATTTTTTGTGTAGAGTCTGCTGGATTTTATTTGAAAGATATACATTTTATTTGCAGAAGAGAAGAGGCAAATATTCATTTTCATTGTATTCCTTCAATAAGGTGTTCTTAGAGTTTCCATTATTTTTGGAGCGCTAGTGACTACTTCTGATTTGATCTTTTTTTTTTTTTTTTTTTTTTTAAAATCAAGCATTATTGTTATTTTGTTAGCATACTTTCTTCTCAGAAGAAGGAAATTGCCTTAGCCTCAGAGCAGAGCTCATCTGATGCAGTCATGTGCAGAGCAGATGTTGAGTCTAAGCCCCCTACTTCCAACTCTTTCTCTAGTCAATGAAGAAAGATGAGCAGTTCTGGAGTAATTTGTCTCTGAAATCCATCTCAGCAAGTCAGGGATTTTGCCCTGAAATTGTGAAATGCACATTTGGTGTACAGTGTCAAGATGATGGTGTTTGTCTAAGTACCAAACTGAGGCTCAAAGAAGATGGGATGAACACTCCTGTGAGTGATAGTCAATTCTTGGTGCATGTCAATGTCTTGGCAATATGTTTATGAAAAAACAGTCTTTGACAGGATGGAGTGTGATGCTGTGGAATGTCCCATGTATTTACAGTCTCAATTTCCAATTTCAGGGAGGAGAACATTGCTATTATCAGGGAAAAATTCGAGGAAATCCTGTATCATTTGTTGCCTTGTCAACATGCCATGGATTACAGTAAGTCTGTTGCTGTGTTTTTACTGACCTTTGTTTATTACTCTTTTAAGCAAAATCAAGTTGTTTATAGTAAAATAATACATGTATACAGTAAAATAAGTGCTATTTATTTTCCTGCTAGTTTGTCACCAATATTAAGTAATCAACAGTCTTCAGAATTTCCTTTTTT
Source organism: Sialia sialis (assembly GCA_009812075.1). Taxonomy (NCBI): domain Eukaryota; kingdom Metazoa; phylum Chordata; class Aves; order Passeriformes; family Turdidae; genus Sialia; species Sialia sialis. The sequence goes on from VRYO01002734.1 coordinate 21,705,142, forward strand.
TTCTAAACTGAGGACTTATAGCAGTGGCCAGGTACTGTTTTAAGATAATTTATTATAGAGTATAGCAGAGTATAAGTAGCTGAAAACATCCTATTCTAAAAGAATAAAAACAATGGCAATAAATTATTTGGAAATTAGGTTCTTTTCTTGTTGCTATAATGATGTATACTTTATTTCTTTTCTAGTCTCTACAAAGAAAATGTCAGTTTAGAATTTATCTTGCACTATCCATTTTTGTTAACAGAATTTCTGACCTTAAGACGTGTGTATGGGGTAATAACTTGCATAGAGAAAAATCTTGAACAATCTAGAAGAAAAGGTATAACAGGGTGCAATAATTTCTATTTGAAGTACATAATTTTACTTAAAATATAATTGAAACTTCTATCAACTGAAGGTTACATGAAACTGTGTATGGATTGTACAGCTTTTGGACCTGTCTACTTTTGGCACTATGGAATGATGCTAGTCAGGTTTTAAGATCAACCAAGTGCCTGTCACTTCTGGGAATTACAGAATCTCAGCACTTCTAATACTGACATCAGCTTGAATAGGCATGGCACCAAGTGAGCCTGTGTGGTAATCATGTGAGCTTTATCTTTTTCTGTGGAATCAGAGTTTAGCTGATGGAAATCCGCAACTATTGTCTATCTGCAACTATTCTGCACATAGTTCTGCTATCAGTCATATAAGTACTTTTATTTGAGTAGTGTCTTACTTTTCCAGTTGTATGTTCTTTGTTATGAAGGAGAGAATGCATGCAGAAGACTTGCCATCCTTGCACTTGTCTGATTTACAGCTGTGCAGCTCAAGAAACTTGAGCCCAGTTTGAAGTATGGACAGTGAGGCTAAAAATAGTAACTTCCTAACGCATCCTGAGCCACTGCATGGCTTCCATTAGCAGTGATCCATTAGGTCTTGGCCCCTGCTAACTCCTAGGAGAAAAAGCAGGAATGAAGGAGAGCCTGCATGTGTGTTTCTCTGCCCTCTTTTTGTGAGTTTATGCTTAAAACTGACTGTTCAGCTGCTCTGAAGTATTAAGTATTCTTAAGTGGCCTGATATCCAAATTGGTCACTTCTGAAGTTACATGATGAACAATGCATTTTTTCATTGTATAATTCAGCTGTTTCTTGAGAGATATCTCCCCATCTCCTTCCCCTCTCCTCCATTTTTTCCCCTGATATAATAAAGTTGTTTCAGCTGAGTTCTTTCACTCAAGCTTACTCTAATCAGGCTGGTATTTTGAGCATCCAGTATGAGAAAATGTTTCCTGAGCTGAATTAAACTCACATTCTCTGACACTGCATTTTCATCATTGCAACTATCTCCTACACAGTTGATTTTAAATGATAAGTAATTACTAGAAACTCACACTGCCAATCAGAGCTCCTTTGCTTCAAATACAGTTTGGAGTATCTTGCTGGAATAAGGGGGAGTTATCTTCTGTAAGGTCTAGTGGGGCAGGAGCTTTGCTTTCATGAATTTTAGGAAGCCCATAAGACAGAACAGATGCCTTTAAGAGAATAACAAGCTTCATATTTGTAAAGGTCATGCCAGTCTCCTCTTTTGCATATTAGTACCTCTAGATCTCAGCCAGTAACAGCAGAATATTCTATTTGTGTGAAGAAATGCTGGGGTTTTTTTCTCATAAGTTATGAATTCCTCTTTTAATGATGTCTGATTTTTGTCCTTCCTTTTATTGGTTAAATCGATCACATCTGGCTGACAGAATACCTGAAATTATGGATGTCTTCTTAATGACTTGGCTAATGACAAATGAATCTCATAAGCCTTAACTTCAAGCAAGCCATTTTGCTTGGATTTTTGTTTTTGTTTTGATTTGCAGTAAGCATGGTTCCCTGCGAGCCAACACAAGGCAGGCTTTGTGGTTGCTGGGGTATCAGTGAGCTGCAGCAGGCATGGCTGGGATCCTGCTGCCGGCTGCTGGTGAACCTAAAAACTGCTGTCACTGCCGGGAATTCCACTGGCACGGCTGAAAATGTGGTTGTCTGAATGCACACCATCCAAATGCAGGCTTCTGAAACGTTCTGCTTTCTCTTTCACACACTTGCGAGTGTGTTTATTGAGAGCAGGCTTATTCAGAGCACAGGTTTATTTAGAGCACACGAGGTTTGTTGTAGCTGGTTGGAAAAGAGCTGTGGATGCTTTGGGTGGGCAGGTCAGATCTGTGGCTATTATCTTGTCACTGCTGAGTGATGATCAGAGGTCAGTGCTGCTGGGAGCAGCAGTCTCATGAGAAGCTCTTGCAGACCTTGCTTAACTAAAGTTGCAATTAGAGGGAAGGAAGTTTTGCCCCAATCCTATTTATTTCCAAGCAAAGAAGCTTCAGCAGATGCTATAATATTTTGCTTAAACTGCATAGACAGTATTTATTTCTGAAGAATAGGCACATGTCATTTGAAATGTGAAACAGTTTTGCATTGTAGTTATGTTCAAGTATGCATATGTAGTTAAGCTCGTACTTGATATATGATATGCAGTCGGTAACCCAGGTTACTTCTGTCAAAGTCAATTTTGCTGATTAAAAAAACATGCTGCATAAGAAAAAAAGAAAAGTATCTGCTATTGTTGCATGTAGTTCCTGGGGTTTTTTTTGGTATTTTTAACAGTAACGAAAGTAAATAAATAGTCTCGCTTTCATGTTGTTGTTGTTGTGTACTGTGTGCAAAGTTAGAACTTATAGCTCATATTCAGGGCCAAACTTAAACAACTTAGAAGTGGCCCTTTGAAAAGGACATGCTGATACAGCCTAATTCCAGCCATGTGTGTGTGTGTGCCACTGCAGTAAAGGCAAAATTAAAAAATATTCTGGTTTGGTTGAAGAATGTATTGGTATCAGAAATAACCTTTGTTTTTCTGCTCTTACAGATTAATATTTGTATCAACACTTTCTTTAAATGAAAAGCTAAGGAAAGAGTTAATAAAAAACCCATTAAAACCTCAGAATAATTCAATTCAATTCAATTCAGTTCAACACCATTTTTATTTGGGGAAAGTTATGCATATGTTCCAAATATGTGTCCTAAAGACATGTCCCTTATTTATCTGCTGCAGGTAGATATCCCCTGCATGGGAACGAGGGCTTTGCACTGGATTTTCAGTTGGTTAAATTAGACCATTTTGTGTTTATATGTATTGTAGAGAAGAAAGAAGAAATTTTGTGGAGAAAATCTATATATCTGAAGAAGCAAATGATTGATCCAGATTTACATTCAGCTCCTGAAACAATTTTAAACTCTTCCTTTCCCAAATATTTAAATTTTAAAAGTGTATTAATTTTGAGAAGTTACTTCCTTATTGGACTAGTGTTTGTTTATTAAATATGTATTTACATTTCCTGCTCTTGACAGTGGGATGTTCTATGATGGAAACCATACTTACCTTATTGAACCAGATGAAAACTACACTTCAGATGTAAGTAGAATTTACAGTAGTTCTGTTGTGTTTTTTGAGTGCAGTCATCCACGGGTAGAGGGTAGGCATAAGGCTGTGGGACCCAAGGGTCATCCCCTCATTCGCAACTTATTCACCTTGAATGTGAGATTCCATTTTCACAGACAAAAGCAGACCTCCATTGACTCTCCCTGAGCAGCTCTAATTTAGGGCTAGCTCTGTGTGCTCAGCCACTGTGTTTGAGGTACTCAGATATAAAAGGTGATTAAATGTGGCATTAGCCATCACATTAAGTTGGGAAAAGAAGAATGTAGAGTAATGGTGCCTTGCAACTTGCATGTTCACTTGCATGTGTTGGGTAACAAGAACCTTTGGAATTGTCTCTTTAATCTCATGAGATGGATTAGATTTTCCTGATGTAACGTGCACAATTGTTTACTATTTCAGGATGACTTCCATTTCCACTCTGTTTACAAATCCAAGTTGTTTGAATTTCCTTCAGCTGACCTGACGTCTGGTATGATTTGTTAATATTCATGACTTACTGAGTGTTTTAGTCTAAGGCCAGATTTGTTCATTATATTTGATAGATCATCTTCTGAGAGTGTATTGTTTTGTTATATATACACAGTTTCTTTTACCCAATTAAAAAGCACTGAAAATTTTGAAACGGTGAAAGCACAGGGAATCTGAAGTCATGCAAAAACCCTGAAACCAATGAATGAAACCTCTCCTAGACTCTCATGCTGTGATATGAGTTTCTCTTAAGAGATCATGTGGTCAGTGGGCTGGATTATGTCCTAGTAGTTGTGGAGAGGAAAGGACTGAGCCTAGAGGTGTGAAAATAAACACCATGTTGATGGTGGTTGATAACTGTCCATGGATTTTTCCTGTTTGAGGTACAGGGTGAGTACCAAGGAGTGAGCATGAGCCTGGGAGACAAGAGGTTGCCAAATGTCACTGCAGTTCAGTGACTCTCATCTGCAGTCTGATCAGCAGCTTTCACAGCACTGGCGATGATGAGGGCCCTGCACTTCAGTGCAAATTAATTTGGAGGCATAAGTAGTTTCAAGTGCTTCAGTCATGAGTGCCTGTATTGTGTGTGGAGGAAGAAAGGTTTTTTTTAAAAAAATTGGTTTTCATCGGAGAGGCTGACTTGTTAATTGAAGTTAAAATTGCAGTATTTATGACATATCCCCATTCTGTCAAGGATTTGCCAGTTTTACAGATGCGTTTTCCTGCTCTACAACACATATCCTAGATAAATATAACTGTCCTTCATAGACACTGGCATTGTGGTAGAAACCACCTCCAGACTAATTTCTTCAAGAGAGTTACAGATGTTTGTCCATCCTGTTGCAAGCTGTTTGTCCCAAGTAACATCTGGATTTGAGATCTTAGGGTACTGAGTACTGCATGCAGGTGGGTAGATAACAAATAAATAGCTGCTGGCTTCGCTGTACAAAGCCCAGCATGTGACATAATGGAAGGTGCTGCCATCTAGATTGAATTAGAATCACAGGATTGTAGAAAAGGTTAAAAAGGAAATTCAATTGCAGAGTGATAGTCTTCTCAGTTATGCAAGTATTTGTAACGTGGATAAGAGGTACAGAGTGCTAATCTTCCATGACTTTATGTTTAGGATCCAATGTATGGAGAAATAGACTTTAATTCACAGTCTGCTCTCCCATATGCCCATACTTGTTTTTGTAAAATTTGTTGAAAAGGTGTTTCTGATGTTTGTAGTGAAAATTACAGTACATGTATAATATTACATCCTCATTAGGAAAACCACAATTTTTCTTTGTTTGTTATTATTCAATTTATCTCTGTCTGGAAGTGACCCTCCATGCACAGTCACAGTTCCAGAGGATGAGAACACCACCAGTATCTCCACTTCGTCTCTGCCAGTCTGGAGAGGTCTGACTGCTGTCTTGACTTGGCTTTTTTAAAATTTAAATAATATTTGTAATTAATTGCTATTAGTATTGTTGTGATTGATTTTTTGAAGTACTACAACAAAATTATTATTAGCAGTAGAAAACACTGTGCTGGCATATGTCATCATAACTACTTTTATACTTTATCATTTGACTGGCCTAAGGAGATTTTCTGTGAAGCCAAAATTTTTCTCTTGTCTTTAGAAGAGAGGGTGTGTAAGGCAAGAGTTCCACTCAGCATTTCCACTGCATTAGGAATGAACTGGATAGATCATCAGCTTCAATACTGGTGTTAAAAAGGGAAATAATTCAAGTGACAGGGATTACTCAGTATCAGTGATAGTAAAAGCACACACTATTTCATTACACTTCAATAGCAATGTACTTCACACATTCTTTTGCTCCCCGGGTATTAAAAAAACCCCACACACTGAAAAGAATTTATTGTACCTTATTTTGCAATGGTCTGAGGAATAATGAGGATTTTAAATAAGGAAGCTTGGACAGAAGACTTGGCATGCTTAGAGCATTTGACTTTGTGTTTACTAGACTGTTTTTCTCACAATCTCTGTTGAGATCTACAATGCCCTGGCATGGTTTTAGATAACAATATGTTTCAAAGGTGCTGTTTTTCAAATAATACATAACAGATGTCCTTTTATTTTGGGATCACATGGAAAATATGTCAATATGACACTTAGGAATGTGGTTTAGTGGGACTTGGCAGTATTAAGTTTATGGTTGGACTTGATTTCAGCAATCTTTTCCAACCAAGATGATTCTATGATTTTGTGAATCTTTATTACATTTTATCAAGGTAATATATCCCCATCAAAACATCTGCTAGGTTCTGTCAACTATCACCATTCTCTCTGATTTTGCTGGTTGTGTTCTTTTGCCTGAGGGTCCTTGGCTGGAAATGCAACCTGTGTGCATTTATTCATCTTGTGAGTTATAAGGCAGTGTTAATATATGTTAATGTGTTAATGGTTGCATTGTTTCCCTTAGAGATGACTGACTTCCAGTTGTGGGTAAAATAATCACATTTGCTGGTAAAGTTAACTGAGACCTTATATACATATGGTAAATTATGATTTTATTTATTAAAAAGTGTTATTTTTACCAGTTTCATGACACACGTTATAAAACCAAAAATGATAGGTTGAGATCCAGGTGTGTGGCACTAGAACAGAGTTTAAACTAATTAACATACATAAAGCACAATCAAAAACATTGTAGAAAGGTTTTCAGGATTTAGTTTCTCATCATTGCAAGCTCAAGAGTCTGCAGATCTTTAGGTAATAAATAAGGAGCTTGGGTTTGATTTACTTTTTCCTCAGTCTTTTCTAACAAAAGTCTTCAAGTGCATTGTTGTAACCATGCAAACATTTTTTAAGCAGAGAGCCTGTGATTCTCCAGGTTTCTTCATGAAAAGATATCTGCAAAACTCACATACCAAAATGACACTATAGTCCCTAATTTACCCAAGACAGTATGAGTTAGTAATGCTTTGATTTCCTGGTTTGTCTTATTAGTAATTTGCCACTCCTGGTTAAGATTATCACTTAGGCCTGACAATGTCATTTCAGATGGGCAACTCAGCTTTGTGTTTTAAGATTTTGATGATATGGCAGCCCCATCAAATTCCTATCACCATAGTTTTTAATCTTATTTTTGAACCTTATGCAGAAATTGTACAATTAATGTGCCACAGGAAGGGAAGCTGTAAGAAACTTTCCTGTCTCACCAGCACAACTGAATTGGTCAGGAATTTGTAAAACAAGCTGAAGTTTTGTAAGAAGATATGTGAACTGGAAGTCTCTTAATTTACACAGCTCCGTCAATCCTATAGCACTATAGGGGTGCTCTATAAACACTATAGGACTATTTACTTCTTTGCAGAACTGGTAAAATCATTGGAGCACTGAAAGAAGTTTTCAGTTTCTTGAAACTGAAAGGATACCCAAAGCTGCAGAGAGCATAAAAGAGGGAAAGCAGTAAAAGAAGAAAGACATTATTACAAACTAAGCAACTGCAAACATTTAATTTACATGAATCAAAGAACGATCTTCTTGGGGTTATCTGAATTGTAAACACATTCATACAAGACAAGGAAAGAGCTCTTTTTCGTATAGGGAAAAGAGAGGCTGTGACTGTGAATCTAGAATTAAAGATAGAAAATTGCTTCTTGGACATTTGAAAAGGTGAGAACATGTATTGTCTTCTGCGTAGCTTATAATGTGTCCTTTTCTGTGAGGGGCTAAATAGATTTGGTGAAAAGGATTTGGCAAATGAATAAACTACTTGATGCTTATGATTAGAGGTTTAAGGAGTTAAAGACACAGAGGGATTAGCAGGGAGGAATATTGTGTTGGTAAGTGAGCATTGCCAAAATCTCATAAGGTTTCTCCGAACTCTGACATATTTTGCTTTGTTAATATAATCGTCTTAAAACATTAATTCTGCCTTCCATGCTCTTCTTATTAATTTAGGTAGCTATTGCAAGAGCTCCGTGAATGTCTGCTGAATTCCCAAAAATGCGATTCACTCCATGGAAGCACTATGCTAATAATATTTCATGCCCAGTATTGGTGAAGTTTTGGCATAGAACATCTGCTGTGCTTTCTGAAGCGTGACACCCTCAGATCATCTGCTTCACCAGACCCAGATTATCACTAGTAGAGTTTTTAATAAGAGCCCTGTTACTGGGAAACATCTGCAGCCTTGCCCCCCTTCTAGCTGGAAACTTGAAAAAAATGAGTTGCTGTATTTACATGCTGAAGTGCTGAAGAATGCCATACTGCTGTCATGTTGCATCAGGGTCACTAATTGCTGGGCTATATTTTTGTAAATATTCAATGTATTTGTCTGTGTTTTCTGCTTAGAGTTCTGGCAGATGAATACTACATCACAGAATTTTGTTGTAAGGCCAAGACACAAAAGAAGGAAAAGACAGGTATGTGCCAATATGCTTGTTTATAAGGAATATGCCATCAAGTTTGTTTCATGTCTGCTGAGATAATTTGTCCAGATGGAGTCCTGCTGCTCCTGCTGGTTTGGCATGAGATCTCTGTATCAATATAGCTAATACAAAAAGAAGTATCTAATGTAAGCTAAGTGTTGATAGGTTCTCTTGCATATTGCCTACCTGAAGAGTTAGAAAATTTTAAAATATTGCTATATTGCAAATGGAAAAGTAGGTAAATTTTTTTGCTTATTTTGAGTATAGTTTTATCAGAAACTCCCATTATAAAATCTATATATTTAGGTTTTTTATATATATATATATATATATATATAGTGAAAAGTAGCTAGTTTATCTCACTTTATTTTGTTTCAAAATAAATATTCTAAACAGAGACTTCATTCCCTGTTTATTAAAGTGGGGAAGCCACTAAGGGCAGATGTTTGTTACCAGTTACACTCTCTCTGTATTCGTTAGACTCTCTTAGAGTTACATTCTCTCCATAGGTTCGTCAAATTCCACGTAAAGTTGAAGAGGAAACAAAATACATTGAGTTGATGATTGTAAATGATCATCTAATGGTAAGACTGACACTTTTCCACATCTTACAATTAGCATAAAATTGTCTTGATTTATCCAGAGAGCATAACAATAACACTATTATAAGGCCAGAATAAATTCAGTACATCATTAATAGAAGAGATTATGGTCTCATTAACCATCGATGAAGTTGATTTTGAATTATGGCAAGTTAATTTCACCAATAATGCAACTAGGCCTGAGGATCAGAAAGTAACTAACATCAGTGTGACTTAACTGGTGATTTTCTTTCTGGATTTCCTGAGTATTTGCCTTAGTTACAGGCACTCAGCAATCCATAGTGCAGTTATTTCAATTGTGCAGCAGCTGTTGAGAATGGGGAGATTAACAGTGACTAGATTTTTTTTATATGTCCCAATCAATGTAGAGAAAATTATTTTGTTAAACTTTTATACTTGCTCTGGGAGAATACAGTGAAGTTTTTAACATAGTGGAAAGAGACATAATAAAATGTATTGAAAAAAAGCCAGACTCATTCAAGAGGGAAAAAGCACAGATATATGTCAGTGAAGATGATTTATTAATCATCTAATGAAGGGGATATCAAAGGAAATGGCAAATTCTTCATCACTTGCAATGTTCAAAGGTAGCTTCAAACACAAACAATGGAATTGCTCTTGGATAAAGTTCAGCCCATTAGTGCCCATTAGACTGGTATTAGATGATTTTATGGTCCCTTATGGCTTTAAAATCAAAATATTTCTATGAATGTTACCTACTTCTTCTGTAATGTGCAGCAAATCTCTCATGCTATACCTGAACTGGCAAAAATAGACATGAGATACAAGTGTACAAGAAGTACACTGTCCTTAGTGTACTCCTCCACCAGCTCAATGTGATGAACACAAGAATAAATTCCTGGATTAAAACTAAAAATATTGGATGAAAATTCCTTAAATCAGTGTAACTATGTTTGACCCTAAAGCCCTGAAGCCACAACTTTTCCCTTGGGATCCTACTGTTCAGGAAGATTTTCTTCAAGGCCAATGTTTCCTAATTTTGTGTAATCACAACTACTGCAAGAGTCAGTCCAGTTAGGAGTTTATTTTCTGAGATAAGTGCCAGTGATCAAAGAAGCCAAATAATCTCCTCCTGTGAGAAGGAAATACCATTTGCCGTGGGATTAACTTCCTGGTTTTGGTGTTTTCCACCCACCATTCCTGCTTGAAACAATGCCTTTCCTATGCCCTAATTGTGGGAAACTTCTTGCCTACTGAAAGATCCTAACTTCAAGAAAATATAGACAATTTTAATTCCAAAATCAAGCATCATGGGGCACAAGAGGGTGAAATATTTCTGAAAATCTTTGTCCTAAATTCTTCTGAGATACCTGTGACTTTCATGCCCATGATGCTTGTTCATGACTCTTTTTTTCCCCTGCAAATAGGAGTACCTAGACAGCTGTTTCCAGTGCCATTTTAATGACTGCATTACAAATTTCTGTAAAGGTGCCATTGGAGTCTGATTGCTGAAGTGGTTTGAACCAGATACTGTAACATTATAGGAGTGTGACACTATGCAAGAAGAAAACCAGAGAACAGCTTAAGAGAGACTATTGTAAAAAAAGGGAGGTTGATAGGTTAAAACACGAATGCAGGCACTTCTGGGATAACACATCTTAAGGAGTCTCAGCTATGGAAGTTTTTGTTACTAATTTCTGCATTGGCATTTGTGATTAATTTTAAAATTGCCTACAATAATGATAATGAAGAGAGTAACAAAATGTTCCTGCTCTTATATAATTTTCCAGTAATGATCCTTGGGTACTTTCTAAAGAGGAATTCATGCATCCTCATAACAGCTGTTGTAATGTGTATCAGTTATGTACATTTCTGAGCAATTTTCTGCTATTGGTTATTAACATTACACTCAGCACAAGAGAAAAAAACTTGCACAGGGGCTTTATTATTGATATAATAGCTTTTTACTTCATGATGTTTTGGAAATAGACCTTGCTTTTCTGTAAATCTGTACCTGTTGCTGGTCTGTGTTTGTTTCACAGTGTAAAAAGCACCGCTTGTCAGTTGGCCATACCAACAGCTATGCTAAATCAGTAGTGAACATGGCAGATTTAGTAAGTACCACTCAACTGTATGTTCTTTTACGTGTGAGATGAGTCATAAGATTCTCCTGACGATAAATGTAGTTGTCAGTTCGTGATATAACAATATAATATATGTGAGGATTACAAATTTTCATCTAGAACAACCATCATTCACCTATAAAGCCTTTGTCAGACAAAAAGCATCAGAGCGGTTTTATTTTGTGGCTTTAAATATTTAAGTATCCTGCTAGATTGGTCCCTTGGGTCTGAGTTTTAAAGAGCACCTTAGATATGACAATTTCTAGCACAGGATCCCTATTTTGACAACTTCAAACCCAAAAGACAATCTCAAATTCTAATGCATTAAAACGTCTCCAGAAAAAGTGCACATGAGTAAATGAGTTAAAATAGGGACATACAGGTGAACTATGTGGATTATATTTATGATGCTAAATTAAGTGAGCTGCTGACTTTTGTACCTCACTGCAGAAAGGTATTAGAAAAGTATTACTAGAAGAAGAAAATGCTTGAAAGAATTTGTTGTGGAGTGATAACACAGCATTGAAAGGATAGCCCTTTTTTTGTGATTCAGCCAACATGAGTTGAAATACTCCCATGGACGTATATAACAGTGAAAAATACGGCTTTATAGATCATTATTCTACCCAAGAGGACCCTTATGTGTCATTGGGTGAGCTGGCTGTTGTAAAAGACCCTTTAATTTCAAATCTTTGAACTATTTGGAATGTAGTAATTTTTCAAAAATCACATTTCTCTTCTATGTACCTCTGCCTGTGTAGGCTAAGAGAGGGCTAAGAGAACTGATTGAATAATTAAGTCTAAAATTTTGATTTTACTTGGTTTTTATGTTTGTTGATTTTAAGGGATATAAAATCACCTACAAGAATGTAAAGTGTGCTAGAATAAGCCAAATATTTAGTTATGCAAAAATGCAGTCTATTACAAAAAGGGGTAAACGTCACCTTTGTTCTATTTGACATAATGTATTTGTTCATTCTGTTAATGTACTAGATATATAAAGAACAACTTAACACCAGGATAGTGTTGGTTGCCATGGAAACCTGGGCTACTGATAACAAGTTCACCATATCTGAAAACCCCTTGGTGACTCTACGTGAATTTATGAAATATAGGAGGGATTTTATCAGAGAGAAAAGTGACGCAGTTCACCTTTTTTCGTACGTAACCTTGTGTGATATTTTATTACTGGGGCTTTTTCTTTCCTTGGGGGCTGCTTCTCACAAATGACTGATGCATCTCCTCTCTATTGTGTGTGTAATCCACAATAATGAAGAAAATAATGTTTAAGATGGGGAGGTGGGAAAAAATGAAAGCACAAGCTGCCTGCCAATGCAACTAGAGGTTTGACTCTTCTTTTGGTTTTAACATCCTAAGTCTGAGCTGCATGTGCTGTAATTCTGTGCCATCACCTACTGTAATTTCACACTCATAAGCCGCACCTGGTTATAACCCGCACTTCCGGGTAGCTGGGAAGACCACGGAATTTGTCCATGAATAAGCAGCACAGGGTGATTAGCTGTATTTTTTTTTTCTTTTTTTTTTCCTGTGCTCACTCCCCTGACATGGCTCCTGACGCCCGGGGGCCAGCGGCGCCCGCGCGTTCCTGCTCCCCCGCTCCTGCCACCCGGGGGCCGGCTGTGGCAGCCCGATCTCGCTCGCCCGTGTGGCTGCTGAGGGGAGGGGAACGCGGCTCCCCCCCGCAGCTCGCACTTCCGGGTTGGCATTTCACCGGAATTTGTCCATAAATAAGTCGCACCTGGTGATTAGCCGCACTTCTGGCATTGGCTCAATTCTTCAGTGAAATAGGTGCAGCTTATCAGTGTGAAATTACTGTACTTTGTTATTCTGTGCAATCACCTACTCCATAAGTGCAGCTATCTGAAGAGTCATGCATTGTTCCACCTCAGAGACTGGCTTCTTTGGCAGTAGAGCATGGATTACTTAAAGGCAGAACATTTGTTTTGAAACCAAAGAGGTTTTCTGCTTAAATAAATGCACTGTGGCCTGCTTTACTTTGTTGAATGACCTGCATGCTGCAGGATTACTGAAGTTTCAGATCCTTAAAACAGTTTTTTCTCCCAAGACATTTGAGCTATAAGAATACTAAATTGAGAGGAATGTTATTTTCTACAGATATCTTAATAAGATTGATATAATAAAATATAGTTACAAAAATACAGGAGAGATACATGGCTGAGATTTTTGATCCACACAAGACATGCCAGATGAATATCTCTGTTGGAGTCCTTTTTTCTCTCTGCTGACTGTTTTAAAAGCCTGTAAGAATAAATATAATCTAACCACCTCACTTCACATGACTTCAGTAGGGTTCCAGGATACCCAAGCCCAGTATCCACCTTCAGAATTTTTGCACATACTTAGTTACTGCCACTGATTTCTGCCTTGAAGAAAGCTAGTAAGATCTGCAAGTGGCGCTTGCAGATTTTGGTTTCCCTGTCTCAGATCTTCATCTCTTAAATGGGAATCAGGTTTTCTCATATCCTTTGTGTACCTTCTCTGGTGACATTTGGGGAAAAAGTCTGGTTCTTGTGAATGTGTATGGATTGACTAGGACAAAAGAGAGACAAATTTGACCTATGCTGGGACTTTGGGCATCACTGTAATACTACTTCCAATGCTATCCATGGCACCACCGGCAATGGTGGTGGTATTGCATTCATAGATAGTTTAGAAACAGCAGTTTCTGAAATTGTGTCTGTGAGTGAAGCACAGCTAAATTGGAAGGTGGGGAGAGCTGGTGTGATGGTACAGTGGTTACAAATGAGCTTCTACTTTTGGCACAGTTAGCCCATTGTGATCCTTCTTGATGTTTTTCTCTTCTCACCTGAAGAAATAATTTTCTGGATGGATCGGTACTGTCAGTGGAGCAGAGCATATTTTGTCTCCAGTAACTGGCAGTCATTCATGCTGATGTGGTCAGCACCAATGAGGTGATTAGATTTAGGCTCTGGATGCATCTGTAGGAGTTTTCCCCTACCTCTGCATCTTCTGCTAATGCATCTCCTGCTAATGCATCTCCCCTTGAGTTTTACCACATCAGCACTGCCCAATTAGACACTCGTTTCACTAGTCCTGTGCTTTGGGAGCATGGTGGCCTCTCCTGAACTCTGCTTGGAGCATGTGCCAGTGGAAGGAAATCACTACAGTAGAATGTCAGAAGCAAAAGACCGGGCAGATCCAGGTGGTTTGGCAAAATAGTCCCCTTCTTCTTATATTAGATAGTCTGAAAAGGAGGAGGGAAGAGAGTATAAGTTTTCTGGAGATAATTTGTCATGTGAGGTTTGTGAGTGGTTATCTGTTTTCCCATCTGGTTTTGCATAGTTTGCAGCATAGTGGTGTTATCCAGCATTTGCAAGTGCCAGCTTCTCATTTGGATATCAGAAGGGTAGATACTGGAATAGGCAGGTGCAAAACTCATGGACTGAGCAGGGTAAAATTATTTTTCTTTTTGTTTTTGTCAAAGGGGGAGTCGATTTCAGAGCAGTCGAAGTGGTGTAGCCCACACTGGTGGAATCTGCTCCTTGCTTAAAGGCGGAGGTGTGAATGAGGTAGGTGGGGGTATGGTATGAGCAAAAAGTGGTGGAAATTTATCTGCATGGAATTTATCAGTTCAGGCATGTTCCTCAAAATATTTTTCTTTTGTTTTGCTGATGTAGAATCTTAGTGCAGCTCTCTAGAAGGAACACTTCAATGAAGAGTGATGAGTGAATGAAGTCAATACACTTCAAATACACGTTTAAGCAAATTATGCAATATTTTGTCATTCATATTTCCAGCTACAATTCCAAGAGAGAAACATACTTTCTCTTACTTAGCTTGTTTATAAGCCAGTGTTTAGTTTTCATTTAGCTACCCTGAAGTAAGGATTCTAACACTGTGTATCTGATTTTGCCTTTTCTTGCCATGATATGAGAAAAGCTTCACTTGAACTGAGATACCTGTGTGTTACTGATTACTTTTCCTACCTTGCTTGTTTCTTTCAGTTTGGAAAGCCAGACTTAATGGCAGTTACCCTGGCACAGACCTTGGCCCAAAACATTGGCATTTTCTCAGACAGAAGGAAACTTCTAAGCGGTAATTTTTAATTTGCTTTTTCACTCTGTCTCAAGAGAAAAATCTTAAAAAGTGGAGGATCTTATCAGTGTCTTTCCAATACGTACTTTTTCATTCTGTTTCTCACAATGTCGAACTGTTTTTATTTCTTGCAGTAACATGAGAAGGGACATATTAATTTTCTTGGGTACCCTGCTGCTCGTAATTCCTGACAGCACTGGTGTCACCATTCCATCCAAAATAGACCATAAAGGTGCCTGCCACTTCCATTCATTTCAGGGAGACTGGTGTCCCACCCACAGACCAAATGACTGCCGTCCTATGACGCAAGGGTGGGAATACACATTATTAGGTCTAGGGATAATGAGGAACCGCCTCAGTAATGTTATATGGAACAGTTTTAACAATACCACTTTTTATCTGTTTTCCTTGATTGATTTCCTCTTGTAGATTACCCAAATCCCCTGGTTCTCCTGTAGATTACCCAAATCTCCAGCATTTGCTACCCTACTGCTACCATTTCTCTGCTGTTATTTCTCTTGGTTTTCAGCTCCTTAGTTACCCCTGTTTACCTGCAATGCTTTAATCTCCACCATTGTGCCTACAGCAAGCATCTCACCTTCCTGCTTCCATGTTATATGAAGTCTCAGTTTGATATGGTTAAAATAAAAATAAAGTTTTGAAACAATTTAGATAATGAACCGGAGTGCAGGCTTACTGGATTGTATGTGCTTATGTGGCTTATGTTTAAAGTTGATTAGTGGATTTTTTTCAGGCATTCTAAAGACAATATATAATGCAGAGATATATCTGCATTTAAAGGGTTTTTGTTGCAGATTATGTAAAACTATTTTTAAAAATACTAAGAAATGTAGGACAGATGCTCTATCCTACAGACATGTTCCGTACTCATTTTCCAAACACATATATTTGAGCAGATGTAGGGGCAGGGTAAAAGTAAAAATTATAATAGTAGTGCTTCCCTTTCTTTATGGCTGAGAGGGGCAGGACACTGTTTTTGTAGGGAAACAGGAGAATGCAATTGTTAGACAGAGCTTTGTTTCCTTTCTAATTGTACTTTTAAAATGGAAGCAATAAACTGATGTTCACGTGTACAGTAAGAGACGTTATGGAACATGCAAGTGGAAAGCATTTCTACTGAAATTAAAACAAGACACAGCTTTGAAAGAGGAGGAATGAGACCAGAGCAAAGGGAGCCCATCTGGCAGGGCAGAAGGGAGTTGCATGGGGAAGGGAGATAGGCAGGGGAGGGGAGAAGGGAGAGCAGAGGAAGAAGCTGATAGATCCTGCTGTACTACCTTGTGTTCATTTATCATTCCATGCTTTTTTTTTTTTTTTAATAATCTTAATTATTGTTTGGGATTTTTCAAGGGAAGATTTTCAAAATCATATTACCATAGTTAAAGAAGAGAACTAAAAAAATAGAAAAGTAAAATGATTATTTTATTTTAACTCTGAAAATTTGGGAAATGAGTATCATCATACAGGAGAAGATGAGAAAGCTAACTGATGATTTGCAAGTGCTAACACTGCAGTTTTCTTTAAAGGGAGGAGAGAAAAACAGGTGTGCAATAAACCAGCAAATTATTATTTTCAACTTGTGTTTTTAATGATAGGAATTGTATTACTTTGGACTCACAAGACTTGAGATGTAACTTTTTATCTTTTTTTTTTTTTTGTCAGGTGAGTGTAAGTGTGAGGACATGTGGTCTGGATGCATAATGGGAGATATGGGGTAAGACATTTCACTGGAGAAAAGTCATGTTCTTCATATAGTGACATAAAGTAAATGTGTGAAAAATTTTCTCTTGTGGTTCAGCTGAATATTTTTGATGACACAATTTTCAGAAAGTAAAGTATTAGGCGTATATCATACTGAGACACCTTCAAAGAAATGTGAGAATAAATGAGCTCATGAGAGGAGCATGTGAAGATTTTGGATGAATGCTGATTTAACTAGGAAAGCACAAGGCTTTCTAATGGTCAAGCCAGGTCATTGCAGAGAAGCAGAAGGAGGTGTAGCTTGTTTTCTTATGCAAGTTTGCTATTTTGGAAATAATGACACACCCTAATTCTTGAAATTCCATAGTCAAATTTCAAATGTCTCATTTTCAGTGTTTTTTGGGAATCTTTCATCTATATCATTTTTTATCACCCAGTTAGTGTGATATTGTTAGATAAACTGCCCCCATTGGAGGCTGAGTATGTTCATACCCATGTGTAGTGTCATTGGAGAGATTTTAACATAATGACTGGCGAATCAGCAAATTTTTGCTGCTGGATGAAATTCGGCACTTTCTGAAGTATATTCAGACCCTAACACTTTTTATTACAGGCCTGTCTTTTATCATTCATATGAATTACATTGTAGCCTAGTTTTAGATATGAATTACATTGTACTCTAATTTAGATAAAGACAGGGCTCAGTTTTTAATTAATTTTGAGTGGGTTAACAAATTTTCACTATAGCTTTGTGGTCAGAAAAATTTTGAGCAAAAAAGTATGTTCATTCAAACCTCTTTGAAAGTGTGAATATGTGCCCTTTTCACCTTAGTATACCTGAAAACATACCTGATAGGGCGTTTCTGATTTTTGGGAAGTTACAAAGCCACTCTGAGTGGTATTTTTGATTCTTACAAAAGTTATAAATTCCCATGTTGTGGCATTTAAATCAATTATCTGAAGTTCAGACTTTTCAAATAATTTGATACATGAAAAAGTCTTGTAGCTTATTGCTGAACTTTAGTAAAATCCACAACCTCTGTAGTATTTAGACCTAATTCATGAGCATTACAGATGGAAAAAGCCAATTATGTTTTGGAAGCTATCTCTCCCAGCAGTGCAGGACAGCACTTTGGCTAATATTTTTATACCTAGCTGATAGATGAAAGCCCTCGAGACTCCAAAATCTTCTTGAAGCATAACTACTTTAATGACTATAGACCCGAATATAAAGATCACTGCATTTGCCTTGGGGAAAGTTATTTCCCTGTGGAAAGGATCCATGCAAAGATGCTCTGCATCACATTGTTTTTAGGTGGGTCACTGTGCCTCAGGGGCACTCTGTACTCAATTGAAATTTACTGAGTGGGACACATGACAGAGGGAAGTTAAAATGTTAGGTGGTGTTTATTAGAAGCATGTTTAAAATGGCATAACTCTATTATATAAAAAATCTGTTGGTCAGGGGAACCATTTCCTCTAAGAGAGAAACAAGCTATAAGCTGTCTCCTGCAGTTTGTATAGGAGGAAATAAATGTATTTCTGAGATCAGGCCTGTTAGTGGAACAAGTCGTGCTGGTGCAAACTACACGCTGTGGTGCTGTTTGTCATGTAAAAACTTAGTGAAATGTTTTAGACCTCTTACATTCCATGACCTCTGTGTTATTGTTGAAATTTTCTAATAATTTACTGGAAGGATTTTCGATTTAGATAGTCTTACAAACAGATACTCACCCTGATTCTGAACAACAAGTTTTCATTCTTTTTCTAAAGTATAATGTTATATGTCTTCTGTTTAAAAAAAAAAAGAAAATACAGTGTAAAAAGCATCAGAGAAAGTAACCCTTCTGCCTTATTCTACTAGGTACTATCTTCCAAGCAAATTCTCTGAGTGTGATATTGAAGAGTATCATGAATTTTTAAACAATGGAGGTGGAGCCTGCCTTTTCAATAAACCAACCAAAGTAAGCATTATATTAATGTTGAATATTATTTCTATTCTATTGGTAATTTTGATGAAACCAAGAAAAATGAAAATTATAATGTTGAAAAAAACACCTGTAGTTTTGATAGTTCTGGTTCTTTCTAAGTTCTAACTATTCTTGTAACATATGGATGTAAGTAGATTATTTTAGTTCATAGTAGTTTAGAAAATACTTCTGAATAAATTTCTAATAAAATGGTTTCATGTCCAGTAGAGTATCCACAGCCTCTGATCAAGAAACATCCCTCAAAGAATTTGTTCTGAATATTGCAAATACAATACAATTTTGCATTTACAACAGGTCTGCAGTAGAGGATTTGCAGCAGCGTTTTGGTATATTCCTGCTCCATTTACTGAAACGTGTTAAAATGTAAAGCAGGATAATGATCTTTACTCTTTTCTATATATAATTAATGTCAACCTGTATTTAATGGCTGTCTTGGAACAAGCATAGGAAAGCGGCTAAGTCAGAAAGACAGTCCAATGTGAAAAAAAAAGACTTTTCTGGTAACTGAAGTGGTCACAGATGTAAAAGACAAGAAAATCAATTCAGGAGCGATGCATGTTCCTTCTGGTGAATCTGAGAAAAAGTGCATTCTGGCAACCACAGAATTTCAATAACAGTTAAAGAAGGAAGGAGAAAACATCAAATCTGGACAAGCTGAGCCTGATTATCTCTTAAAGGTCTCTTCTGATGAAAGAGTATATTATTAAAAGTGGAGAGAAAGCACTGTAATTCATTAATAAGATGTAAAATTTCTTATTTAAAATGTACCTGAGTTTTAGAAGTTTGCTTTTTTCCATTGCATTAAAGGTGGAGGGAAATGCTGGTAGATTTATTTACTTGCCAAGTGTGTTGTTTATATGGTGTAATGTGTCTTACTTGATTTTATTTTAGTGATTGTGTTCATTTACATATCTGTCACTTGGAAAAAACCCCAATTACTCTCCTTTCAATGTAGTTTGGCAGCAGTTTATGGTTTTTTTTTGATGGCATGCAGAAATGTGAGTTAGATGTGGAAGCCAGAGTGATTTAGTTGTTTTTATGTGTTGTGGTTTGGGTTGGTTGAATGGTTTTGTCATTAGATGTCTGTCTAATTAACAAAGCTGTCAAAGATGTGTTTCCTAGCAAGGGTGGTGAGACACAAACTTGTTTTTGTTTTTCAAGCACTATGAGATAAAGGAAAGCTGATGTGACAAGGTGCAGTGTTTGGCAGTGCTCCACTCTTAGATCAGCTATAATCCCAAAAATTACATCAATGGCTGCTGGAGCTGCCCGAACATATGCTCTTTTCAAATGAATGGATGAATGATATGGCTCTGGGGAAAGATTATCAAATTTGCTTGCTATGTTTGTTTTTTTCCTTCAATTTTGTTTTTAGCTGTCCTTGTGTACTGCAGTAAATTGGCCCAATATTTCAAGGCAGAATGCTCTATTGCTGCTGTCCCCTTGTCTCTGCTGTGCAGCACACTGAGAGATACATAGGAATACATAGGAAACAAGCAGTTTTAATACCTCTTTAATAATTCTAAAGGCTTGCATACATTTTATGTTAAATTCTACATATGCATTGCATGCTGCAGTCCAATTTCCATTTCAATAGGGGATCTAATAATAGCACATCAGCCTGTGCCAGGCTGTGGTTTGTGGCACAGTGAAATACGTGGGGTGATGCTCCATCCTGTGGGCTCCTGACAGAAAGGCAGCAGCCAGTGAGAAATGCTCTACATTGTGTATGATGTACTTGTGCAGATGGCTCAGGAGCAGAGTGATTTTGGAATGGTCCTAGTTTAACTGGAGAAGGATGATGTGCAAAATTTTAGTCTGGTGACACACTTAAATGCCTTCTCATTTATATAATAGAAGCTACTATTATGTTCTCTTATGTCCAAAGGAATATATATTTTCTTTTAGAAGAGCTGCCTTTAAAAATTTTAGGAAGACAGAAAAAACTAAACTGGAAAGAACAGAATGTAAGTGTTCCTTAGAAGAGGTTTTATGACATACAAATATATAGATTTTTATCTTTTAAGCTACAGACCAGTGGGAAGTTGGAAAGGAAAGGGAGGACTCATCAGCAATACCTCCTGAGCACATCTCCCTGCGATACATACTTACAGGAAACTGCAGAAAGTTCCCAGCTGTAGTAGAGAAAAAATGGAAAAAAAATCCAACTGCAACAAAAACCTATAAAAAAAGCTTGCCTCTCTCCTTCCCAAGCATTTCTGAACCACATAAAAGGACTATTTTTCATGGCTATTACCTCTGAACTTACAGTGCAGGCATTAACCTTTCAGCCCTTGTAAGTTAACTCCAACAGCAATTGCAACTGCTGTGAAGATAATGAAATCGTGATATCTTTAATTTTTTTTCTTTTAATGTCACACCTTTTGTTGTTCATTGTAACTTCTGCTCAAAATGAATTTGCTGTCAAGCTGACATCTATGCACAGAAGATACCAGATGACTTGGCAGCCTTGCTGTATCAATTTTCAGTAGTGTTCATTCTCTGTTTGCTTTACTTGTGTGACTTGTGTCAGTCCGTCTCTCCCTGCGTTGTGGGAACTGTTTTGCAGTTAATGCACTTGGAGTGCTAGCTTAAAAACCATGTAGCACAGAACAAATATGACAATGATTCCCTTAAAAAGAGACATGCCCTTTCATTTCTGAATTTCCATGCAGCTTCTGGATCCTCCAGAATGTGGCAATGGCTTTGTGGAGGATGGAGAGGAGTGTGACTGTGGGACAATAGCGGTAAGTGCAGTGTATTTTAAATTAGCAACTAGACTTGTCCAAGAGTTGGTACTGCACATTGCTGCTGTTAGTGATAAGTGGAAGAAGACAAGCAGGGTGAGGGTTGTGTGCCCAAGGATTCACAGTTGCCTTTGCAACTATTGAAAGATATCATTTTCCTAGATGGAAACACTGGTCAATGCTAAAATGTTAGTATTTAATGGTTGACAATATGAAATTAGGAATTATTTTCTATCTTGCACAGGAAGCAGCAGTTCATGCCTTTTTCTGCCTAAAGGAATGAATAAAAATCCATTCAGGTAGCTAATACCTGAATACATATTAGCTAATACGTGCTAAGATGAGAATTAATAAGAGCTTGGGGTTCAAGTGCTTTTCCCATGTATTCTGTTCTGTGTGTTCCTCAGGAGTGTGCCAGTGAAGGAGGAGAGTGCTGCAATACCTGCACCCTGACTGCGGGCTCTCAGTGCAGCAACGGGCTCTGCTGTCGGAAGTGCCGGGTAAGGGCAGTGTCCTGCACTGCAGCAGCCTGGTGGGAATGCATCCAGGTGCCTGCAGGCACTACAGAACACGTGGTTTCCCTTACAGCCTTGTGATTACTCTTCTGAAAGCTTACCTTTTAAAACTGGCTGAAATCTGTATTTTCTGAGGTTGTACTCTGTCTTTTAGGCTTGGCTTTTTGGGACAGGGACTCTCATCAAATGCAGAGGTAAATTGAATCCTTTCAGAGAAGTTCAATGAGATCTGATTAGACATCATTGCTTAAAGGATAAATTAACCATAAAGGTTTTGTTAGATGTCCTTGTTTTTTCACTATGAGAATGGTGAGGCACTGGAACAAGTTGAGAAGCTGTGGATACCCCACTCCTGGAAGAGATCAAGGCCAGGTTTGATGGGTCTTTGAGCAAGTGGAAGGTGTTCCTGCCCATGGCAGTGGTGTTGGAGCTGGATGATCTTTAAAGCCTTTCCCAACCCCAACCACTCTGTCATTCTGTGAGCATGCACATCCTTATCCATGTACCACTCCCAGTGCCATGTGTTGCTCTGGATTTTGCCCCGTGAGACTGAATCATACCACAGAGTGTCTGACGGAAGGATATTGTGAAAAAACCCAAAAGTGCAGCCAGCAGAATTACTAAGAAGGGTTAATCTAAAAGACACCTGACTTCAGTTTCATTTTGGTCTGACTGAAATCCCGTTGAGTAAAGGGAATCAAACCCTATGCAAACTGTAAGTTCTCCTTCTTGATACATCAGCAAATAGTAAAAGGAGGTTTAACCAGACTGTGGCTGAAAGTGAGCCCTGCTAAATATGACTTCAAATAGTAGTTTGTACTAATTTAGTAATAAGGATTATTAGTATTAATGTAGTTAAAACTGTGCTGTACTATGTGTGATACTTTTATCTTTGTCTGTGCCCATTTGAGAATTTAATTTCCTTAGGAGTATCATTAATAATAACTGGACCCATTCTTGACTTTGTGCTCATCCTAATGTTAGAAAAAGGAAAAGCACAGATTATGCTGGAACAGACGACATTTCTCTAAGCACATTCCTTTTTAAAATATAATAATGAAAAAGAAAAATCAGCAGATTGCCAGTGTGGGTTAATTTTGCTTAAGAATCCAAGACATAGGCATCACATTTAAGACTGTCAGAACAAAACAAAGCTTTTGTATACCTATTTAATTTTTTTTGCAAATGAGAAAAGGATTTATCTACTTACAGAGTGGCAAGAATTTTACAGAACATATATACCTAGGAGCTATTTATCAGGACAACTAAAAAATACTGTATATAATAGTTCCCAACCAAACTTGGGGTTACCTTCCCCTGCAATATCCTGCCTAAAAGCAGGAGTGAAGCTGGGGTTGCAAGCAATACATGGGAATATGCATCCCAGAATCCTGTCGTGTCTCTGACAAGGTTTGTGTCTGCCTGCATTTTTCTAGTGACTGGTAGAAAAAAAGAAGCTGAGGGCTGAGAAAGTACCATAGTCTAGTTCTTCCACTGATTTGTGCCCATTACACACCAGATGTGGAGCTAGCAGTAGTCCCTCCAAAAATATATACACATGCAGAGCCAAAAAGATACACAGGCCTGCAAAATTAACTGGGTATCACAAGCTTAAGAAAACTTTGAGGAAAAATAAGGAGTTTGTAATAAGTCCATGACCAGAAACACTAACAATTGCCTCAAATGAGATGTTTTCCTTCTTTTCCAGGTCTTGAGACTTAGCACATAATTCTTTAGCTAAAATATCTATATTAGGTCACTGGTACACTTTTCGTTGTTAAATATCCAGTCCCTTAGAAAATGGTGTCAAGCTGTACAGAATTCAGTACATTTATAAATAGTTCCTGTTCTTCAACAACAATGGGGGATTAAAATAACCTAAGTGTTTTTATGTAGAGCTCTGTGGTGTTCTTCATCTCTAGAGAGATCAGGATGACTCCTTCTGTTCTGTAAAGAAGAGTAAAATAGTCACAAAAAGGCACAGTGACCTGGTAGGATAATGCTGCCAGCCACTGCAGTATTGGTTTGGACACTCCCAGGGGTCCTCTGTCCCAGGAGAGACTTCTCCTGCTCAGCCCCACAATCCATGCCCTTGGGAGGGGGTGCATCAGGGAGAGGTATCATGTGTACCAGTAAATGGCTTGAGTGGTGCAGCATCCACAGCAGGGAAAGAAGAGACTTCCCACTTCAGTTAGCATGTGAATATTTCCTGTTTTTTTTTTAATTTTGGAAGCATTGCATTTAAGGCAAGATATAGAGAAACCAAAACACTAATTTTCTGTGCTTTTTTTCCTAGTTTGAACCTAAAGGAGTTTTGTGTCGAGAAGCAGTGAATGATTGTGATATTGCAGAGAACTGCACAGGAAATTCCAGCCAGGTGATTTTTGTGTCTTCTATTCATGAGACAAAAAACCCCACCTGTAATCTCAAAATCACTATGAATGCTTTGTATAACATGGTGTATTAAAATGGTGTGAAATTTGTTGATGCTGAAAAAGCCAGAATGATACTAAAATAATTTTTCATATGACTTTTGTTGTATACTTTGCTTTCATGCTTGTCTGATCTATGATCTATTGCTTATTTTCTCTTTCTATAGTGTTCTCCTAATATCCATAAAATGGATGGATATTCATGTGATAACAGACAGGTAATTAGGACTTCAGTTAGTTTTACATTCTTTCTGCTGTTTTAGATTGCTTTTTATGGATTTTTGTTTTAAGATCTTTGAAAGTCACCTGGGACAGTTCTGCTGTCATGAGTTTTGGGTGCTAGTCATATTTTGAATGAAAGGAAGATAGAGTCACATATTAGTTGCCTCGATATACAGCATGTGACTAATCTTTATATTAAAGAAATACTTATTTTGAAAAATCAAGTAATTTGAAATACTTTCTGTGTTTTTTTCTTTCTTTCTAGGGTATTTGCTTTGGAGGAAGATGTAAAACCAGGGACCGGCAATGTAAATATATCTGGGGTGACAGTAAGTGAATGTTTCTGTTTCTAAGTTGGTTGTAGTACATGTGGCTTGAAAGAGCCTATCTTAGCTAAGAAAAATTATGGAAGAGACATACTGAGAGCCATTGGAAAAATCTAGAACTGTATGTCTCTCCTTTTCTTCCCCCATCATTTTGTCTTTCCATCCTCTTTTCCACCTCTTTTTCTGGTGTTGGTTAACTTATTGATGTTTATTCTGAAATCTAAAACTTTACTTCTCATTAATAATCTAGGGAGCCTATACTCATGTTCATTAGATTATTTCAGTGGCTTCTGGACATTTTTGACCAATAAAACCTCATAAATCTGAACAATACTTAAAAACAGTCCTGTGGTGCCATTACAGAGCTTTTAACTGAGAAGAGCACTGTGCAGAGTTTCATGGGCCACCGGCAGATCGTGATGTTTCAGTTCACAAACTACTCTTCTAGCTTTGATTGTGTATCCCCATTTCTCATGACATGTTTTTTCAAAGTCACCATCTTAGAAGAGATTTGTTTCTGTTTTTAGAAGTGACAGCTGCTGACAGGTACTGCTATGAGAAGCTCAATATTGAGGGGACTGAGAAAGGAAACTGTGGAAGAGACAAGGACTCTTGGATACAGTGCAATAAACAGTAAGTTGATCCATTTAGAAAGCTACTGGAATGAGGTTCTTATCCTTGATCCAGTTCTTCTGCTGGAATGAAGAGACTCAAGAATCCTCTCTATGGGTGAGATTTCTGGCCTTCTGCTGACCTTTGTGCAAGAAGTCCTGGAGGGAGCAGGGTGCCAAGAAGAGATGATCCCTGACAAGAGAGCATTATCTGAGCTTGGGAGAGCTTGGACCAAAAATGATCCTAGTAATAAGTGAGAGTTAGCAGTGCAGAGGAGAGCAGCCTTTGGTTTCACATCTTGGTATGGTGTTCACTTTTTATGCAGTGCTATTGCATTGCTAAGTTGTGTTCACTTTTCATGATATTGTAACTTTCCAAGTATATTCCTGCAAGTAGCTGCCTGAAGCAATTTTTCACATTTTGCATTTATACAGTTCATTATTTCTGCCAATTTCTGAACCTTTCACCAGTTGTTATCAAATTGCTTTTTCAGATTTCTCCATTCTGTTCATGACATTTGATTTCTAGTTCTGCTACAGGTGAACTAATATTCTTTCCCACTTTTTAAACACAGATTTGGTAACCTTAATTCCGTTCCATTACAAATTCATAAGTGAAAAATATTCAGTAGTATGGGAGATGTCAGACGCTCCTACTCTGTCAATTGTATAAGGCTCCACACATGAATAGTGAGGTCCCTTCAGCAGTTGTATTAAACTTGGTGTCTATAGTTCCCTTACATATGTGTCCTATGAGAGTGTATTTAGAACCAATATTTACTCTTGCCCCTCTATGGACCAGTTACTGTATCTTAATAGATCATTAAATCAATTTGATGTGGTTTGTTCTTGACAGCTCCCTGCTCGTTATTATTCAGGGCGTTTTTGATAATGTGTTGTGAAAACAGAGTTTCACTTCCAAGGTGAAGAATTTTCTCAGGAAACAGCATCATTTATGGGAGTTATTGTCAGTGGGAGAAAAGCAAGGAATCAAAAATAGATTACCAAGCAAATGGTCATATTTTTAGTTGTCCATTTTAATTTAATTTTTTTTAATGAATGTCTGTTTACTCTTTCAACGCAGGGATGTGCTTTGTGGCTACCTTCTGTGCTCCAATATATCCAGCGTGCCCAGACTTGGAGAACTTGATGGTGAAATCACAACGTCAATCTTGCACTATGGAAAAGTCTACAATTGCAGGTAATTGGAAATCCTGAAAACAAAACGATCAATACCCACCTTGCATAGAAAGACAGCTTTCTCATTCCTAAGTGGAGAAAAACCGTTTCCATTAATTTTTTTCCCCCTATAAACACATAATCGTTATTTCAGTTCAACCTTTCCTAAGCTTCAGAAAATTAACTGCCTGTGGAGCAGTTTCACAGTCTCCTCAGTAGAAATTTTGCCCATAGAGACATAATGCTCTTCTCATGCCCTAAGATTTTACATTCTTTGATATTTGCAAAGTACTTCATGTACCCAAAATGCTTAGACATATGTCTGCACTGCCTTAGTTAACTGGCAGCCCAATTCCAGGCTATATTGTAGCTTAATTCTCATTATAGATGGGATATATTTTCACAGCTTCACACAACTGTAAGGCGAAATGATGTCCTAAACAAGTAAATGGAGTTTTATCTAACTCTAGCTGTTTCACAGGAAAATGGTCCTTGTTTTCATGATGGTATTGTTTGATGTAGATACACTGTTTTGGTTTGTTATATGTTAGGCCCAGCGAGATCACTAAGCCAATGCTCACTCCTACCTGGTCCTGGGCATTGTGTAGCACAGAAACAAGGGCAGCAGCCCAGGGCCTGGTTTCTCAAGCAGTCCCACCCGACCACAGCACAAATGTCCAAGGTCCTCTTGGTTGCCTTGCAGCGGTGGCCACGTGAGGCTGGATGAGGACACGGACCTGGGCTATGTGGAGAACGGGACGCCGTGCGGGCCCGACATGGTGTGCCTGGACCATCGCTGCCTCCCCGCCGAGGCCTTCAACTTCAGCACCTGCCCCGGCACTGCCGACAGCCACATCTGCTCGGGACATGGGGTATGTTCCTGCTCTCTGCAGCTGTGTGCTGCTTCTGATGAGTACCTGGCCTGCTGCAGTCTACTAGCTGGGCCTTTCAGGAAGCCAGCAGTGTGACTCTAGAAGTCATAAAGCTGAAGGAGTTTTTAAAAAGGAAAAGAGAAGGAGGCACATAAGTGAATACAATGCATTCTGATCAAGGCATCTTAATCAATGAGTTAGTATGTATTAGTTTTACAGAAGTTACGAACTGAAAAACTTGGGTCTCTGTTATTTCAGAGACCTGTTCTTTTTAATTCCCTCTTTACTACATAAATAGCCAAGAAGATTCATTGTGAAGTTATAAACCTCCAGTGCTTTCGACATACTCTTCATGCTGGGTTATATCTAAATGATTAAAGCAGCTAATAGTTGCTAAAAAGGTTCTTTATTGTAAAAGCTCATCAGTCTTCAAAGGCACAGTCATAGACATTAAAGTCCATGCTAAGTTTTAGCATAAAGTCCCAAACAAAAGCAGGAGCTGTCCCCAGGGGTCCCAGAGAGCCTGGTGCTGCTGCTGGAGCTCCTGTCTTCTTCTTGGGTGTTGGAAATGCTGGCAGGCACAGCAAAGCCATGGCAAAAAGCACTGACTTTCCTAATACATAATCTTATACAGGATTTTTCCAACAAGCTAACATGTAATTTGAAACCACTGCTTCTGAACCTATTAGAATTCTAATTTCTTAACATGTTAGGATACACATAAACTATGTATACGAGCTATCTTGTTCTACCTGAAAAATGTTAGCAATATTCTCACTGAAGTTCTATTTTGTCTAAGTAGTGTCCAGCAAGGAGCTTTTGGAGCCGCACTGAAAACATTAGTATGTTTGTTAGCCTTCACTAGAACTTGTTCTTCTACTCTGGAATCTGCACCTTTTACCTACTAAAAGGACTGCAGCTCTCACTGAAACTTACTTACTGACTTACTGACTTACTTACTTATCCTAAAACTCAAACTTACATCTAAACTTACACTCAAACTTACGCTTTTTCTTTTACCTAAACTCCCATTCTATGTGTGGGTGGCTTAACATGTTTCAATCCATCCATGGGCTTTAATTCAATTCCTGCACTCTGGTTTCTGCCTGAAGGATTCAGGCAGACCCTTGTCTCACTGACTCCAACAATTCATAAAAATCAAATTTGTTGATGATGTCAGATTTTGTGAGCTGAGAGTTCCTTTACTCTGGAAAAGAGGGCAGTGAGCTGGCTCTTGACTGGTTTCTCTGCTCAGTGTGCACTCTGTGGCTTTGCTATGGCCCTGGCAAGACCCCTTGTTCCTCACACAGTTTGACACAATGTCCAGGGCCCTATGACAGACCTGAGATCAAGGGTGTCATTCTCTCATAAAGTCTTTTGTCCTGTACACTGCATTAAAACTTCCTTATTTATCTGAAATCATACACTTTATCATATTTAGAAAAAAAAGTCATTAAGGTCAGTCTCCCAAAGCAGTTATAAATGTTTCTATTAAATATAGATTAAAGCATGCACTGAATAAACATTACATCTATTTATATAAAATGTAATTGCACATATAATATTTATATAAAATACTATATTGCACATTTAATGAATTTATATCTAACATAAAAATTAAGGATTGCTATATGTTAAAAATTATTTTGTGAAATTTTGCGGGCAGTAAAATCATGGCTTTATCACTGTACCTATATTTGAGGTATTAATTATGGGAATGGATTTATAATTTGATTTTTTTCTGAGCTACACTTTTGACTGCAGGTTTGTAGCAATGAAATAAAATGTGTCTGTGACCGATTCTGGGGAGGAGATGACTGCAGTTCTCACATCAAAGATGATCTATTTTTTGATAAAGATGCCATCAATAAAGGTATGTTGTTATAATTTTTACCAACAACTGAAAATGCTTGGATTTAAGGAAAGTTCATTAAGCAAAACCAGGTCTCCTACTCTTTCAGTTAGCACACAACATGCTACAGCATCAGGAGCCTTGTTCCCCTCTCTTCTTCTCACAGCAGATGCACTCAATATCTGTAAATGAAGCCTCAGCCAGTGCATTTGGGGAACTGGTATCAGTGGGTCCAGTTCTGCCATTCTTGTCCCAATCATCTCAGTGGCCCTATTAGGCATATTGATAGGTTAGGACAAGGAAAAGGTTACTGGGACATTCCACATCTAGTTGGAAAGGTGATGTTTGACTTTTACATTTTTGAATGGAAGTTTTTATTAAGCTTTAGTCTTGCATACAAAAGAAACATATTGTGGAAAAATGATCTTGTAAATGTTGGTCATTAGAAATCCTTGTAGGGAGACATTTCCAGAATCCTTCATTTGATCATTTATTCAGCTATGGAAGGGATCTGAGCAAAACCAAACAAGTAATCGCTTTTATTCCATGGTAAGCATGTATTTGCTAGGGCAGGTTGTAAAGATGTAATCTACAGCAGTTTAATATTGATAATATTATTTGTTTTGGCATACCTGGAACAGGTTTCCCATGTAACAAACATTCAGCTAATGGAAACAGACAGAGGTCAAGGCTTGATTTACAAGTGATCTCTTGCAAGTGTCTCTTTACAAGTGTCCATGCTATGCTTCAGGAGTGCATCACAGGTTACAATTAAAAGTTGTTCAAGCTGGTTTTTGAAAGATGGTGCATTTATTGATTTTGTGTATTTTTCTCCTAAAACTATGTATATTTTTCATCTTTCTTGTGTTTCCAGGTGTGGTTAGCACAAATATAATAATAGGTGCTATTGCTGGCACCATTTTAGTGTTGGCTCTCGTTTTAGGAATAACTGGTTGGGGTTACAAGTAAGTACATTTTGTTCTTCTTTATAGAGTTTAAAAATATGTGTGTTCCATCTGATAGCTGATTGTGTTACAAAAAGAACAATTCAAAAAATCTAAAAAACTCTAAATTCAACAATATTTTTACAGTAACATTTTTATCATATTAACAATTTTCAAACAATTCTTACATTTGTATGTGGTTTTAGAGAGCTTGATCCAAATTTGAAATTTATTTCTCATTTAGTAATTTATTTTCTTTTTTTTAAATGATTTTAGTGTATGTGACAAAGGAAATACAAGAATGTGATCTGATTAAATTATAAATGTTTTCTCATGATGAAGTAAATATAGCAAGATTAGCTCTCAGTCAGTCAGCAAAGCATTTAACCATAGACCTCCTTAAATAGATGTTTATATTTAGTCAGCTTAACCTGAAATTAATTTTTTGGTAGGAGAGATCTTCAATTTGCAAATAAGGCTCAATTCTCTCCTGGTGTAGAGCTGTCTGTGCTCTCTGAGAGGCAAAATGGATTATATTAGCCTGATTGGTCTTTTTCCATTTTAATTATTTTGTGAATTTCTTATAAAAACAGAGGGATTCATATTTTTGCTTGTAGTAAAAAAACGGATTCAAGGTATTGAACTTACCATCTGTGTTTAGATGAGACTGTCTCTGAAGTCATTCGTGCCTAGGTCCTTGTCTCAGCTACAGGCAGTGCTGTGGCTGGGGCACAGCCCCGATGCTTTGGCATAACCAAGTGGCACAGCCCCTGCTGGTTTGCCAGATTGAGGTAGGCTTAGGAAAGCTCAGATACCTGTAAGGAAGAAGAATTTGGAATAAAAATCATGAAGATGAGGATAGTAGAAAAGTAGATTACACTGTCTTGGTATATCACCCTCAGCTTCTGGCAGTATCTGAAAATATGGACTTTTATTTTGAGTAAAACTAAAAGCTAAGGGCTCATTTTGAGATCATGTCTAGCCAGTGGGGGTAAATTTAAAGGTTCAGGTTGAGTGCACCTCTCACTAGCAGCTTTACAGCACACAGGCTTAAACCCACCATTAGCTGCACCTTACACTCAGTGCTGACTAGCCATTAACACAAATACCTTTTTCTTGTTTATTCTGATGTAGTATATTTTTAAATATGCATGTTTCAGAAGTGATTTTGTAGAAATATTTTGAGCAAAAATTTCATTCTGTATACAGTGCTTTTCTTTTTACATTTTTTTAGTCTTACTGACCATGTATACTAAAAACTCATTCTTCTTCCTTTCTCTTCTGTTTATATGGAAAGAAACTACAGAAGACAGAGGTATGTGATAAAAGTAGCAGAATGTATCTTAGAAGTCTCTGAAAATAGCTTTTCTTCTCTTTCGCTCATTTACATGCTATGAAGAAAATATTGAGATGGGTTATTGTATTTTAAATAATATATGCAATCAATATTCTGTAATGCATTGCTTGAAATCCTGATTTCACTGGAATCAGTAGAAAAACTAATGTTTTTTATATTTCTGCAATAGGCTGTTTTATTTAGGAAAACAGGAGAATGTTTCCAATAAGAGAGACTGAAAATCGGCTATTAGAAATGAAAATGTTCTTGGGAGGCTAAAAACTGAATAATTAATATTAACATGATGTTCAGGAGCCTTTTGAGAAAAATTAATTCCTGGAGCTTCTTTGCTGTTAAAAATGCAATGTAATTAAATTGCTGTGTGGACAAAGAGCCCATTCTTTCCCATCACTCTGTTCAATTGATTCATAGCTAAGGCACAGTACTGGCTTCAGCGAAGGACTGAGCTTTCACTATTTCAAGCTTATGGCCAAAAATAAACTGTTTTCCTAGTGACTTGTGTTTGGCTCCTGGAAGACCACCTCCTTTTGATCAGGCATCTGCCTGGCAGATGGATCTTGTGGGAAGGAGTTGGCTCCTTCCTCTCCCAGTCCCCAACAGATAAGATTTCTCAAATTCCCCTGTTTTCTGCCTGTTTTGTTGCCTTCTGGTCCGAGCTGCTGCTTTGTTTGTTGCTGCTACCCGTTGTGCTTGTTCTCCATTTCCCTTTGTGCAGCGCTTTCTATGCCAGGCTCAAAATATTTTTAAAAAGTGGGAAAGCACTGGTTGTGTGCTACAGGGTCAGATAGGTCACAGGTACAGTAAGAGGAAAAAGGCAATGCTATTGAACTCAAGACTTATGTAGAGGCTGGTGGGTAGGGAATGCCACCCAGCACAAGGAAGGCAGAATTTAAGGGCTTGGTGCTGCTTAGTGGAAACTGATGTATCTATAAATGGGGACTCACATGGCCATCAAGTCTTTCTGCTGTGGATGTTTTAGTATTGGCTGAGGACAGAGCAGACAAATCCTCGAAACAAAGACAGGTCCACCCCATTAGCATTGGAATATTAGAGAGTGTAACTTCTTCAGATATCTTCATCTCCAGAAATTACTTTATGACCAGAATCTGTGAGTGTGCAGCCAGTCTGCCGCTGTGTCTGAGAGCACAGGCAGAGTGGAAACTGGTGTAGGCTGA
Source organism: Sialia sialis (assembly GCA_009812075.1). Taxonomy (NCBI): domain Eukaryota; kingdom Metazoa; phylum Chordata; class Aves; order Passeriformes; family Turdidae; genus Sialia; species Sialia sialis. Next base: position 21,738,188 of record VRYO01002734.1, read on the forward strand.
GGCTTCTGATGCTAATGGAGGACTCCATAATTTTAAAGATGAGGAAGATACTTAGTAACTAAAATCTCCATGCATAAAATGAAGTTCTTTAGGCTGACTTCTAAGCAGAATAATTTTGGATAAGTACAAGGAGGCTCCATAAATGGAAAAACATACCCACCAGATTGTCCAGATTGTCCCCCACCTTTTAAAAAAAACAAAAAAAAAAGAAAAGAAATAAAAAAGATATAATGAAAAAACTGGATTCCTTCAACAACAATGGGAAAAATCCAATATAATGTTTTTGAGCGCAACATAAGGATGATACTTGGCACTAATAAGAAAGCGAAACAAATAAACTAAAAGTGGCAAGTAGAGCCAATTAGCAAGGATTCTTCCAGATGGGTTAGTGCAGCTTTAAAGGGCACAGATACATGGGAGAAGTTATTTCTGATGGAGTAGCAAAAGAGCAGTTTGCTAGAGGAACCCTGGGGAGCAGAGCTGCCCACACTGAGCCAACTCTGAACACACCCATGTGCCAGCTGAGGAATGGGACAAGAACTGAAACTCCAGAAGTGTTTAGGAGTGTGGAAGTACTGCATTGCACTAATGATTTATGTGCCATGTAGTTGTATGCTTTACATACTTCAGAAGCATTAGAAATACAGATATGGAATGGAGATATCCCAGTTTAGGTCTGTAGGTGGACACAATCTGAATGTGAATCAACACATGTTCATCTTAATAGGGACAGACTGTAGCAAAATAAGTACTGATGTTGATATTATGAAATAGTCAATAACTGCTTGTACTTGGGAGGATCTTTAAACCCGGTGGAACTATAACTGGAATATTTTTATGTCAGGTGTTCTCTGCTGGCGACAAATTCACCATCTGCAAAAACTTTGCATAACTTGATACGAACTTTCTAATGCACAGATAGTTTTATGAACCATAACTGAACTTCTAGTTCTGGAAAAGGATGAACTGATGTAATAGTTTTGTGTATTTTGGCAGATTGTGTCTACTACTGTGGTAATCAGGAGTAGCTGAGAATCTCTGACACTTGTGTTAGTTCCCTTACATACGAAGTCAGTTAAAAAAACTGGATGATTTTATCCTCCTGAGTTTTAAACTACTCAACAGGTTGCTACTCTTGAATTCAATCATGATCACAAATGTTAAATGTGAAGCATCTACCTGAGAAGGAAAAAAGCATTCAGTTTTTCTGAGCTCCTCTTTGATGCAGGCATGTATTCAGCTTAGGCTCAGTACTGCTGCTGCACCTGAGGGTGCTTTTTACGGTCAGCATGATGATCTATTTGAAATGTCTGGACTGGTTATCTAGTGTCTCAAGAATCTCTAGCAGTTCGCTTTGGAAATTGATCAGAGTTAACCAGTGAAATGTTCCTTGTTTTCCCTTTCCAAAACCACATAATCCACTTTTCTGCACATAACAGAAGCGTGTGGGAGTTTTCTCTCAGATGGTTGAATTATTTATTAATAGTCTTATTGTATGTGGTTAACAGGTTTTCTCAAGGACTGCTATCCTTAGCTCTTTCTTTTAAACTAATGTTCATGCATGTTTGTGTGTGTTCTGGTTCCTGTCATGTTTTCTGACTCTACAATGTTTATTACACTTCAGACAAATACCCCAGGGAGATTATGTAAAAAAGCCGGGAGAGGCCGACTCTTTTTATAGCGACATGCCTCCTGGAGTCAGCACAAACTCTGCATCTAGTTCTAAGAAGAGGTCTGCTTTTCTGTCGCATTTTCAGATTTCTACCTGTTCCATCACCCATTATTCCATTAGTCAGAACATTTCATTGTTTTGCAGCAGGTTTGCCTCTTTCTTCTTTCTTTGTGGAATGTTTGAAATAGCCTCCTTTTTGCTTTGATTACTGATTTTTCTCCTAGTTGCAAATTAGTATGATTAGGCCAGAATAAAAAAAATTTGCATTGTAAACCAATTTTTGAATAATAAAATTTTCATAATATCCCTGCTTGAGAATTGATTTCAAGTAGCTGCAATAATAATTGCTAGCTGAAAAAAAAAAAAAATGCCAACAACTTTTTAAATCATGGTCATGTAATCAAAGAAAAGGAACATTGTCTTGCTTCAATTATAGTTATAAACATAAAATGTTAAATATAAATGTTACTTTTATATCTTTATTTGTCAGTGTCATTAATCCAGTGTGTTGACTTAGACTTCTGCTGTTGGATATTAAAGATGATAGTGATTGCATTTTTATTCCAATTACTAGACTAGCATACGGAATGGTCACCAAGTGTTACAATTCTACAAAGACTTTCTTTGGTTTTCTGCTTGCTGTCATTAGATTAGAGAGAATTAGATGTTGCCCTTGATCAGATTTCACAAATTCCATTATTGTTCCAAATAATGTTGCCTAAAAAATCCAACATTTTAAAAGGGAAGATTAATTTAAAAGCATTGAGAGCCATTTATAATTGTTAAGATCATGATGCTCACTGTTCCTCTGCAGCTAAAGATCCTTTATATGAAGATCTCTGGCTAGCACTCTAAAACAATTAATGAGAAGCACTGTGTCCTAGAGGAATTGACAGTCATGAACTGCTTTACAGGAAAACTGCAACTCTCAATTCTTGTCTCATTAAGCAGTCTACTTTTGTGCAATTGATAAAGCCATTTTCATTGCTATTATTTCAATGAAAGTAAAGAGAAATGTATGGAATGGACACATATGTAGTGACATTTGCTATTTTGGTATAGCAGCTTGATTTTATATACAGCTTCATTCAGTGTGTTCTAATTACTATGTTATTAGGAAAACTCCAGTAGTGATTACTTAATTATCTCTAATTTTTAAATTCAGCTTTTTAGAAGTGTGGGTTGCTTTATGTTGTTTTTTTTCAGGAAGCAAGTATTAATCTTAAATGATGCACTGTTTGTGTTGGAGAATCTTTTAAATTTGAAAGAACATCTTGGGAAAGCAAGTTTTCATAGCCAGCTTTAAATACAAGTTTTAAAAAGTTATTTTAAAAGACTATAATTTAATGTGTTTCTTCTTTCATGCAGTATCTGTGTTTCTTTTCATTTTTCATTTATTTCATATGTCTCTCTTTATTATTTGTTCCAAAAAGCTAATGGTTTCTAAGGTCTGTCTGTACTAGAGAGTTTTGTTGTTCCCACCACCAGTTCAGGTATGTTGTGCCACTGTCAAGTCTGAAAAGTAAGTCTGACAAATATTCCATTAACATTGTGATACAGCGGACATAGTCGTTCCATTTGAATTCCTGGAGTGCTACCTCCTACCTTCCAAGCTGGTTTTGATTTGCTGTGTGTGCCAGTATGGATGGCATCTCCTGGGGTATGTTAGAGTGACTGGACCATCAGCTGCCTGGGCTTCTCCATGCTGGAAAGCACTGTGAAGTATTAGTTGGTATTCAGAGGATGTTCAAGGATTAAGACATAACTTTATGATATTTCTTGCCATTATGAAATAGCAAAGACCAAAACTATCATATAGAAGACATTCCTGTACCTGAAAGAGACCTTGAGGAGAAGGAAATGTTTGAAAATCTGTCAATGGATTTATTGTTTCTCAGACCTTTCATTATATGATTCAGTTTGAATTAATGAAACCTTGGGCTTACTTCAGTGTGGCTGTGATTAGCCTGAGCTTTTGGAAACTGAAGAGCATCTCTCAGATGCCTTCAAGGAAAGCAGAGACTGAAAAATGCGAATATCCAGACTTAAAACCTACAAAAATAGTTCCTTTAAGCAAGATTTTGTAATAAGTTAGCCATCTATTAGGAATTTTTCAACTTTCTCTTCTCTTTTGGAAACAATTGTAGATCTAATGGCAAACAGTTGAGCAGCTGAGCAGCAGCTCTAGTTCAACAAGAGGCAGCCTGTTGCAAAACCCCACGTTGGACATTGCCATATACCTCTGCCTCTTAGAGGGAATACAAGAGAAAGAAAAAACAGTTTGTGCCAAGATCCTAGATAAAAAGACTGTCTTTGGCTTTGAGTTTGCCATTAGAAGTATATACGGCAGGAATTGGCTGATAAAATATAAACGTTCAAAATTAGCAAAAATGAGGCACTGCCAGCTCTGGGTGGGAGGATGCTTGTCACAAACCCGTGAGCCCTTGAGACTGGTAGCAGTGGGGTGAGGGAAACTGTCCTGGCTTTCCTGCAGCAGCATAAGGAGGGAGTGGGCAACCTGCAGGTGGGAATGTGCTTGACTGTGAGATGGAAAAGCCTTGAAATGAGCACAGCTGTAAGAGCACCTTCCATCAACTGGGACAGAGCTGCAAATCCAAAGGAAACCTGGTGTGCGCCGGTGTTTGTGCATTCCACAGCAGACAAGGGAGAAAGCAGTGCTGATGCCTGGCTCTTGAATGTGGGCACATGGAACCACTGCAGGGACAGCTGCAAGGTGTAACTGCAGGGTTTAATCAGAAATCCTGGATGCTCGGCTAGTGCAGACAGACCTTAGGCTGTGTTTTGTCACTGGCCTCGGGAATGTGACCGAACCGCTGAGCTAACATTGATGTGAGACAATACCCTTAACAATAACCGCATCTGAGCCCTCCTATTCCAGGTCAAATGGATTATCTCATTCCTGGAGTGAAAGGATCCCTGACACAAAACATATTTCAGACATTTGTGAAAATGGGAGGCCTAGGAGTAATTCTTGGCAAGGTAAGTGTGAACCACTGTGCTGGCCACAGTGGAAAGCAGCCTCTGGACCTGCTGCTGTGCTGAAAGTTTAGCTGATCTTGGGACAGCAGCGTGGCTCCTTAAAATTGTGCTAATTGTTATTAACTTGGAATTAGGATTTAGCAGCACTCTACATAAGTGCCTTTTTTGCACAGTGCTTTGTCACAATGAAATTACATTTAATTTCTCCCTCCAGTGTGAGCTAACATGAAAAAGAGAAAGTAATCTATTTGCTATTGCCAACTTCTGTGATTTTATCAGGCAGTGTTTAGTGTTTTTCTTGAAGTGTACTGATTTTGTCAAATAACAGCTGAAATAAAGGAAGTTTTTGCTCTACACAGTTGCAGCAAAAAGTAGAGAAAGGTAACTTAAGTGTCTGAGGTAAATCAAGAGGAACAGACCAGTGAGATTTAAACTGTTAAGGGTAGCAACTCTTTTGCTATAGATGGAAAAAGAATATAAAGTTTGGCATGGGGCAGGTGAGTTTCAAGTTGTTTTACTGTCTTTGTCCTTTGATTTCTTTCAGGTAATATAGGAGGAAACAGAAAGAAAGTCAGAGGCAAAAGATTTAGGCCACGGTCTAATTCAACTGAGTAAGTCTGAATTTAAAAAAGCAAAGCCAAAAATTAGAGTTTTCATATTTGTGTTTTGTAGATGGAAAATAAGAGTACTGAAAAGCAGACAGCTGCATTTTTGCTGTGTGGCCCATTCTGATTGCTGACTGATAATCTGGTAAATGGTTTGGCTAATGTATTTCAACCTCTTTTTATGTATTCTTTAAAAATTAACTATTAATTTTCTTTTTTTATGTAGGCTTCCTCACAGTTGTTCCCATAGCAATTCCCAATGATGGTGGCAGCCTGCACCATCACTGCAGGCTTTTGTCTACAGTAAACTGCCATTGCTGAGTGTATCCTGGTTCAATACTGAGTTTCTCATAACCTGACTGTTTTCTACCCTTGTCTGCACCTTGGGTTGGGCCATTGCAGAGTTAGAGATCTGTATCTCTGCATACCTTCCTGGAGGTTTTAGAAGAGGTATCTGTCTGCTTTAAGACTACCTTGAAGTTTGCCTCTGTGAGCCTGAAACAGCCAGTCTTGAGTGAGCCCTGTGATAAATGGGTAATTAAAATCTCTACCAAGTGACTGATCCCCAGACTTTTCCACTACAGCTTAGAGCTGCTGGCTTATTGATTTATGGGTTACATTTCCCAGAGGACCCATGTGTGCAGTGCTCCCCACATGGAAAGAGCCTCTTTTAGCTACTGAAGCCTTGTGGGTCAGGCCCCTCTTGTGAATGAGTGGTGAATGGCTGGATACCTGGGCTTGTCAAAAGCAGTAGCCTGTTCTTACAGCACTTACACCCCGCGTGAATGGCCCCATTTTTAATCATGAGGGCAATGACAGTGTCCTTCCCCTTACCATAACTACTAACTTTGCACCTTGATGGGCAAATGGGCTTGATACCAACCCTACTGGAAGCTAATAATGCTAACTGCTTGCTGGGCCCCATTTTCTTTGGTTTGGGGGATTTTGAGTTTGTTCTGAAACTCTTCTTTCACCTACAGTGCACTGTCTTGAGGTGAGTAGGCTCAGAAAGGGTTCATAGAGAAAACCCTGTGTTACAATTACAGAAATAATACTTTGATGCACTTTGCAATTATAACATTGCATGGTCAAAATGGCATCATGGAATCAGAAATTTTAGCCCTTGGAGTTTATCTCAAGAGTCTCTGTGCTCTTTGTGCTGATAAACTCTTACTGAAATGTTATTTTGCTCATTTTCTTTCCTCCTTGCATGTGATAGTTTGATAAAATCAAAATTATTCTGGCTAAACTGCCAAAAATACAAATGAGATTTGCTCTGAGAACTTTGAAGTATTAAATAAGCAGGGAGACAGAGATATTGTGAGTTGGAAATCTTTTTCCTTGTATATTTGTTTCTCTTTCAAAGGTGCCCCTGAATTTCCACCTAATTCTCTGCTTTCCTTCTTGCTGCTTGTTACGGTGGCCTCTCAACCCAGCAGCAGCCCTGATGCTACAGGGAAGAGGCTTGTACTTACCAAGGGCCATGCAGCAACCTTTCAGGGCTGAAGCACAGTGTGTGTGTTCCTGGGAGAGGCTGCCAGGCAGGAAAATCTTCTTTCTCCTGATCGGGTCAATCCTGGACTGCACAGGCCTGAATGGCTTGTGTGAATCTCCTTGGCTGTCCTGTCACCAGCTGGAGAGAGAGTTCCCACTGGATGATCTGCATGCTTGTATCAGTGCAGTGGGGAATTGAGAGAGCTGCCCAGGGCTGTTAGAGGGCCATTATCTTTCTGGTTAGAGGGACAGCTTGTTTTGCAAGGAGAGAAAATGGACTGAGAATAATGTAACTGTGACCAGCATTTAGTCATTTAGGAATAAAAAAAGGCAGCACCAGCTGCTTTGAGGTGATGCAGGATACGTGGAGGCTTTTCCCAGACCAATTTACCTTTCTAATACAGAATAATATTGCAATCTGTTCTGAAGCAGTATTTAGAAAGTCCGCCCATGTGGCCCTTAGGAGTCCAGTAAAACTTACCTGTTGAGATGGAAGAAAAAGGGTAACAGTGTTGGTCTCCTGTAATTAGCAGACTGTAGCAAACCATTATAAAATTGGGTTTATTAATGCCATAACTTGTGCAGAATTCAATTTTTTTTAAAGCAGGAGCACACTAGTGTGATTGCCTACAAAGATATTTGTATGCATGAGTCTGCAGTAGCTGCACATATTATGCACAGCGTTTTGGTTTTTTTGTATACAGCCAAGCATCAAATAGAATTGTGCCATTAATAATTTAAGCAAAATTTCCTAAGGACTGAGCAAGGTTTGAAGTCTGCAGCCCTCATGAGCGCAACAAGGACTTGCAAACACTTCGGGCACTTCCTGAAAAAGGTCCTGCTCACGTCCTTGTGTGACCCTTGGAGCTTATATACATGAACAAGGCTTATGTTAAGCATAGAGCTCTGAGGAGATTGATAAAGATATTTTGGGACATTTTAAATGGTTTTTGGATGTTTTATAACAAAATAATTATTCTTTACTAAAGGCAGATGCTTCATTACATGTGGAAGGAATGCCAACAGGCCAAATGCTTTTTCAGAAACATGGCTGATGAAATGGCCTGATAAATAGTTCTCTATTAAAATCAATTAGAATTATCAATTAATGATGAAAGTTTTCTGAGTAAGTTGACAGCTTAATTGGGAGCTTGTGTTAAAACAGGTCCCAGGAACAGATAGCAATTCAGACCTTTGTTAATTTGCACTTTTCCTATAAGCATTTGTCTTCCTCGTTGTTATAACTGATACAAACATCTTTGGTTTAGACTTTCTATTATATATTGTCTTTTTGCAGCCGGGTAACCCATGCATCTGAGCCTGGGCTTTCTCTCGCCCACCAAATCCCTGCCCAAGGCATAAGCCCAGGGGGTTCCGACCACCCCCAAACAGGGAGTCGGGATCACAGGTCAGTCTCACCTGCCCCTGCATTCTGGGCTGCCATTGTATCCCGTGAAAAGTCCCTTTCCTAGTATCCAATAGCTCCACTGTGGCAAACACCGTGACTGCTTGGAGGTGCTCCTGCTGTTGCAGCGCTAGCTACCCTTCCTCCTCGCCAGCCTGAGGAGTACGAGTACTCTTGAGCCCAGGTCTTCTGCCTTGTTGCATGTCGCGCTACGAGCCCAATCGAGCTGGCGGTCTAGCTCTAGGCTTATGCGTAAGGACACCTTGTTCCAAAGCAGAATTTCTCACTCAAAGGAAATGTGGATTCTGGCCATTGCTAATGGACATGTGGCCGGAAAGATCAGCCTGAGGGCTTTCCAATGGTATCATGTAGCGTTCTGCAGTAACTTGAGTTTAACCTTTTTGTAACAGATGGATTGAGGTGGTGAATGATGGTCTGTAATACACCCAGACTCAGGAAACCCTGCAACATGGTTGTGCAACAATTGCATGCTTTGATAGCACTTTACACTGTTTTCTAATACAGGAAGCCAGATTGGGAGTGTTTCATGGTTACCAAAAGACCCTGTCAAATAAAAACACACAAGCTTAAAGCACTGCAGCGAGTACAAGAAAATGTACAATTAAAGCTAAAGCAGAAGTTTATTCGCTCCTGGTGATGCTGGCATCAGCCTGTTGCTTCACTTGTGGTTCATCTGTGTTTTGCTGCACTGCTGCTTTTGACGTTTTCTTTCTCTAAGACATCAAGCTGGAAAGCATAAAGCACTCCTGATTCCTGATAAATAAGCGAGCTGAGGAAGCTACTTAGAAGCACTTGTGGCTGAGGGCGAGAATTTTCTGAGAGCTGTGGCTGTGCTTGCGCAGGGTGGGGAGGAGAGGTTCCAGAGCAAAAAAGGAGCAAAAGAAGTTGAAAAAATGCTGCTGCTTTTGTTGTCATTGTTGTTTGAAATATGGAGGGGGTTGAGTGACATGATTTGGCCCAATTTTTATTCATCTGAGCAATTCCTTGCAAGGCCTGTTCCCATGTGTGAGGTCGCTGGAGTCACTCCCATAAATAAGAGCGGCAAGAACTGGACCAGAAGTATCAAAAATAACTTAAACATGAATTTTCTTTCCCATTTTCCTTGGTTAAAATTTGTTTCCTATTTCATTGTGCTAGTTTCTATTGTATAAAGATGGTAATCACAAATAATAATTTGATTATTGCCATTCATATGTAATAAGAAAAAACTTTAAATTGGTCCAGGCAGACTTCTGTTTTCTGAATTGCCCTTTTGTCTTAACGTGATAGAGGGAGAGGAATTTGCTTATCTTGTGATTGGGAAAAATTTGCTACAAAAAAGTTTTCTTCTTCCCTGGTAATTTGTTGTCAGATAATTAAATATCCACCTTATTTCATCATTTTCATGTAACTAATATCAGTATACAACTCAGACTTTTTTTTTTTTCTAAAATATGTGGGTTTGGTGTCAATATTGCTTCTGTAAAATGTGAGATAACTCTGCAGCCCACCTCCATTAAAGCCAAACTAAATGAATATTGAAAAATCAGAGGATGGTTTGCCTGTAAGTGTAAAAAATTGTTACTATAGTGGCAAAAAATTCAAATCTTTTAACAAAACAAGGCTGAAATTCATTCCTGTAAAAAGGGTCAAGTCCCTGGGCTCAAGTTCTGTGCTCCTTTAGCCATTATCTTTGCAATTTATCTAGGTGGGTGGAAAAATGTGTCTTTGGTAAGCAAACTTCATGATGGAAGCCAAAATGCCCCTTCAACCTTAATGTGAGATCATGACAGAATTCAAACCATGAGCCTAATGCTGGCCCTCTGCACAGGAGCGAATTTTACCCTTAAGACATTAAATGAATGATGTATCCCAAAGAGTTTCCAGATTAATCAAACACATGAGACTTGTTGTAGGTCAGATTTTCTCATGCAGTTGTACACGTTGCCTAGTCCTCACCTAAATCCATACTGATTTATTTGCCATATTCACTTACATTTTGGGGATGAAGTCATCCTTGCTAAGCTTGTGCTGTGTGTTCTCAGATTTTCTATTCTTGTTCTTCTGCTTTCTCTGTTCCTTCCATTGCTTTCTGCAGGTATTTAAACCCATGGTTCAAAAGAGAATATAATGTAGCTAAGTGGGTAGAAGATGTGAATAAAAACACAGAAGGACCATACTTTAGGTATTTTGTAAATTAATTCTATAATTCTCATTTTTAGAGCTGTTCCAGCATATACAAATATCTTGGGACTCCTACCTTGTATAAATCAATACAAGTTATTTAGGTGCAAAGGGCCCCTCTTCTTTTGCTGCATTTTGGTGTCTGTTTTTGGCTTCATGTGCAATTTAGAATTCTTTTTCTGAATGTTTTAATGAAGCCATTGAAAAGGGTGTGTGTAGTGCATGCGTTCCCACCATCATCTATAGCTTGTAGTAGCTTTCTCATCATTTTATGCCAAATAGTGTTTTATGGGCATGAGACATATTTATCACTAATAAAGTAGTATTAACTTAAATAGAATGTTAATTTACTGAAGCAAGTGGTTTCGTAACACATTGACTCTACCTACTGTCTTATATAGTGCATACTAAAATTTAAATGAAAAAAGAATAAAAAATAGTGGTATTTTACCCTCAGCCTACAGTGAAATAATTTATATATTGTAATTGGAAAACTAAATGTATGAGAATACACTCTGTGCTCCAATTGTCAAACTGCTAATTATTCTGTTACAAGTGAGGTAGGGTTCAACCAAAAATGTTTTTGAAAGGGAAAAGTGTGCATTATATTATACATTCCAAGTGACAGAGAAAAAGCATGAGATTGGACCCCTGGTAGACGTGAATCAAGAGACTAAGAATGTTGCAGTAGATTCTCAAAAGACACAGTCCCACAGCTGAGACAGATCTCTGCATCAGCTGAAAAAATGAACCAGCACAGGAGACAACGGAAGGCAATTTATGACATATAACGTAAAGCATGAACAAAATCCATGAAGCTGTAAGCTGACATATCAAAAATGAAGATAGTTATAGAAACAAAAACCAAAAGAATAATAAGCAAAATCTTCAGCCAAAACAGTGAAGGATGGTAAGAACAAGTAAATAGAATCTTTAATTTTGCTACACAATTCTGCAACAGGGCAGAGACATACACTGAATGTGTTCAGTGTGCATTTGGGGAAAAATGAGATGGGAGTTGTATCACAAGGTACTAATGAAACACTTTTATTCCAATAGTAACACTAGCAGATGTTAAATAGCAGGGTAGGAATTTAGTCATTTTTAGAACAAAAAATGTCCAGAAGTCTTAAAACACCAGAAAATTGTTACTTTTTAAAACCATTTGTGTTTGTTTCCAACACCTCATAAATCATCAACAGAGTAAGCTGCAGAAAATGTTTCCAGTGAACAAATAGGAAAAATGAGTAAACTTTAGTCTGCCAGGCCTGATCTGGGTCCTGAAAAGGGAGAAGAGATCCCTGAAGCAAGTATCGAAGGCTTACAGGAGGTTGTTGTGATTGTGCCAGTTGGTATCAGACTGGTCTTTGATACTTGGCGATTCTAGCAGGGAATATTGTGAGGTTGTTTCAGTGCTGGGATACAGGGTCCAGTTCTGGTGTCTGCAGTTCAGCAACCACATTGTAGAACTGGGGAGATTTAAGCACAGAAATACCACAGAAGGGACTGCAGAGACTCAGGCTATTCATTTTAATGGAGCAGTAAACACCACCTGATCATGAAGTCCACATCACTGCATACAGTGCAAAATCTCTCCGTGTGTGTGGGAGGTGCTTTAGATTAGCAAACTAAGACTGATAATCACCAAAGGTGATGAAGCTGAAGTTAGGCAAACTCACACAAGAAGGGAGGTGTGTTTTATTACCAAAACTTTTTCTAAAAATAGCCTCTTACCTCTATTGTTCAAGGTCAAGAGTTTCCTACCATAACATAACCCCATAGCTGTCTTTCAGGGTTTTTGTATCAGAGGCCATGTGGCAGCCATAAACAAAGACATTGATGGAATATGAAGATAGCACTATTTCAAAATAGGTTACTTTAAATGGTTTAGTTAAACAGGTTTAAAAATCTGTTTGCATACTCATAATTTGGTTTTCATTTTTTACTATATTTTTGTTTAGTAACTAGATTAAATTGATGGGACTGTACCCTGCCCCTGAGGGTATTCAGCTGTTACACCGAATGAGTCACATTTCTAATTGTATTTGAGATAAACCAAGCATTTTTGGCATGTAGATGAGGATTTAGCTGACCCATGTGAGTTTTAAAGGCTATATATCAGCAGAGATGAAACATAAATCAAATTTTTTGCACAAAGAAGCTTACTAATCACTTCCTGCAGCAGTTACCTTTAGAAATCAGAGAACAACTAGAATAAATTTAGAAATCTGTACTGTCCTAATTAAATCAGGTAATCAGGGGAAAGTATACTGCAGACCCATTACAGAAGGCAAAAAATCAGATCTCCTGAGACGAGTTGCTGTGGGTTCACAGGAGGTTGAACTAACAGTTTCTCCATAAAAATCAGATGCAATTTTGCTTACTGATAGCATGGACAGGAAAAGACTGTTCTTAAGAATGTGTGTCAAAACATCTTGTGGCTGGGTTTTGAGCTTGGCCTTGTGAAGTGATTCACAAGCAGAATGAAACAGATCTTACTTGATAAACTGGAAAGTCAGGCTGAAGTCAGACTGTCCAGCTGGTATTATATTTTATGAGTCAGAGTTGCAGGAAAAGAAATTTACTCCAGATATTTAGCTGAGTAATATTCATGTTGCTAATCATCTCTGACTTCTAGTTCTTTTAAATATGTCCTGAAAGTAATACTGCTGTTTGGCTTGTTTCCATGTCGTGTTAGGAATAATATGCTGATGACTGGTCCTGTTTTAGGAAGAGTTGAGATAGTATGAGGAGAAAACACGTGCTAGGAATGTTGCAGGTTTTCAGAAAATAGATATATAGTCATCACCAAGATTTTCTCCATCTACTTAAAAAAAACATAATTTGTCTCCCTAACACCTGATTTCCTAGTAAATTTTTTTCCTAGTCTACAAGTCTGATGGGTATTTCTATATACAGTAATTTCACAATTATAAGCCGCACCTGATTATAAGCCACACCTCCTGGTAGCTGGGCAGACCATGGGATTTGTCCATATATAAGCTGCACCTGAATATAAGCCGCACCCTTTTATTTATTTTTTTTTTAATAAAAAGCGAGGATCCATGTGTAACAAAGTAACAAATAAGTAACAGAATCACTGCCAGCTGGGTTTGGTGTCAGGCGCTCAAGTTGCAACAGTTTTTATAGACCAGCAAAGCCTTTAAAGGCAGCCCCAGGCACCCTCCTGGTCAGCTCTCACTTCTGGGTTGGCATTTCACTGGGATTTGTCCATAAATAAGCTGCACCTGAATATAAGCCGCACTACTGGGGTAGGCTGGATTCTTCAATGAAAAAGGTGCGGCTTATAATTGTGAAATTACTGTAATTACTTTTTATTAATGATAGTAATAGTAGTAGCTGGTGTCTCTGGGCACCAGAAAACTCCTAAGTGTAGGATTCCCATCTGTAAGAAAATAAGATCTGTGAAGAAAACTCTCATTTTCCTGCTCAAAGTGTAGTCTAGATTTTAATTTTGTATGCCAGGCTATAACCACATATCCTCAGCAATAAAATCAGGCAAGAAGCCTCTCCCTGATTTTAGCTTTGCTGTAAGTGACATTATTTTATGAATGTGCTACTACTGCTTATTCTTTTTACTGCCAATTCTAATGCCTGCTGCACAGGCTGACCTTGTGAAATATGATAAAGGATTAGTCTCACTGAATCTGAAAGATTTGATAGAGCCATGACGGAATCAGAAAGCAAACTGCCAGAAGCCCCAAACATGGCATTTCTGGAGATAATTATGAACAAAAAAGGCTAGAAGGCACCTACTAAGGCACTGAGTTGCCTACATTTGATTTAATGCAAGTATTTACAATGTTATATTTTATGAGTTACTTAAATGCAAAAGTACAGACAAAGGGGTTTTTAGATGGAGACCCAGAGCACAGATTCAGAAGGAAAATGCTGTCCCATATCAGAAGGGCATCGAGAAGGGGCATGGAAAGAGGAGACAGGGGGCTATTTCTAATGTGCTTTTGTGTCCTTGATTTTTTTCTCCGTTCCCCTTCAGCTGATCATCTCCATTACCTTCCTCTGTGAGCATCCAGCTGAGGCCAGAGCCATGACCAGGCCTTGGCAAGCTGGTCTTGCTGAGGCAGCTCTAGACTGTGCTTAAAGTAAAAACAAACAGTATTTCTCCCTTACAACCAAAGCAAAATACACTGCCAGGCAATGAAAAAAATGCCTACTGATGTCTGTAGGATCAGGATTTTGTTTCAGAATTAGGGAGAAGTGTTTATTGAAGCATGTGAATGCCTGCTTGTGAGGCACAGTACACTGCTCCAAGTTTCAGCTCAAGCGTAACCATTGTATCTTCTACAGCCCCTCCATGAGCCTGCTCTCCCCTCTGCTGCTGCTCTTTCTGAGAATGTGTGCACATCTGTGGCTTTTAAAAGGAACTTACTTTAAAATGTTTAGCCACACCAGTGTTTTCAGAAGATCCTAACTTTCTAATGTAGGATCTAGGCTGATGATGTCTTGCAAAGTGCTGAATCCACAGCAGCAAAGGTTAGATTAGGCTGATAGGGTCTATATTTGGGCTTGAAGTGCTTTCACACAGGTTGAATGTTAATTGAATTTCATTACATTATTTCAGTCTGCAAAAGAGAATCCCTCGCGGTTCATGAACAGTTCAGGTCTGCCAGGGCCACCTGCCTTGAGTTCAGCTACAATGACACTCAAAATTGCAAGATGTTTTGTTGTGTGGCCAGGTGACACATTTTGCACTGTTTCTTGTGCAACATTTGCTATTTAGGGACAAGAGGCCGAGCAGGCAGCCCCAAGGCTGCAGGGACTGCTTCCAGATGTCTTTCTGCTGCCATAATGTTTCTTGTGAATCACAGAATGGCTTCCAAACACTCTTGGTCTTAGCTTTCAGGAGAGAAAGACAAAAAGTGGCCATTCTATCTTGCTTTCTGGTCAAAAATTAGAATTTTTGCAGGTGAGATGCATGCCTTCATTTGGGGTTGGCAGTAAAACCTGTGAATCTCTGTTGAGGTGTGTACCAGTTTCTTATGTAAGTTTCAGCTGGAAGCAACATTTGGTGTGAAAGCTAATGGACTTGATTGCAGGAGAACTGAAACCCTAGTGAAAGCTAAGTGGATCCCACCCTTGACCAAAACTGCCAAGTTTTCCTACCTTTAACCCCAGCATTACCTGCAAGTGTCCCTGAATGCTGTCTCTCCATCCTGTAAATGAGAAAGAGCCAGACATGGCCTTTCTCATTTAAAGTATATGTAAATCTGGGATACACAGCACATACACAATTGCAGGGCACAACCTGACAGGTGATCAAAACCACCTCAAACAATGTTGTTTATCACAGAAAACACACTGTGAGAACTGTGAGCATACTCTGAGTTGTGTACGTTCACAGTCTCAGTAGCTGGCACTAAAGGTGACAAAACCCAGCACATAAGTCTATAGCAAAAATAAGTGGTGAGGCCCTATGAGGGGAGGGCAAGATCATTTCTGTAAGTGTGCAACTGCATGCTCCATGTATTGGCTGTAGTGTTGCCAGTGCAGCTGAGCAGCAAAACTCACATCAGTTAGATGGGCAAACTGCAGGTGAGCAGGCAGTGCAAATGGGGTTGGAGAAGAAGGATATGTAGGCAGCTACACTGGAGGCTTGGCCTTCCAAATCTTTGGAAAAGGCAGCATTGTGTTTGAGTTATGATGCAAAGCTTCCTGGCTAAAAGGCTCAGTTAGGGATCCTGGTCAGAGGACCTGCTTGTGCAGGGAAAATATTCAAGATGCCCCATCCTTCAGGGGATTATTACTCCTTCCAAGATCACCTGCTCAGATGGATGGACAGGAAGATTGGCTGTGGCTTTTCCTCTCACTATGGCCTTCTCTTAGAGTATCTAAAATGTGAAGAGCCTGTGGTGTGTTGGAAGTGTTGTGCCTGGCGTGGTGAAAGAGATGAGAGATGCCTTCATTCTGTTCAGGCCACTGCTCTGCTACCTTATAAATGACTTTTTTAGGGCTTCCGCTTGCCCAGTTCCTGGTTTCTGATCTCCAAGTGCATTGTTACAATTAATTTTAAAATGAAAATTTAAAGTTCTACTGCAGAAATGGGGTAAAATTCCTGAATAATTGGATCACTAATAATATGTGAAATCTGCTCTCTTTATTTCTCCCCTTCCTCTTCTCCTTGTAGTCTTCATTCTAGATCCACAAATAGTTTATTAGTGATCCATACTAGTACAAGTGGGGGCGGAGATGAGAGGACTTGTATGGACAAGCAGGGCACTGTTGACAACCTTTCCCTGGAATTTTTTTTAAATTAACCTGTTATCTTGCATGCCCAGATCCATGATGTTGGACATACAAAATCCTTGTTTTATACTGCAGTAACTGTTTCAGGGTTTTTTTTCCTGAAAACATTGGTGTATGTCCAGTTCATCTTAATGGGTGATCAATGTGCAGGTACTGAAGATGTATGCTTCCATATTTGGAAAATTGTACCAATGTAAATCTTTTAAGTGCTGTTGAACTAGAGGCTGAACATGAGGCATTAGAGGATCATGAGCCAGATTGGAGAGCTCTCATCAAATAAGTTCCATTGACACCTTCTTGCTTGTAGCTACCATCAGTCATTGTTTGTATGGGAGGCAAGAGAATGTGCTGTTGTAGGGAGCTACAGACACAACAAAATTATACAGTAATTCAAAATAAAAGTGAAATTATTTAAAGGTAAATAAATTTCACTTATTATTATGGAAACTTTCCATCTTCAGGGACATATTAACTCAGAAGATACTAGATAGCAGTGCTCAGGGAGGGCTGAATGATGTGCCTGCAGTATCAAGAGGTGTCCTGTGGCAAATGCCCTTGGTCTGCACAAGAGAACGAGGTGACCAGGATAGCTCAATTTTTCTACGTTGAGGCCTTTTAAAAATTTTACTCTGCCCAGATTTAGAGCCTGATAGGAACCTCTCAAGTGGGAAAAGTGCAGAATCTCCAAACAGAAGCATAAGAGTTTTTCCTTGGGTATAAAATTTCAGTCAATAATGTGCTGTTGCCTTATTGACATGAAAAGAATGCCTTTCATGTGATACAAACATTTACTTGCTCCTGCTTACTCTACTCACCTTGTACAGAAATGCTGATTGCCATTGACTAATCAGTCCATTTTTGTATATTCTCATCAGACTCTTTCTTTGGCTGGAACAATATGCACTGTATGATGCTTGCATGTATAACAATTTGTTATTAGCACTTTGTATATGCCTTTGTTACTTCACAACTAACAGTTTGGCCTCCAAATGCATGCATTTGTGTAAATTAATGTTACAAAATAATAGATTTAGTTGCTATGTTTGTATCAATTTAGGAGATGTGTAAGATATGCATAAAGACACATAATTGCCATTTAGTCACTGGGAGAAGACATTTGTTCAGCTTGTATTTATACAACTACTGGTTCTATTTAGGCTTTATAATGCCATGTTTATCTTTTAGTTCTGTATTTATTCAATTGCAGATTTAGGTTTTATTAATTTTATAATGATTAATTGCAGTATCATATCAAAGAGTTTAAGAAATAATTTTTGTTGTACAATTCTAATAAGAAGTAGAAAATTTTTTTTCTTGCAGTGTTGCTGAAATCTCTAAGTACCTTTATTCATACAATGAAATTATAAGACTACTGATCAAGCAATTTTATCCCCGATATTGAGCTAATAATAAGCTATATACTTGGCTCTGAACCAAGCTTCAGAGTAATGGCAGTTGCTGTTGCAATGCTAGAATGCAAAGACATCACATTTATTTTGTGTGTTTCAACATCTCAGGACACTGTCTCCTGCAAAGTCTCCGTCTTCATCCACTGGATCTATTGCTTCCAGCAGAAAATACCCCTATCCGATGCCACCACTTCCTGATGAAGAGAAAAAAGTCAACAGGCAAAGTGCCAGGGTATGTGTCCCTATGCTCTGCATTTCACCAGTGATTTGATTTATTGGTAGTTTTCAAAAGGAAACTGTGGCAGATTAACACCTTTGACAAACAAGGAGAGCTGGAGTGCCATTTCCTTTGCACCCTGAAGTTCTGAAGCTGCTAAGCCTCGACAGCTGTGTTTGCAGGCAGCTTTTCAGGTTGCTCTTAAAGCTGCCCTGAAGCCCAGATTTTGCTGCTTTTCTTATTCCAAACTGGGAATGTACCCTGGACAGCCTTTGTGCTGCAGAGCACAGACAGACCTGGAGCAAGTGGTGTGTTTGGCTCTCCTTTCTTACCTCTGCTCCCAGCAGCTCTCAGGCTGCAGGGATAGCTGCTTACCAGCTTTAATGAAACATAAAAAGTTCCTCACATGAAGCGTGGAAAGAGCTTG
Organism: Sialia sialis; assembly: GCA_009812075.1. Classification (NCBI taxonomy): domain Eukaryota; kingdom Metazoa; phylum Chordata; class Aves; order Passeriformes; family Turdidae; genus Sialia; species Sialia sialis. The sequence goes on from VRYO01002734.1 coordinate 21,756,886, forward strand.
CAGGTCTGGAGGGACTTCACTGCTGTGTGACCTGAACCCACTCTGGTCCCCTAGAGAGACCAGGAGCTGCTGGAACATGTGGTGGATAGTAATGCCCCACACGGAGAGGTTTCCAGCTGCTCCAAAAGGTTTTTGTTTTCTTTGTGTCAATTCAGACATAGCAGGTGTTTGAATAAGCAAAAAAAGGGCTTCTTGCTTTAGGAGCTTTACTTGCAATACCCTTGGTTCATGTTGCTGATGCTGATGAGATTCTCATCACTCTTCTCTGCCCTTTTATTGCAAGAAAAAAGGAATGGAGTGCTGCTGAGGGAACGTGCAAGCTGCTCACCCAGTGCTGCTCGGGGCAGAAGATTTTGTGAGGTGCAGCACAGGGTCTCCCAGGGCAGCTTGGAGCCTGGGCTGAACTGATGTGTCTCAGCCCTGGAGCTTTGGCAGCAGCTCAAACCCACAGCAGGAAGTCATGCTGCTCTGAGCAGAGTTAGGCAGATGAAAATGGGAAGTTATCTCTACACTAATATTAGTGTACAGTAATTTCACACATATAAGGCACACCAAAGTATAAGGCGCACTTCTGGGTTGCCAGCAAGTCACCATACTTTTGTCCATATATAAGGCACGCCGGCATATAAGGTGCACCTTTTTTTTGAAGTGAGGATCCATGTGCAACAAAGTAACAAGTTAGTAACAGAATTGCAGGGTTTATTGTCAGGTTCTCAATTTGCAAACAGTTTTCACAGATTGGCATAACCTTTAAACGCAGCCCCAGGCGCCCTCCCCATGCCGTGGGCCCCGGCACTCCCGCCCCCAGAGCCGGCTGCCACGGCTGCCCGCGCAGCAGCGGAGGGAGCTGGCCGCCCGCGTGGCAGTGGTGGTGGCAGCCTGGCCACATGGCAGCGGTTGCCTGCTCAGCTTGTACTTCCGGGTTGGCAATTTTCCAAACTTTGTCCATATATAAGGCGCATCAGCATATAAGGCACAATTCTGGGCTCGGATCAAAACTTTGGTCAAAAAGTCGCGCCTTATACACGTGAAATTACTGTAACTCTGAAGTAAAAGCTATCTAGTACAAGTTTGATGCTATACTGACATTTCTCCTTCAAACAGAAAACTGAACTCCCGGTCATGGGCATTTACTCTGCTGACTGTAAGTTGTGCTGAAATGCTTGAGACTGCTTATTTGGTGAACAGGTACTCCAGAGTCTGGGAAGAGATTTGGTGACCCAAGTGATGCAGATGCAGTTCCCCAGACAAGCCCCTTGCACTGTTTGGGTGACAGCCTGTTTTATCTTGGTGTACAATGTGTGTTTGTGTTCATTTTCCTCCTCTCCAGCTATGGGAGACATCCATCTAGATGCACTGTTTTCCTGGAGTCACATCAGAACTGTTTACTTTGGATTTTATAGAAACTCAGCATCACTGAGTCACTGCACATTCATCTGCTCTTCAGACAATTCGAAAGATCAACAGAGATGCTCATGATATTGCAGTGATAACCTCCTCTCACGTGGAAAGGAAAAAAACAGTATTTTTTTTTCTTTCTTTTTTGTTGACTTGTATTTTATGGATTTGATGGACAACCAAAATCATAACATTTGACAGACAATAATTAGCCCAGATGTGACAAGGCTGTTCCGCATGGTGACCTAGAATTCCAGCTGCAGTCCATTTGCCAGTTCTGTGTCAGAGAGGTTTTTCTCTGGTTTATTGCAGTCCTTAGTCAGACCAGAGTGGAACTGGGAACCTCCCTCACTGAGAGCCCAGCTGATGTAAACTTGTACGCTGTATGCATGAACCTTGTGTTCTTTACTTTCCACATGTAAGGGAAAAACAACATACTGTAGTAGAGACTAGCATGCAGGAGTAAGAAATATAGGATCTTTTTTTTGTGACAGGATTTCAAGCTTTGAAAGGCAACTATTTGACACAACGGCAAACAAACAAAGATTAAATCTTTTTTTTTTTTTTTAACGTGTTTATAATCTCAGTATACAGATTGTATATATGTAAACATTCAATAATGTCAAAAATAGCTGTTATACGTATGTGTATTTTGCCAAATACCTAAAGAAACAGTCATGACTAACATCATCACACTTCAGATTTTCTAATATTATGAGCAGACATCCTTGGAAATACAGAAAGTACAGTACTGTAAAACTGTGTCTCTCAGAAACTGGTGTTTGACCAAAATCTATACAACTTTTTCAGCATCTTATACTGTCTTGACAATCTCAATTGTACAGTAGACTGTGGAAACCAGTACAGCAGCACTTTGTCTTAAATCATCATAAGAGGAACCAGCCAAAATCCCTTGTTTAGTAAGATAACCACTGTATCCTCTCACAGGTGTGATCAAGAGTGATTAGGCAGACAACAGTCTTTAAGTATTGTGCAGCACAAACTTACTGGACATTTGGGAATACTTCTAAGTAGTCAATTCAGGTGATGTGGTGATGTGAAGTCTGTCTGTGAGAGTTGCTGTGTATTTTTGATAGAGCATTTCAGACACTGTTTTAGATGGCAAGGCATAGCTTATGAGAAACATAACGATTTCACTGCACTAGATAATAACAGTGCTGGGCAAGTGGCCAATTTCATTGTTTCAATTTTTGTTTGTTACTGGAATCACCTTTACCATGCGCTTGAACGCTATGCTTGCTGCCCCTGAAGCTCGCTTGACAATTTTTTGGGGCGTTAAATTGAGCACAAGTGAATTTAGCTTAAAAAGTGTGGAGTCAGGGGGAACAACTCTTTCCCATGCTAATCTTGGATGGTTATATTTCTAACACCCGAGACTTCTAAAGGTTGCTGTAAAGTAAATGCCTTCTGATTGGGAATTTTCAGTTAGTAAGAAACTGGACCATATTAAATCAGTTTATAATTCTCTTGTTTTCCAAAAATGACTACATCTTAGCTTCAGGTAGTACCACTGCAGAACAAAACACCCATGTGGTGCAGTTGAATACCCTACCCAACAGCTGTATGATTAATTAGACATTATTGTAATGGGAACATCTATGGTGTTTCTGAATCTTCTACCTCTTTCATGTATTTCCTTTAGTAAGTGAATCCAACACTTGCAGCCTTTTAATGTATTTTTTTAACTTTTACGTCTCTCTCAATAAAGTCAGATATATGTAAGATTAAATTAAAAAATGTTTAAAGATGTTGGCAGCTGTAAAATATGTAAGATTTTTAGAAGCACTATATTTTATGATTAGGCTGTATGTTGGATTATGACAAAATATTGGCCTTGGCATTCAAATAATTTTCCTTCACAGTCAACAGGTTCTGGTAAGTATTTGGAAAAAGACAAATAAATATATGTGAGTACAAGTGGGTGCAGACTGACCATCTGGAAGGAGAGAGTCACTTGTAACTTCTTTAGGGAAGGATTCTGCATTTTTGTGAAAGGTAAATATATCAATCAGCACTGAAGAATATTTTTTGCAATTATTTACTTCGAGTGTAGCTATCTGGATTAAAGATAGTTAATAGCACGTAGCTTATGAAATTAGGGTCTGAGACATGAAATCAATATGTCTTTTGTTGATTTCACTGGACTTTGAGCAGGACCCTCAAGAGGTTCACCCACATTAGGACATCATGATAACTCGCTCGTTGCTATATTACTGTTGCCTGGAAGCTGGTTTTCCCTCCCATATTCATATCTTGTCTTTAGTAACTGGACTATTCATCATGTGCCTTTTATGGTATTTTTTTGGATATAAACTGGCATGTAGTTTTGAATAATCCTGTTAGATTTCTGTGCATATCTTATGTTTACCACTGTTTACTCTTCCCTTTCCATTTTGCCTTACCAAGAAGCAGCAAATTTGGCAGACAGAACCGGATATAACATACTGGCTCTTTCTGCTGTGCTCATAGCTTCTTGTTTTGCAAACAAATGGCCCTTCTGACTGTATTTTCAATGTAGTATGTACTTCCAGATTCTTTTGTTTTGGTATAACTCATTTGTAGCATATGATGATACAATTACGTGTGTAGTGTACCTTGAACAGTCACCTTCACATTTGGAGATATGTAGTGACTGGAAGTCTAGTTCTGAGCACTAAGTTTAAGTTAAATAAATGCTGACTTTCACTTTGGTGGTCTAGAGTGAGAGTATCACAGGACTTGTGTTTTTGCAAAATTCTTCTGCAGGAACTTTGGAACAAGTTGGTAACTTGGGAGACCTGAACTGGTGGGGCTGTGTGAGCCTCCCAAGCCAGTGGAGGTTGAACAGAGAAGTTGTTTGCTTACAAGCTGTCATTTCCTACTTTTAAAATGTATTCTGTTGGAAAGCTACCAGATTAATAACCTTGAAGATTGCAAATATTTTTATCCACTGTAGTTACTTACTCTGGCAATAGCAATATAAATTGCCGCATAATACCTCATCCAGACTAAAACAGAGAACTTGTCACTAATATAGCTCAGTCATTTTGACTCATTGATACTCATCCTTTTATTTTGGTTTTATTTTAATAAATGAACTAGTTATTGCCAACTATGCTGTAGATGTCCGTTGAAGTGAGGAAGCTATCAGTTCTCAGCTAGAAGTAATTTTTATATGAGTATAGGACCAGCAGGATGAGCTATACTTGAGTTACCTTTATGTATTTCATTGTGGGAGCAGAATCTTGTGTAATTTATAATAAAATTAATATGACTAACTGACGGAGACTGAAAAATTGAGGTTGTATCTAAAAAAAAAAGCTGCACAATAATGCCACAGTTTAGTAAAGTAATGATTTACCTACTAATTCTGGATTTGTTGACTAGGAACTTTATTAATATCAGACAGTATACCAGAGATGGTTGTGACTGCTAATTTACATATAGTTTTGTTATCTTTAAGTAAGTAGATTCAAGAAGATTGTTCATTTTACAGTCTGTCTCTGTGGACTAAGGTCACAACTTGCCAGCCACCTGAAGTGTGACTTGACTGTGAAGATGGTTGCTAACAAATGATTTAAGAGTTCTTGATTTATGAGAGGTTGAACCTACTGAGCTTATGTGCTCATAAAATAATTTTGATTGTGGTATTGAAAAAGTGGACCTTTGAGGTATAGCCTGAATTAAAATCAGAAAGAAATTGTGCTAATAGTTAGTGTAGTGAAATCCTCTTTCAAATCCCTATTGTTGGTTTGGACCGACTGGACTTGCCAATACTAATACTACAACTATTTTCAAAACCAGAGCTAAGAGTGGCTATGTACACTGTTATAGAAATGCATATACTAAAAATTCTGACCAAATTTCCTGTAACGTCATGACTGAATTGATTAATGGATAGAATGTAATGTCAAAGAAGGGTGAGACTCCATAACGCTACAGTTAGTCCTTAGGACTTGCTTTGTCATCGAATCCCATACCTAGTTGTAAGCAAAATTATCACGCTCAAATGTAAAACTCAGCCAGCTCCTGTTGTCTTCCATCCCCTTTTCACTCCTACTGAAAAGCATTTTCATAAAACATTCATTCACTAACAGCCTCGGTGGGTCTGCTGATATCAAAAAGCTGCTAAATTGGTCACTTTTCCACACTATGGATAGGGTCTTTCCCTATCCTGTTAATGCTGTTAATAATAGTAGATTTAGATGAGGTATTAGGAAGAAATTCTTTACTGTGAGGATGGTGAGGCACTAGAACACGTTGCCAGAGAAGCTGTGGATGTCCCATCCCTGGAAGTTCAATGCCAGGTTGGATGGGGCTCTGAACTACCTGGTCTAGTGGAAAAGTTCTACCCATGGCAGGAGGGTTGGAACTAGATGATCTTTACGGTCCCTTCCAACCCAGACCATTTAATGGTTCTGTGATCTTTGCTTGTGCTGCAATCAGGCAATGATGCCTCATGTCTCATGGATTTTCCACTGGTTTTGCTGGGGATGAGTCAATTTTCTTCACAGTAGCTGGTATGAGGCTGTGGCTTGGATTTGTGCTGGAAACAGTGTTGATAATGCAAGGAATTTTTTAGTTATTGCTGAGCAGTGCTTGCCAAGTGAGCCAAGGCCTTTTCTGCTCCTCACATGCCCCAACAGCATTTGAGCTTGGGGCACACAGGGAGGAGACACAGCCAGGAGAGCAGACCCAGGGGATATCCTAAACCTTATGATGCCATGCTCAGCAACAATCCAGGGGGAAGGTTGGCAGTGAAGAACTGCAGCTCAGGGACTGGCTGAGCACAGGTCTGTTCATGGTGAGCAATTGTTTTCATTTGCATCACTTGTCTTGTTTAGGTTTTATTTGCCTCTCTGTTGATTCTCTTTTCATTAATTAATAAAATTATTTACTACAATTATTTTATTTTAATTATTGAACTGTTCTTTTGTCAGCCCATGAGTTTTCTCACTTTTACCTTTCCAATTCTCTTGCCCCATCCCAGTGGGGTTGGGGACTGAGCAAGTGGCTGTTTTGGGGCTTAGTTGTGGTTAAACCAGAACACTACTGGTAAAAACACTTGGTGACTCAGCCATCCTGTGTCTCTCTCTCACCTTCTAGCATTTTTGAAGGCTAAGCCTCTTTAATCACCAAGTCTGTGAACTTAAGAGTTGAGCTATTTCCTGTTTCATTGCTCCAAGCCTGAAGATCAGCTGTTCCTTTCTCCAAACTGAGTATCACTGTCACAGGATAACAATGGATTGTTTGGACCACTGTTTTCAACCACAATATGGTGTTATTTGCCTAATTTTTAAAGAGCTTGAGTATTTCAGTCTCCACTGAATACCAAGAATGGGTGAGCTGATGGCACGCTATTTGCATGGCTTCCAAATCATACATTTATCAGCAATATGAGATTTGACTTTGATCATATTTGATGTGCTCAGCTGGTCAATGCCAGGGTCAAGGGCTCAACCCCTGTATGGGCCATTCACTTTAGAGTTGGCCTTGATTATCCTTGTGGGTCCCTTCCCCAGAATATTCTGTGATTCCTGAAGACAAATTTGAACAAACTACAAAAATATGTGCAGGTTGTGATCCCATGGCTGCACAGTGGAGTGAGGTTCCTGTGTGCACATAACTGTTATCCTAATAAGGCAAGAACAAATGAAACAGTGAAATTAATTGTGCCAACATAGCTGCAATACAGACATGACTCTCTTAAATGTAATTTTGTCAGAAACGGGAAAGGAAGTAGTAGTTTCTATCATCTATGCTAAAAATCCTGTGACACAAGTATTTTCTAAGTCATCTTATGAAAACCATTTCTGGTGTCTCAAGTATGGATGCTGATATAAACTGCAGCTTTAGAAACAGCATCTTGCACCTGGCACATGGTATCTTGTCATTACATAACAGTTTTCTGCAAGTTAGAGAAAAGCACTACATCAGTTAACATTCCTGTGTTATCTCAGCCAAGTGAGAAAAACAAGCAGCAAAAATAATTTCAGAACACAGATATTGCTCACACTTGAGACACTGACTTCAAAATTGGCTCACCTAGCCAGGTCTGGCAGTTTTAGCTCTTTAAAATCCAATCTATACCAGTTTCAAAGTGACTTCAGCTAAACCAGATTTAAATTGTTTAAAAACTTCTGCTACTTAAGACAGGCCATAATTGCCACCTAACTCAGAATGAGATGAGGAAAATTTGGGAAAATAAGCACAGAGCAGTTAAAACAAAACATGTTCTCTAAGGGAGAAGTAAATGTGTCAACATAGTTTTTAATTGCTAGAGCATAAAATGTCAAAGCAGCAAGCTTTTCTTTTTGTTTCTGAATTCCTCTGAATAAAAAAAAATAAAGTTTTTTGTCTAAAAAAATCAACATGAGGCCTTAAGACCTTATATATTCTAACTTTAGCATGAAGAGTCTATTTTTACAACCATGTTAGAAATTCTGTATATAGGCCTGACTGACCTTGTAAGTAGAGTGGTGCAAGCAGCTAATCATGCAATATTGTAAGGCTCTGTAGAACAGCAAATTTAATGATTTAGTTTAATTATTGGTACAAGAACTCCTGCTCACTGCCTGTGTAGACTCTGTATACTTTAGACTTGGAAATACAGTCCAGAACATACTCAAACTGTGAATATATAACCTGATTTTTCTTTTCTTAAGGAGAAAAATATATTACAATAGGTAATGTTTTATATAGAATACAGTACTTATTTTTATTGTTGCATAAATGCAAAATATTTTTTTCAGAATAGCAAAGCATTACAGAATTTTTAATCTGCTGGAGAAAACACTATTTACTGTATGACCAGTTCTTTCAGCAAAGCTTTTGGGGTGGTATATACCAACTGGCTCTTTTGTGCTGATGTTTAACTTGGGCATTGCTGTAAAAAAAAAGCTATTTTTTCACTCATACTAGCCATTCTTGAGAGGAATTTTTTTCAACCACTGTGGCTGGGCTAGTATTGGCAAAACCAATGATTTACATTATATCATTGTCTTGCTATTTAAAATCCTCTAAAAATCGTACCTGATATAATAAAAGCGTAAGATTTTGACAAACATCAAAATGAAGCATTGCAGTTTACAACTTTCTAGCTTTGATTGTGATATTTTTGTCATAAACATTACAGGCATTGGGCTGTTGAATGAATCTGGCTTTCATGTAGCTAAACAAAACGTTGCTTTTTATAAAATCAAATCATTGTAATTTGGGGTTCTAAATTCCTGCTCACTTTTAATAATAACGGCATCACAGTATCCACTTCTACAAGAGTATTTAATTCAAATGCCTGTGGTTTTCAATGTTACTAACATATTGTAACATCAGTAAAGTGACTTTCAATGACAAAGACTGTTGTGTGTATTTTGTTCTTCCAAATCGTTGTATTTAGCACTTTCTGTTTTATAGGTCACTATAAATAAAGATGTTGCATGCGTGGGAAAAGAAAGGCTAATAGTAGAATATAGACATTATTTTTCAAATTCCAAGATTGAAAATGACCCAGTGAGCTTCTCAAATTTTTGTCTTAGGGGCTTACTGTTCTCAAAGCAAATCTAAAATTACTGTTCCTTAGTTTGCATGTTTGAGGACAACCTAGGAAAAATACCTATTTGAAACTATGCCCAGAGGCTGGTTAAGAGGTTGAGAGCAATCACCTCACTTGGTGCCACATAAATATCCTTCCCTCTTTCCTCACGGGAAAGAGAAACCATTAATTCTGAGAATAAGTATTTCTCTAAAGAGTTATCTTGCATATTCAATCTGTCCACTGAATCTACTTTTAACAGGGAAGCAATTTTCACAAAGGTTCAGGTGGCTTTTTTCATCTATGACAGCAAAGTCTGTAGTAACTCCTTAGTATCTGTGTTAGCTTAGTTTCTCTCTAAACTTGAAAGTTGATGTATCTCATCAGTCTCTGTGAATACACTGGATTTTTGAAATGCTGATGTAAAACAAAAAGCAATTTTTTCTTGAGAAAGCCAGAATTTTCTCCAGGTTTTGGAACAGTTTTTTCCCCAGTTTTCTCTAGTTTATGTTTACAAGATCATTGAAGAAAGCCCTACTGGTTCACAGTTTTCTTACAGCATTTCACTGCCCAGTAGCTGACTGGTGCCAAAATACCAATTCAGCCTGGAGAAATAAACTGAGCAAGACTTGAATTTTGTGTCCTTGGGTTTTGAGTGCTTTGGCCCTCTTGAGTCAGTTATCCTCACTGAATTCCTTCCCAGCCTCTTGCCCACACTACACCTACTCACTGTGGCTGCAGAGTGAGAAACTGAGAAGACCTGATGCTGTGCAAGCACTACTAGCCACAGCTGAAACACTGCTGTTATCGATGCTGATTTGTTTCAATTCTGAACCTTTGGGCTGCTTTAAAGAAAATTAATTCTACCCCAGCAAAGCCACTACAAGACCAGAAACACAACTAAGCAGAAGTAAAGATGTGTGGGTAATGAACATTTTGGTGAAGATCCCTTACTATTCTTAGGGTAAAATTAAGTGTAAGGATGAGCACTGTATTTATACAAAGTAGTCTACTCAAATCCCTACAGGAAGAACACACACCCTTAATAACCTCATCTGCTGTTAAAGTTATGAACTGCAGCAGAACTGATATTGGCTGCTACACTCAGACAAACCTTTATGGATTTTGATCATTCCATTAGAAATATGTTTGGTACTATTCCATCTGCTTCCCAATTTCATGTGCAACAGGACAATGTACTATCAGAATGTGGATGTATAATGCTGTCTATGCCTTTGAAATTAATTATGAGGGCAGAAAGAGAACTAGCTGCTGAAATGAAACCACAAGTAATATCCAAAGGATTCTAAATTTAAACAGTAAGTACAAGTTGCCTTTTTAGGGGAGACCAGCCTACTTTGAATTTACAGCCCAGAAATGAAAGACCTAGATTTAATAGACATCTCCACAAAACAGAGTACAATACAGTATCTTTGAGTGAGAGTCCTACTCTGAGGGGCTTTTGTTTGTCCAATCTGTTCGTCCTCAAAATTGCCCTAAACTACTTATTTAAGAAATATA
>VRYO01002734.1:21768335-21785508 GCA_009812075.1 Sialia sialis
AGGCTGCCCCGAGCCGCACCACTGTGAGCAGCCCTAAGCCGTGCTGCTGTGCTGCCAACCATGCCTCCGAGCCGTGCCGTCATGGGCTGCCCTGAGCTGCTCCGCTGCAGGCGGCCCAAGCCACGCCGCTGTGCTGCCGCGGGCGACCCTGAGCCGCACTGCTGCTGGCTGCCCCGGCCATGCCGCAGTCCTGCTATGGGCGGCCCCAAGCCGCTCCGCTGAGCTGTCACGGGTGGCCCCGCGCCACTCTGCCACGTGTGGCCCCGACCTGTGCTGCCACGCACAGCCCCAAGCTGCCCTGAGCCCCTCTGCTGCAGGTGCCCCAAGCCGCGCCACCATGCTGCCGCGCGGGGCCCCGAACCACACCACCACGGGCTGCCCCGAGACACGCCGCCACGTGCTGCCATGCACCGCCACGGGTCCCACAGCGCCCGTGGGCGGCCCGCGGCAGCTCTCTCACCAGTTGGCTCGCACTTCCGGTCTGGCCTTCCGCTGGAATTTTTCCATAAATAAGCCACACCTGAATATAAGCCGCACTACTGGGGTAGCATGGATTCTTCAATGAAAAAGGTGCGGCTTATATTCGCGAAATTACTGTAATTGGAAAAATATTTGTACTACCTCTGTACAGTTGTGCTGCTCCCTCTTCCCATACAATATCCATCCTCCCCTCAGAAATCCCTACAATAAAAGCAACAAGAAAACCCCCACCAAAAAAAAATTCCATTTTTTCTCCTGAAGAGCCTCAGATAAGTAAGCCTCGTCTGTCTGTATCTGCTCTCACTGGTAACTACTGTTGTGATCTGAAAGAGTAACCTGGCAAGAGTGTTCCAAGTGGATTTTGGCCCTTGTGTATTAGTTAGTATATTGAGGCACGAAGGCCACTTGCTAGGGGCTGAAGGGGAAGAGATAGAAACATTCATTTACATGTAACTGAAGTCTGTCTGTCTGAAAGGACAGTTGATGCACAAACTGACACAACACAGCTTTTTTATGTTTAAAAGTGTTTTATTAAGTGACACAAGCAAAGCAAGAATCTTACAGGAACAAAGCCCCCTGTACCAGAGCACAAGGCTAGCAGAGTTCTCTGCTATGTTTTGTTGCATCCCTGCTTATAAGAAGTTCTAGCAGGTAGTCATACACTCAGTGCATCTTGTCACAGGCTTCATCTTCAAAAGAGCTGGCAAAGCAAGTAACCAAAACTTACTGATGTTCTAACAGACCAGTGCAAAATGACCATCCCAAAAGCCCTTTCAGTTTGTGTATCTGTGGTATGTTGTCAAAGACAAGAAAATATGTATCTGCTTAAATCATACACGTTACTGTTTAAGTCATAAAAAGGTAAGTTGCAGTCCAGAAACTGATTTTAGTGAATCATGGGAAAAAAGCAGACACATGACTGAAAATCTTACCATTTGTATGATCTGAGTTACACACAGTGAATTGCAAGTTTATGAAAATAAAAGCATGTTTAATAATCACACATTGGAAGTTAAAGACAACAGTACATGAGTAGTTTATATTCGTTATCAAGACTAAAAAAATGTGTGTAAAGTGATACCTTCATAAAATATGCAATTTCCAACAGTGAGATACACAATCATTGGAGGACTTGGCAAAGCAAAACATATACTGGAATGTTAAATCATGATCATCCACAGCTTGCTTTCTTTTGATTTAGATGCTCATAAAACTGGAATGTTAAATGATGATCATCCACATCTTGCTTTGTTTTGATTTAGATGCTCATAACACACTGTATGAACTGAAAAGACAATACCCACTTATTAGCTGTATGGCAGAGAACAAGTTTTTTACTTTTTCTCCTACAATACTCACTGTCACTACACTTTGCTGTAAAGAAATTCAGCTCACGAGTAGTAAAGCTTTAAAACAATTATCAAAATAAGCAAATAGTTAATTAGAGCAAAGCATCTCCTTAACAAAAACTAGCACACATGGTCCTCCCTCCCTCTACTCCAAAAAAAAAAACATCCCAAACCCCAAAACACTCAAATCCAGGATGACTTGAACCTAGTGTTCTCTTTTTGCTGCACAGATGTGGCTGGGACCCACAAACCTGACTGAGTATGATTGCTATCTGTTCCCACCAGATCTTAACCAATCTTTCCCAGGAAAAATGTCTACCAAGCTTTAACAATAAAAAATGAAAAAAAAAATTAAGTCACAGAAAGTGATGCTAGCAAGCGATGTAGCTTCTTGGATCTTCTAGAACCACACTGAATCAAGTTCAGAAAAAAGTACAAAACATTTTATAGAACTCTGTAAAACACACAGAAGCTTTTTGAGACAATACTCAACAAGCCCCAGAACTTCTGGGCTCTCACTGTATGTGTAGGGAAGACAGGCACAAACTCAAATCATTACTGATTGTCTTAAGTTTTTCTTTTGCTTTACCCTGGAATTTTAATAGAGTTATTAAAATTTACTTACATCATCATACTGGAAATTCACAAAACCCTGCTGAGTTGTATCCCTTCTTCTAAAGCATTCTGCAAAAATTAATTAAGAAAAAAGAAAACTAGGTAAGAAGAATTACAAATAAACTGTTTCCTTAGAGTGTATAGTACTTTCCTAAAATTCCCCAAGTCACATGAAGGAGAACATGATGAAGAATACTGCAATTCATTCCAGACTTAATTTATCATTCTAAATTTTTGTATTTATCACATACAACCCTTTATGTTCTCTTAATAATGTTTCCATTTTGGTAACATAACTCTTCCAGCCTCTGGAGTAAACCCTGTGTTAGTATAAAGTCCTTTTTTTCGTGAGAATTAAAAAACCCCTGATCTATAGTTGTCTGTGGACTATTGACAGAAACCTCTTCGGAAGTACAAAGTTGAACTTGAGATAAGTGAACCATCAGGTTTCATTAAACAAAAATACATTATGGGGATGACAATAACAAGGCTATAACCCAGCATACCAGTAAGAGCTCGGAGTTTGACACAGCAGGCAATGTAATCATCAAATGCAATCTTTCCTTGAGTGCTGTAGCGCTTTGTGATTGCAGTCACAGCCTGTGGGCTCAGTCTAAACCCTATTTGAAAATAAAAAGTCTTATTTTGATGAAAAGACAGGTAAATTAACAGAATCCAATAAATTTTCATTGGCAACATCATGTGTTAGTAGATGATGATAACTGGGAAATGGTGTAATTCAGTAGCAGAAGCAAGAATATTTCACAACTTACCCATAGCCATCAAGGCTTTCTCCAGCTCCTGACGATCGACTGTGCCACTTCCATCACTGTCAAAACTTACAAAGTGCTGCTTCCAGCCATTGACCACAGCCCAGAGTTCTTTAAATTCATTAAATCCCAGTGTGCCAGACATATCCCTCTGATTTCAAAGCTAAGAAAAACATTTCTTAACTAAACAAAACCACCAACAAGTGACAAACAAAAAACCAACCAAACAAAAAAGGCGTCTCTTTGTAGTTAAAAACTCTTACTTAAAGGCCAATATTAATATAATCTTACTATTATTAGTTTATCTTGTAAAAAAACTAACTAAAGCACCCCCAGCACAGATGGAGGTAATACTACCCAAAATCTAAGGTCAGAGAACATCAGAGAACCTGCTCTCTCCCCACTTCTTCCCAATTAAACCTACTAAAGTTATTTTCTCTTTGTGAATTCTACTTTTGTTGACACACTTCTCTTTTACCTGCTGCTACATAATTGCAACCAATTGAATACACATCTTAAATAAAAATAGATGCCAAAGAATAAATTGTTATAATATCAGTTCTCTCGTAGTTTAAGTTGTTCAAGGTGAGCTAAGAGACTTTCCAGTTTAATTTCTGCTTTTTTTCTTTTTATGCAGTAAAACTTTAAATTTAAGTTTTGGCTAAAAAGCCTCCAAAGATTCCAATCTTACACAGTATTTATAAGTCACAGGTTCTACAGCTGAATTTCATATATCATTCCATTACATACTTAAACCTGATTCATTCATGGAACAGGATTTAGGGGGACTTACTGTATTCAGGCTGTGTACTACAAATGTTTAAAATTCAGAGAAATTGTAAAGTCCTACTTGAAAAGCATGGCAAGTTATTTGCACAATACTTTATTCTGGGGCACCAGACCTGACCCTTCATACATTCAACAGAGAAAGAATTCCCCAGGCTTAGAGGGATGCCACTTGTTGTAAAACGATTGATCACTGAGAGTCTGATTTATTTATTATTTCTTCATTTGTTAAAATTAGTGAAAATGGAATTTTGTAGCTTCACAGTCACAATGATCATAAGGTTTATCAAGTAAAGGCTGAATGGAAACTACAAAGCATTTCCCAAATGTTTTGGCACTCTCTCATCTTTGCTTACATAATGCAAAAATGTTTACATTTCATACTAAAGGATACATCCAGCATTGAGATCATAAGTCTGCAAGTCTCTAAGTTGAAAGCTGTTAAAATTAGAAAAAGGAAAAATAAATTATGTTAAGAGTTTTATCTTCAGTTTTCTCTGAACACAAAATTTCAGATTTACTATAAATTAAAATTATATACTGATTATATATTATAATGTATAAACTATTATGTAATTGGTTCCCCATTATACAGCCATACCATATTTCTGATCCAAGTAAGAGCCATTATTTGTTAAAAAAACTGACAGTAAACAATTTGGAGGCCATTCAAGTTGTATGTAAAATTAATTTGCACTTATCTTAATTCACAACAGTTTTAGGTTTCAAAGTGGTCATTTACATCCCCCCCCAACAGACACCACTTGAGCAAGCCAGTTTCACTCACAGAAGCTATGAACTGAACAGGAGGTATCCCAGCAGAGGAGTCCTGCCACAGATTTTGGTCAATATCAAAGCTCAGCTCAAACCAAAGCAAAGAATCTTTTTAAGAACAGTCTGTCCATTACAAAACAAACCACTTCAACTGCACACCTAGCAGAGTGGGGAACTAAGGAGGCCGAGAAGACACACAGCTGAATACAGAGAATTTACATGTCCAAGATATGGAAAGGAAACCCATTTGCCATGCAAAGAAACAAAGACCAGCTCTGCAGAAGGCACAGCTACACGCATTTTCTAGTAATGGGAAGATTAGTGTGCTTGAGATTTGCTTGTTTATTTAAATCATTAACTTACGTTTATACGCTCCCGCAATCCCTGACTGGGTGAGACATCTCTGTAGCTCATCAGCATCTATTTGTCCATCCTTTCAGTAACAGAAGATGCATCATCTATTAATACCCTCTCCCAGGCTGCTTATTCCCAGCACCCACTCCCTTTCCAGCAGCATTCAATTAGTTATCCTTCTCAAGACATCCTCATAACTCACAAATATAAAAATTCCTGTTTTTTTAAAAAGTATTGATTTGCTAGCAGAACAAACAAACTTAGAAAACAAAGAACTTTGAAAGAAAAACAAAACAAACTCAGAAAAATACCTGCCTACATGGCTTGGAAAATGCCTCACTTCCAACAAATCCTGCTCAGGGCCAAACACAGAAAACAACTGCCAATTTGTGAAAGCAATGAGCTGCCAGAACTGGAGGTGGAATTCCAAGTTTTATTCCTCACACCCCGAATACAAAGTTTGGTTCACACAGAGTTTAATTTAACCTCATTCAGGAATGGAACATTGTGTCTCTAAATATAAATAATGATGACACTTCTGTAATGCGTTAGAAAATGAAAAGCCAAGTCAGAGGAGGTTTAGGTTGGGTATCAGGAAAAGGTTTTTCACCCAGAGAGTGACTGAGCACTGGAATGGGCTTCCTAGTGAAATGATCACAGCACCAAGCCTGACAGAACTCAAGAAGTATTTGGACAACACACTTGGGCACTTGGTGTGACTCTTGGGGTGTCTTTAGCAGGGCTAGGACTTGGACACAATCTTTGCAGGTCCCTTCCAACACAGCATATTCTATGATTCTGTTGGCTACAGCATTTTCCTAATGTTTTTAAACCCACTTTTGAAAGCTCTTTTTTTCAAGAGCAGAGACGTGCTACTGAATGATACTGTGGGAACAGCACAACCTGGTAGCTTTCAGAAATAAAGTATCATTGTTTATAAGAGAAATAGTAGTTCCACGTTAAATGAGTAAAAAAAAGTGCAACGTTTTGATTCTATGTAAAGTTAATGGCAGCTAAACCCAAATTTGCTTCCTATCTAGTCCATCAGTCTAATTTTACGGATATATTTAATACTTTATATTCATGGGGGAACAAAAAGAGATTTGAAATAGCCATTAATTAAATAGCTTCAAAGGCTTTGTATCCTCTGAAATAAAGACATATCTTTAAAAAAGAGGAAGATAGAAAAGTATGACTGTAATGAAGATTAACATTACCAAAAAGATACATGTCTTTTTTGGTTCTTCTAGTAGTAATTTCACGAATATAAGCCGCACCTTTTTCATTGAAGAATGCAGCCTTCCCCACTAGTGCGGCTAATCATCAGATGCGGCTTATATATGGACAAATCCCAGCGAAATGCCAACCCGGAAGTGGGAGCCGGCTGGGGAGCTGCTGTGGAGCTGCCGTGGAGCCGTGGCCAGGCAGGCTGGGGGCAGGGGCCAGGCGGGCTGGGGGCAGGTGGGGAGCGAGCTTCACGTCCCGGCAGCGCCCTCCCCACAGCGAGCACCCACGCCCCGGCGGCGGGCAGGGTAGAGGGGTTGCGGCAGCGGTGGCGCGCGGGCTTGCCGTGGATGGGCCCAGCAGCGAGCGGGGGCTCACTGCCGGCGGGCACCGCCGCAGCCATTGAGCAGGTGGGGGTCGCGGCAGCCTGCACCGGGGGCGGGAGTGCCGGGGCCGGATGGCACGGGGAGGGTGCCTGGGGCTGCCTTTAAAGGCTTCGCTGGTCTATGAAAACTGTTTGCAACTTGAGCACCTGACACCAAACCCTGCGCTGGCGTGATTCTGTTACTAACTCGTTACTTTGTCGTACATGGATACTCCCTTTAAAAAAAAAAAAAAGTGGCTTATATTTGGGTGCAGCTTATATATGGACAAATCCTGTGGTCTACCCGGCTACCCGGATGTGTGGCTTATAATCAGGTGTGGCTTATAATTGTGAAATTACTGTAGTTCATCAATTCAAAGGCAAGATCCCTGTTGCAAATTACTTCAACGAAAGCTCAGAGAAAATATTATCTATTATATAGGCATAAAAATAAGAAAGAGAGCAGCAAACCATAACTAGAACATACTAATTCTACAAGGTACATACGTACGTAAGTACATATGGATAACTGAGATGTATCTTTTTACAGATTTGCATAGATGGCCCTAAACACAACTGATAATTTATCTGTTCCATTTCACTGTCTCCTTACAGGGTTTTTACTTCTGCACAGCCACTGGTCCCAGAAACAGACACCTCGGATTGTAAGGATAACTTCAAAACCTACACAGTTCATTTCAGTAAGGAATGATTTATACAAATAGAAAGAATTTCAGAGTATTAACTTTTCTTCAGTGCTAACTTGAGCATATCCACCAACCCCCTAATTCCCCAGCTTCCAGTACCCACACCTCACTTGAGAAACCTGGGCACAGTCTGTGTTTTGCTGAGATTCAGCTCCTGTCACCTCTTCTCCACAGCACCATACCCTGTTTGCTGACACCTCCCTTTCTCTTTACAATAGGAGCTTATTCATTTTTCCAGAGTCAGTTACTGGCTCCACTGCTGATTCCTGGCACACACCCAGGTGGCACCTGCACACAGAGGCATCTCAGCTGGCAGACAAATGTCAGCACATTCAGCAGAACAGCTGTGGGCTCCACCTTCTCAGAAAGCCCTCACTACACAGAGGTCATTCCAGTGTGCTCCTTTACTACAGAAACACACAGTCTAAATATTTTCATGAGCAGTTAGAAGGAAGTAAGACATAGACTGCAAATCAAAAGAGTAACACAGAGAACAAAACTAATCCAAGTTATGGTGGGAATCTGAATATCGGCTAACATTGGTGAATTAAAATTTTCATGCTGTGGTTGTATCTAGCTGAGGATAACAGATGCAAGAGCAGAGTTTTAGATCTGCACACACCCTACAAGTGTGCAATAAAGAGCTATACTATGGCAAACAAACATGGAACTTCAGCTCAATAAACCTAACGTAATTGCTCCTAAACTCTGTGATACAGTTCAAACAGCACTTATTTCTAGTAACGTACATGATCGTATACACAAACAATATGTGCCACAAAATTACAGGAAAGAAATTAAAAATGCAGTGCAGAATGACAGGGCAGGAAAAAAAGTTGTGAATGCCCTTCCTCTAAAAGAAAAACCACTCTGTGTTACCAGTAAACCCAGATGTTGGCACAACCCACAGCTTTTCCATTTGTGAGTCCATTAAGATCATGTAATGACCTCTTTCCTTTTAGCATTTCCTGCTCTTAACCAAGCCACCTCCACAGCCCAGGCTTTCCACTGTTTCTCTTTTCTTTCTCCTAAAACTGGCAGCAGTCACCAGCCCAGAGCTACAAAACTTCATGCATCTATATCTTCCCTGTATATACCTATATAGGAAATAATGGCATACATGCCTATGTTTGTGTATGTATGCATGTATTTACACATATAGAAACAAATAAACAAAAAAATCCAAGACGTAAGTAACATTTTATAGGTTTACCTGCCCTCCTACTGCAGCAAAATAACCATACAAAGGATCCTGAGCTTGTCCAGGGAATGCTGCAGGTCCTCCTGGAGCTCCTCCATACTTTGGAAATCAAAAAGAATTAATTTAAAATTAGTATTCAGTTAGGGATCTGTAGTTATCAACTTATGTTTTTATGTACATACTACGCCAAAAAAAAAATAAAAAAAATCAACCAAAATCGAAACTCCTCATGAAAAAAATCTCCAAACCAACTCTTAATACTAATATATTGTAATGTAAGCAGATCAGTGTAAAACCTTGCACAGGAGTAATCGACTGATCTAGATATATCCTGGTCTATCTCACCAAGGTTTAATTTTATTCTACCCCTAGCAGAAAACGGCGTGCTGAAGAAATACCAAGGCACTGCAAATTTTTTTTCCGCTTCAGAAAAGTTGAGCCAAACAGATGTCTATGGCAAATACATGTTAGAATATGCATTAAGTGTGAAAATCTTCAAATAAAACTGATTCTTAAGTGAAGATCAAGGAATGACACCCTCAGCACCGACTTTCGCCCCCGCAGCAGCTACGGGGGCTGTGCCTCCTCCCTCCCTTCTCCCGCCGGCGCAGCCCGGACCGGCGCTGCGGCCTCTCCCGGCGGAGCGGAGGCCGGGCAGACCCCGCCTGACCGGCTCTCGCCGCTCCCCCCGGGCCGCCGGCCACATCCCCCGTGTCCCAGCCCCGCTCACCCCGCCCTGGTAGAAGCCGCCGGGCGCCGGCTGCCCAGGGTACGCCATCTTCGCCTGGCACGGGCTCCGGCTGTCCGGCTGCGCCCGGGAGTAACCACCCGGATGCGGAGGGAGGGCGGCGACTTCCACCCCTGGCCCTTCCCGGAGCCCGCGGCCCGCCACCTCCCGGGCGGGGCAAGCGGCGACCTTCCGTCACCGGGGCCGCGGGCGGTGCCGGGCGGTGCCGTGGGGAGCTGAGGCGCCATCCTCTCCGATCTCCCGTCCTCCAAGTTCCCCCTCCGGCACGGTGGTACAGGCGCACGGCCCCGCGGCGGCGTTCCGCGGCGCAGGCAGGGCGGGGAGCGGCGCTGCCTCGGGCCCGGCCGTGCCGCGGGAGCCGCCGTGGTTCTGTCTGTGCGGGGTGCGGGCCGGGGGCGCTGAGGGCGCTGGCGCGGGGAGCGAGCTCAGGTCTCCCGCAGCTCCCAGCTCTCAGACTCCCGCTGGACGGAACCGCTGCTCTGAGGAGGAGGAGCAGGAGGCAGCGGCCGGAGGCAGCGGAGGTGTGAGCCGGTCCCGGCGCATCCCGGGACTGCTGCCCCCGGGAGATCGGTGTTCTGTGGCGGCTGTCACCCACTAAGACGACAGGAAAACTCCTGACATGTTCACCGGTGAATCGGCTGATGTCAGATTATTTCAGGATCACCGACTCGTTATTTACCAAAGGGCCGCAAGGCTCATAGACTCAGCAGTTCGTGCATCTGTGTCGCGTGTCCCGAAAAGCATCCTTACGTGTTGGTACACATCCTCTGTTGGTACCGTTGCTTTTTCTTCAGGATCTGACCACCCGTCCCTGTTTCCAAAGACAGAACAGGGTATCATTTTCTTTTGAGTCTGTAGGTCCAGATTCTGGAGTAGGAGCCGGGGAAATGCCCGTGTCCCGCTGGAGCGAGGGAGCCCTTTATTGTTGAGTCGGGGCCGCTCTGGGTTTGGGGTTGTCTGGAGAGCACCAGCTGTGATCCAGCAGCTGCCTCCCAGCTGGCGGCACTGGTACAGTGGGAGCAGCATCAGCAGAATAGCCACGGCTTGGTCTGAGCTGGCCTTGCGACTTTGCAAAACATAAAACTGCCTCCCTCTCCTAGGGAGAGCTATTTAATTCAGTCTCAACACTATGAGCAAACAGTGGCTGGAGTCTGTATGACTGAAGTAAATCTCCTAATGGAGACCTTGCAGGGTAAATGGCCTGCTGTCAGAAATCTGGAAGTATAACATTTTATTTTTCTGTTTATTAGCATAATTTCTGAAGAACATTATAAATTTGAGTAGGGCCTTAATTAAAGTATGCTAATTTATAGCAAACTTTCCAGTAAAAGTTTCTCACTTGTAAGTCATCCAGTAAAGAGGGCTTTCAGACATTATCTATATCACATATATTTTATTATTTCAGCACTAATTGCACCTTATAACTGCTAACAATTGCCAATGACGTGAAAACGAAATTGATGTTCTGTGTAATTTAATAATCAATGGAGTTGCCAAATGAAGCAAATCATAATTTAATATCTTAATCACATGGAATAGATATAGGAAGCTATGAAGCAGCTGAGAAACGAAGTAGTGACCTCATCTAGTTTCTTGGTTTAAGAAATACCTGTCTCACAAAGGTATTTAACTAAGTGTGTTGATATCAAGCTGTGTGGTGGTCAAATAGTTTTATTGACCAGACTTAATCACGTGCAGTGCAGGTTATTGCAGGCTCTGTGCTGAACTTTGCTAGAGTACATATATCAATGTCCTGGAAAAAACCCTCCTAATTAAAATAGGACCTAGAAAAAGTGATACATATATTAAAGGCTGGAAAGATTGAAAATAAGTGGCAAATAATAAAAGTGATAAGATTTGAAGAGTTATATGCTGATAAACAAAATGTCAAATGGTATCTATGTATTGCCAATGACTTAATAGGAATGAGTTTTTTATTGCTTCAGTGAGAAAAAAATCAGATATGATTCATACCAGTTGGTAAATAAAGACACTAAACTGTACAGCTGTAGCTGTGTAGAAAAGGAAGGTATGTTTTATAATTTGGGGGTAGGGTTTTTCTGTGCTTTAACTCAGTGTAAATATCTGACCATCCTCTATTTTCAGTACTGCTACTGAGACTCCTGGCATGCCTCAAACCATGGAGTTTAGGCTGGAAAAGATCTCTCAGAACATTGAGACCGCCTGTTAAGCCAGTGTTGCATTTCACTGACCAACATATGTTTGCTTTCCTTGACCTGTGGACCCTATCACTAGCCGGAAGAAGATCCTATTACCTGACCCCTTGACCACCCCCTTCTCCTGAAAAGTTATATAACCCCTGTGCACCATGTGATCTGTCTCTTTTCCCTTGTGGACACCTTCAAGAATAAACCTTGGAACAGAGCCAGGGGATCTGAGCCTCTTTTTGTCTGCTTTCCATGATCTCTCCTCACCCTATCTCTGACTGAGAGCTAGCCAGAGGTCGGAGATAGGGGAAAAAGAGGATAGATCAAGCCAGCACTGTCAGACCCACCACTTCTCCATGTCCCTCAGTGCCGCATCTACAGGTCTTTTAGTACACTCCAGGAGTGAACTGGTTTTTTGTCTCTGGTAGGTCTTTTACCAGGACTGGAGAGTACTTAGCCAGCAGAGCAAGACTGGAGGCCCTTACGCGACACATTCCACGAGAATTTTTATTTCATGGAAGGCTGGTCAGGCAGGGATCCCCAAGGACAAAGGGGACATAGTCATTGGTTCATGGAGGATTGAAATTACAACCAACAGAAAGTTATACAAAGGACAGCATCCAATCTAAGTCAAAAGTTCTAAAGGCGAACTGACCAATTACACAAACTAATTTCTAACCAATTATCTTCCAAAGTGATAGGAGAGTGACCAAATTCTCAAGGAATTCAGTTCAGCCTTGGTATCTGGGAGACCTTATCAATTAAACTGCATGCCAGGAGCCTGGGGCAGACAGCTTTGGGGGAATTGTATCATCCACACCCAGGGACAGTGATTCAGCCCCTTCATTGGGCAGCCTATTCCAATGCTCAACAAAACTTTCAATAAAGACGTTTCTTCAAATATCCAAAAACTTCCCTTGGCACAACTTGATTCCATTTCCTCTCATTTTGTCTTTTGTTACTTGCAAATAGAGACTGACCCCCAGGTCACTACAGCATTTTTTCAGGCAGTTTTAGAGATTTATGCCGTTCCCTTTCAGCGTCCAGTTCTCCAGACTAATCACCTCAGGTCCCCAGGTCACTCAGCTCTCTTCAGATTTGTGTTCAGACCCTCCATCAACTCTGTTGCCCTTCTCTGATCTTTCTTTAGCACCTCAGTGTTCTTCCTGTGGTGAGGGGCCTGAATGCACTGCTCTCAGTAGTTAGCATTTGCAAGATTATTTCTATTTAAACATACATGAGCAAAAGAGCTAGGAGACAGATGTAACCAAAGGATGTATTTTAAACGGATTGTTGGGAAGGCATGTTGCTTGCAAAATGCATTTGATTATTCCTTATCTGAGGAAAACGAAGGCTGCAAAGGAAGGCTGTTTGAGGAGATTAAGAGTACACAGCTGCCTTCTTCTGAAGGGCTATTGAGCTGTGGTAACCTTTTAAGCTTCAATAAGTTTGTGATATTGCAAACACACTAGTAAGAAATCTGTGTAGTATAAATAGTTTCAGATTTTGCAGATCTCAAAGAGTTATGATCCCTCTAGTGGGAAGATTAAAGTCAAGCAACACAGGATGCTGGTATTATTGCAGTTTTTTGGTTTGTTTGGATTTTTTTTGTTTTGTTTTGGGGTTTTTTTGAGATAATTCACTGTATTTTCCTAAGAAAAAGCCTAGGTAAAATAATTTTGTTTAGAAAGAGAAAATTATGGGTGCAATTTTAATTCCACAGCTATTTCTGGATTCTTTGTAGTAGGATTTTAAGACAGAATTCAGAACTGAGCTGCAGTAATAGCATCACTGCCTTAAATTCTAGTCACAAGTCACATTCATCATGTGTGCCATGCTTCCTCACACTGAACCAAGGCTAGCATAAACCCATGACATGTCACAGACTTTCTGCTTGCCCATCTGCCTTACTTCTGTTCCTTCTAAGTCTAGGTCCATCTAACTGTGATATATGCCCTATTGTAAGTCGTGTTTTGTGTGGTATAAAATAAGTTTATAAAATAAAAAATAAAGAAATGGAAAAACTTAGCCACAGTTGGGAAAAAGATTGCCTTACCACTCAGATCTAGGGAATTAACATATCTACAGGCCTGGCTTGAAGACTAAGGATCTGCCCTGCTGGGAAAAGATCAGCGATAAGAAAATGTCAAGTTCCCATCTCCAGGAGGAGCACATTCCAAGATCCTGGTTCCCATAAGCAGTAACCACCCACTCAAAGACAATTACATCTCAGTACACCACGGGCACAAAATCTCATCGAGGAGCAGGAGGGACCTATTCTGATGTTGGCACCAAACTAAATATGAAAGAAACAAAGAACTGTCACGCTCCAGGCTATGAAAAACAGTATAAAAATAAAACCAACCAAGACAGCGGTGTGAACACTGGGGGATCTGATGCGATAGAGGTCAGATCAATGCGTGTGTGTTCACCCAGCACCAACCCCGGGCTCGGTGTTGCCCTTTTTGGTTGTGGCTTCCCAGGACCATATTTTTGGTTGCAAAAATAAAACCTACTGTTTTAATATTTAATTCGGCTTGATTAGTTTATTACCTATAACATAACCTTGACACGAGCTCACACTTGATGTGGGAATTTGGTCACCCTGAACTGAAAGCCCTGAGCTGGATTGTGCTGCCAGTTACATTCCCATCTGGTATAGTGGCTGGGAGCTTGGTGCTGGTGTGCTGAGATGTCATGCTTTCCTGACAACTGCAGTAAAGCTATGGAGGAGACAGGGAATTAAAGTGTAAAGTTCAATTTTCTTGAGGTGTTTACATAGCACAGCTGAGGGGATTAAAATTTTGGAATAAGTATACTGCTTAAGGAAGGCCAAGAAATAATCTCACTCTTTTAATTGCAGTGCTTGAGACTAGGCATAATTTTAAACAGTGGAAAAATAAATATAGTACAGACCAGATGTCTCTAATATAATTACTGACTTGGTGCCCAAAGGAATTGTGTGTCTATGTTCTGCTACTTTTTTTCTCTTTGCTGCTACCCTTTCATTTTTTATTTAATGCACATTATTTAGCCTCAGTTCTGCAGCCAAGCATTCTATACAGGATTTCCTATATTAACCAAATTTTATGCTGGATTCATCACATAATGTACTTGAAAGGATAGGGGAAAAGGGGAAGGCATTTCTCTCACTTTATAGATGCAAAGAATATGGAGAACAAAATTTTCTATAGGTTTTAGTCATCCAGTTTAAGCTACCTCAGATTTTCTGCAACTTTATCTGTCTTCCAGACCTTTCTCTCCCAACTGCAACTTCTTTAATTGATGGTTCAGGGATGACCAACTCCCTTATTCCATACTCATTCCCTTCTTTGTTTCATCTGTGTTCATCACTCCCTGTACATCAGCAAGAGCATCACTGAAGGCCTAAAACAAGACAACCTTAATTGTGGATGGTTCAGCTAGTGAGATTTTGATATTGAGATTTTTTGAAGCTAATAGCCAGCACTTATTCAATGCAGTACAATAACACAATTTACCACATCCATTTAATTATAAATACAACAGTTTGTGCATTCCCCAGGCATGAGTTCTTTACAGAACAAAAGCTGAAATGCGTTTTTTCAGTAATGACATTAATTTCTTAGATCTGGTAGTTGCAGTCAGATGGCTCCCAAGATAGTCTTTAACCAAAGATATAATTACAATATAAAGATACCTGATGATAACAGTGATACGTGCCTGTGACTTGAAAAAGACATTTACAACACTGTATACTTTGCATATCCCTTTTCAACTGATCTTTATTCCTTTAGCATCCGCATACCTTATTTCAAAACCTTCAGTACCAAGAGCTTGGATAATTTAAAACAGATTGATGACAACCAAGGCAAGTCATGCAAGCTCTTTTAATTATTTTTTTTAATAACATGGGGTCAGGATTCGGGTCTCTGTTTTTGCTAGAGAGAAGCCAGAATATGAAAATGAACTGTGTATAAAGGATTGAAGCACAGAGCAAGTTCAGCAATAAAGCATCTGATTCTTTCTCTACAACACTTTCTGCAGTCCTATGTGCCAGCATATACGTTCTCATATAAATCAGAATATGTATATATATATAGAGATAGATAGATAAATAGATAGATAGATAGATAGATAGATAGAGAGATAGTGCTACTTAACCTACTGAAAGGCTGAGATGCTGCTGTACTGGCTGGATGGTGAGAAAAGGCTTGTAAAACTTACAGTGCAGATGGAAAGGAACTGCCTTGAAGTCTTAATTTTCCAAAGCATTGTCATTGGTATCCAGCTACAAAGGGATAGTCCTGATGATTTAGGCATTATGCTCTGCACCACCACCCCTGGTAATAGGTGAGAAATTAGCTCATAGCTGGTTAGTTAGTGGTGGGACAGGGATGGTACTTCTGGGCTCAAAAGTAGCATACAGAGCATAGAAATGATGCTTCAGGTGTGAATTCTATGATTGTCACCTATTAGGTGCCTGATGTCCATTTAGGCTCTCATTCCTAGCTCCAAAATTTGTTGAAAATCCAGGCAGATAGTATTTATTCTCTCCATGTCTAGT
The DNA here is from genome assembly GCA_009812075.1 of Sialia sialis. NCBI lineage: Eukaryota > Metazoa > Chordata > Aves > Passeriformes > Turdidae > Sialia > Sialia sialis. The sequence continues at coordinate 21,784,422 of VRYO01002734.1, forward strand.
GCTTGAGTTGACACCAGTGTGGTACTGCCAGAATCCAGTTTTGTTTGCTGATCTGTAATTTCCATAATCAATGAGTCTAGCCAAATTACTGGGGAAATGTCTTGGGCTGGTGTGAATGTGACTCATGTAGCAGAAGGGACATGGAAATAAACAACTCCAGGAAAATTAAGTTTAGGTTTTACTTACTTGTGTTCAAGTGCCCATAACCACCTATGATGCAATGGTGATTTTAGCATTTGGGGGTATCCCAGGTTTCAGCATACTGGAAGTGAAAGAGGTGTGTCACACTCTGTGGAGAAAAGTCACTTTCCTAATCACGATGTCTCCTCTTGGTGCTTGTTTTGGTTAATACTTCTGTTGCAGCATGGGGTATGTGTTTAAAATGTCTCAAATATTGCAACACATATCCCCAAGTAGCCAACATGAGATGTATTTTCAATTCCTATCAGTCATACTTGAGTACACTCTGAAAGCAATACCAGTGAACACCAAAACTTCTTTCTCCACCTCTTGCTTTTGTAAATATTTTTCCTCACCTGTATAGTCTGTGGCTGTTTTCATTGTTCCTTGTATTAACTGCTTTGCTCCTTTTGTTCAATTTCTTGAAACCTATTATCTCAGTTGGTAGAGCATGGTGCTAATAACACCAGGGTCATGAATTCAATCCCTGCATGGGCCATTCACTTAAGAGTTGGAATTGATGATCCTTGTGGGTCCCTTTCAACTCAGAATGTTCTGTGGTGTGTGAGCTTTATGAGTTGCTAAAAAGAGATAAGCCTGTTGCTGTGTCAAAAGGAGCCCACTAGATGCCACACTGCTACTTCTAATTCAGGCACATCAGCTCTTGCTTGTTGGCTGTCTAACCTATACCTGCTTTTTACAATAACCAAATATAAGTTCTATCAAAGTTATATAAGTTCTATCAAAGGTAGGAGCAGAGCTCACCTACGCACGCCTCTGGTACCAGCTGTGGGAGCAGCTCCTTGCGTCCCAGCACTCCTCTCTAATAGGAGCAGAAGTATTCCCGAGCCTATAGAAATTATTTGTGACAAAAATCCCTTTTAAAATGTCTAACAGTGGTTTAGGA
>VRYO01002734.1:21792002-21882339 GCA_009812075.1 Sialia sialis
AAAAAATCCAGGATATGTATTGAAGTGAGGCTAATCAGCTGTCAAAATAATTTGCCAAATGTTGTGGTGAGCTCTTTAATGTTTAAATCAAGTTCAGCAGTTTCTTCAGAATATCTTTAATGCAGCCTGTTTTATAGATTACCTGCCAGCAATAACAAATGGTAGCTAGGATGAAACTACATGTTGTCAGGAAGCTTAAACTTTACAGCAATCTGTATTACTGTTGGAAAATTTGTAGCCGGTCTGTGAACTGAAAAATATGACAACTCCTGATAATTCAGAAAGGAATTAATTTAGGCAGTGTCTACAGCGCGTGTTCTGCAGGAAGAGAGAATAGCTAATCACAAGGTTGCCTTCTGGCTTTCTAATCTGTAAAGCTCCTTGTAATTAGTGAACTATCCTTTGCTTCGGGAAACCTGCATCCAATTCCTCTCCTGTCCTCTGACTTCCTGTGTGATGTTGTGTGAGTCACTGACACAGGGATCATTAAAGAAACTTGGGATATGTCTGTGAAGACAGTAAGTGTGAATCTAAGTGTCAGCTTCTTTGTGAAAGACAGGGAAGACATCTTTGCTGGGAAACATGGGTGTTTGAAGAAGGGATGCTAGAAGTTATTCGGTAGTATTCAGTGATAGTTGGGTATTTGGTGTTGTTCCAAGTCAACTCCTTCATCCTTCCCAGACTTCTGTAACTGGACAGGAGGCATCCCTCAGGCAAGATTGAGTATCCTAAGTTCTTGGGTTTATTTATGTCAACAATGCTCGGCAGACTTGCCAGCAAGACCAGACTGGAGTTTCTGAAGTGTGACTTGAGGTTTAACCTTTAGACGAATCCAATTAAAGATGGGATTTGGTTTCCAGTTTTTACTTATGGGTTTGGAAAACAGAAGCTACTAGAAAAACAAACGAACTATAATCCTATTTGTATTTAACATAATTCCCTGCAATTACTTCTGAATCCATCATCTCTGATTGCCCGGGCTGTTTCTAAATGACAGCAACACTGCATCTGTCCTATTCCAGTTCTCCTGAAGCTCTGCTTCATCACTAGACAAGTGGGGAGGGGAAAGGACTACCCTTCCAGCCACTTCTTCAGGTTCTGCTCAGCCTGCCCAGTTCTCACTTGTCTTCTTCACCAAGTACTGCAGGATTTCTTTTAGTTCCAGTTTACATGCTGTGGAAATGACTTACAGTAATTTCATGATTATAAGCCATGCCTTTTTCATTGAAGAATCCAGCCTACCCCAGTAGTGCGGCTAATCATCAGGTGCAGTTTATCTATGGACAAATCCCAGTGAAATGCCAACCTGGAAGTGAGAGCCAGCCAGGGAGGGTGCCTGGGGCTGCCTTTAAAGGCTTCACTGGTCTATGAAAACTGTTGCAACTTGAGCACCTGACACCAAACCCCGTGCTGGTGCGATTCTGTTACTAACTCGTTACTTTGTCGCACATGGATCCTCGCTTAAAAAAAAAATAAAAAAATTGCGGCTTATATTCAGGTGCACGGGACAAATCCCATGGTATACCCAGATGTGTGGCTTACAATCAGGTGTGGCTTATAATTGTGAAATTACTGTACTCTTTTCTCAGTGAGATTCTGTGTTTGATTTTGCTTCTTTAACTATAAAATGAAGATGATGTTATCTTGCATTGAAACAGAGCTGTCCATTAAGCAATCTGTCCTCATCCTGTGCAGTTGGGCTATGGCATCTTTTCTGGGTTTTTTTACCCCAAGGAAACAGTTCTTCCAACGATATTTAATACTAAGACATGCAAGCCCTGTGTGTGATGTACAACTGGATTTGATACTGCTGCTGCTCAACTGTGAGTGGTGTGGTGTGGAGTGGCAACTACCTTTGTAATGATTGTTGTAAAGAACGAGAAAATATGCATATTTGTATCTTTTTGGACTGGGGAAAGAAGACTATGCTGGCATCCTAAAGGGTAGTTTGAACTCTAGGGCTGCCAAGATCAAACTCTTTATTTAATTATTTACAAGATAATGAAATAATAATTGGTAATTTGATTTATAGTTACAGTCAAAAATATGTGATGTTTTATGTCACAGAGCCAATAGAAAAGAAGAAAAACAGCTTTTTGTTCCCCCTTCTTTTCTTCTCTCTCTCTCTCTAATTCATTCTAATAGCCTTTTAATTTTGTTCCATATACTTTTCTTCAGTATGCTTCTTTAAAAATTCCCCCTGTGATGCGAACACTCTGTCATAGATAATATGTCCCAAACATGCCTTTTTTGGGACATTCTAGTTCGGTCTAGTGGTGTTCAACCACTTGTGTCCTGTAATGGTTAATCATACTTTTTCCATTTTCATTTATCTATTTTCTGAAGGCTTTAAAAGAGAGGTTTATAAAAACTACATTTTCCCATCTTCCATAAAACTGGAACAAAAATTTAGTGGATAACTAGGAAACTAGGAAAGGCCTCTACAATATTACTACTGCTGCAGCTACTACCTTGAGTCTACTGACTGCAGTTAAGCTATTCCTAGTTTAAATCTGAGAACATGTAAAGAGAAGCACAGTGAAGGGATTGTATCTCGAATAATAAGCAAATCTGGACGTGGAAGAAAAGACAGAGACAGGAATAAAGCATGTTTATGAAGATATATGAACAAAATTTACTGCTTTTGTCTTGCAGCATTTGGAGATGTTAACTAAGTTTCATGAAGTTCTCTGAGGCCTGTGCAAGATTCTGTAGTGTATTTTTCTTGTAACACAGAGGTTGCTTATAAGAAAGTATTATTTAGGGGTCTAGTCTTGCCAGAGCTAATATTTATGTCAATTCTGGGTTCCCAAGGTAAAGAACATTAAGAAAATGTAGAAGAAAAAGAGATGTGTAGTTTTCCACGGTGATAGATAAAAATTATATCTTGAGGAATGCCAGCTTCCTCAAGGGAGAAAATAATTCATGTTAAGGCCAGGAATTAGTGATACAAATGCAGATCCACCAAAAAAAATCTGTATAATGCAGATTTAAAAAATGTTCTGTGGGAGAGAAAAGCTTCCAAATTGTGTGGGAGAGAAACCATATTTATGCTATTATTGGTACACTGAATGCTTATTAAAAATGCAAATCATAATGAGGAAGAACATGGATTGCATAGCTGCTGTGAGTTCTTTATTTGGACTAGTGAATACAACATGCTCAACAGTGTTTGAAACAAAAGATGCTCTTATAAAATCTTGTGTCTGGTAGGAGCTTACTAGAGTGAAGCTGCAAATGCCTGACATACCGGAATAAAGGGGCTTTGTAGAGTGGGTCACAAAGTGTCATATCTTGGAGTGAAAGGTGACTGTTAGATAGAGCAGAGAAGCCTGACAGAAGGCTTTGCTGCAGAGCAAAAATAAGTTTAAGATCTCAGGACTTCAGTGTGCAGTGTGGTGGAACTGAAGGGAATTGCTCAGATCTCCATGGTTCAGGATCCAGCAGTATCTGTGGTGTCAGCTGCAGCCCCTGGAGCCAGTGTGTGTCTGAAATGCAATTCTGTTTCAAGGAAATCTCATTAATTAAAATACTTTTTTTCACTAGTAAGTATATTTTTTGGTTAAATTACATATTCCCCAGATATAACAAAAAGGCAAAGAGTTAAATTAACCCTATCACGGAGGATGTAGAGGTCTACCCCACTGTCTATCCCACTATGCTGCAGTGCATCAGAATAAAACTTTCTTATGTAATGAAATCCAAACTTAGTTGTTACTGTGACAATATCCATGTGACCATTTATTTAAATGCTGTAATTTTTCTTTTCTAAGTATTGACTCTGATTTAGATCTAAGAATCAATGCTTTATTCCTGCAGGAGTTCTTAGAACGACATTATGTACATATGCACATAAAAACTTTTCTTGGCTTCTGGGAACCACATGGAAAACACCCTTTCCAAAATTCCTTTCATGATCCCTCTGATCTCCTTTTTCACCAGGCTTTGTCAGTACATAAAAGGAAAAAAATAGAAATACCAAAATCTCAATCATGAGTAATGCATGCAAGCTACCAACAGGTTTCCTGGCACTGGCTGTTGTTTTCAAAATACAACCATTGAATACTTTCACTACCAGTATGATTACTGAATTTGTTTTCTTTACTACGTTCAGGAAGTAAATTTGTGAATTTGTAAAGCAAATCCTCCCTAGCTGCCCAAGCGCAAGAGGATATTAAGAGAACATGAAATCCTTCACTCAGATCTGAGTGATGAAGATCTGACCTGTTATCTACTCAAGTCAAAGCACCTGCTGCTGAGTTCAGATGCAAGGGCTCTGGATCGGCTCTGGATCTGCTCCTGAGAGCTGCTGTACACTCCCCTGCAAGCAAACGGCATCCCTACTTGGTTTGTACACAGCCAGTATTGCCACTTTATCCTTGGAGCAAACAGCACATTGCAAATCATACCCAGCTGCTTTGCATTTCCAGTACATCTTGGTCTGTTTTCACTTGACAAAACAACGTGATATCCATCCCCAAATAAGTTCCTTTGTCTTGCCTGTGGAAGGACAGTCCTGTGGGTGTTTGAACTATAGATTAGCTCTGAGTGAGTGTACAAAGCAGCATTCAGACAGGCCATGGTAATTTATTGCTAGTTCCTGGTGAGGATAAAGGAGACTTGGTTTGGCCTCTTTTAAAACAAGGCCCTCAGAAAACACAAAGGAGCCTGTTTGCTGGGAGGAAAAGATGCAGAGCACTTGCACTGTTTGTATTTCATAAAGCACAGCTTTTAAATGGGACTTGCCATTGCTGTTGGAGTTTAAACTCCAATCCGCCAGCTCAGCTGGGAGAGAGGAAGGGCAGGTTTTAAATCTCTGTTGGGAGAGATGCAGAAACCCCAAGAATAAATCCTTTATAAAGTAATATCAAAACCCAATATGTGTTAGTGCTTTGGAACTGTTGCTACTGGTAATAACATAAATCTGGAGTAACTATCATGAGACTAGAATCTACCACCAAAATGGCAAATTTAGAGCATATTCACTCAGACTGCTGCTACTTATTTTCTACTCTTGTCTGTCCCTTTGTACTCATGGAAACACAATCTCTCTCTCTCTCTCTCTCTCTCTTTTGTCCCGTCTTGATTTCCTCCTCTCTTTCTGCTGCTTCCATCTCTCCCCCAGGGAGCTGTGAAGAGGTGTAACAGGCATCCTCACAACAGTGCTGTCACTGGGGCCTGTTGAGCCTATACCTGATCCCTTCTGCAATAAATGATTCTATGGAAAATCATTGAAGTAAGCTTGAAGTGTAGTACTACTCCATCATGGCAGCAGTCAAGAAAAACTTCTGTAAGGACTTACATCAACATATGCATATCAGTTTAGGATGAGTATAACATATGCACCAGTGCTGGTTGGTAAGAATACTTGGTGCCAGAATTCTAAGAAATCTGGCTCCATTGATTGCTGATATCCCAGACTACTTTACCATTCTTTTGGGCATAAAGAACAGATTCTGGGATAGAGGATGCCATGAAGAGGAGGTGTATTGCCCAGAATCAAAAAAATATTCCATTGTTGAGAAATGTTTTCAGAAGTATTGTTCAGACAGTGATTCTGGTTTTTTTATTATTTTATTTTTTAAAGCTGTTTGATAATGCTAGTTTGAAAGTACAACTATACTAGGTAGCATGCTTATACTTTTGTGTATGTGAGTGTTCTTTGTATGGACAGGGACAACAGCACAGGTAAAAAAATAGTAAGAAATTATCTTTCTTTAAAACCAGCACACTTGGTCTTTTCTTTATTCTCCAGTCCAAAGAAGACTGTGGGATCTTCTGTTTGCAATTTAACAGGAAGTCATCATCCTAGCTGGAACCTGTTTTTCCCCAACATCCTCAGCCTACTTGGATGACTAAGCAAAGATTTGCTCATGTGAGCATCCAATAAGCAAACAAAGGTGGGGGAAGACAAGTCCAGGCATCTGGCTGAAGACAAGATCCCATTTTATTATTGGTTCCAAGGCTTCCCAACACCTTTGTGCAACTGAGCACACCAGCAGCTGCATCTTAGCAGAAGTTCCCAAAATGATAACAGAGCCCAACAGTGTAAAAAAAAGAGAATCTTCATTGTTTTTACAATATGTGTATTTTAATAGAATATCTGTAATATCACATCCAATGATTTATGTTTTGAAAAATCAACAGTATTATCTTCATGACATATGACTATGACATATCCCATCCCTTAAAGAAACGGATTTTCCTTCAGTTTCTTTTCTTACAACTCACAGCTTATACAAAAAAAATCACAGATTTTTTTTGCCTATCCTTGAAACGCTGTGCTTATAAGCACTTCTCACATCTCTGCCATTTTGATCTCTGCTCCTTCCCCTTGTCCCATCATGCTGTTCTGTTGGTGATGGTGGCTTCTGGGGTTAGAATCAGGGAAATGTGTGGAAACTCTTGCAGGTGTGCATATGGATTTCCGTGGATGTGTGCAGGTGCCCGTAGAGCTGAGCCCTGATGGGCAGGATAAGAAAGAGGAACAAACACTGTCTAACACCAAAGGTTTCTGTGATTCTGCCCAGCTCTGGAGGAGTTTGGATGCAGGATAAGTAGGCAAGGGGAAATAAACAAAGCAAAAGAGAGGGTCTGCACCTGTGTGCAAGTATGCCTGGGGTGCAGAATCTTAATGGCCACATTTGTATTTAAAACTTTTTATTGGGGTGGCTTTGTTTTATACAAAACCTGGCCAATTTTTCACTCTTTCTCTCCCTCTCCACATAGAGTCAGCTTAAGACTTCATTTTAATATCCCTTGTAATATTTTTTTAATAATACAGTTTAGTCTAATTATACAGCAGACTTGTTGATGATGTGATTTGACTGTTCTGAGTATCTGGGATTTCTCTCCCAGCCCTGCCGAATTCGTGTGAGATGTTTGTCTACACAAGGAAATACCAGCACAAATTTGACAACCAATACAGCACATGGAACAACGAGGGACAGCATATAGATGTCTGGAAGATACCATTTGTAGGCTGATGGGTTCAGGAACCATTTTCCACCATAAATCATTGGGTGTGCAGTGCACAAAATCAGTGCCAGATATCCCACTTTGGACTAAAAGAGAAGGAAGGGAAAAAACAAGGGAAGAAAATGGATGTTAAAATTGTAAATTAGAACAGAACAAATGCAAATTTAAGGACACAGTAAGATTTGTGGCATGTGCCAGCTTGGGGACTGGTGAAATGAAACAGTTTTATAAAACATAAAGACTCTTATTAGTAAAAAAAAATCAATTAAAATGGATATAGATTAAATAGTTTGTTTTTTCCTCCATCAATAGTCCTCATAATTTTTCCTAGCTCACATATACTGCCTAGTGGCTGTCATATTTGTGAAAAAGCAGAGAAAATGCTGACATTCAGTAGAGAGATCCAAGATTTTTTTATGCTCTAGTGCTAAACCATCCAGAAGTAACATACTGTGCAAGTTTTTTGCCTTGATAAAACATTCATTGATAGTAATTTTCCCTTCTCTTGCCTCTCCTCCCCTCCAGCCCAGCTCCTGCAGAGGTGCGGCAGCTTGCACCAAACTTCCTTCAAATGGAGATCTGAGATTATAGTGTTACCAAGGGCAGCCTGTTTATAGTCACAACAGTTTTTACAGTCTGCAGAAATTGAAGTTCCTCTTTAGATGCTTGGCATTGAGAAGATTCATTTTAACTGAATTATCTTGTGAACTAAAAAAAAAAGCCCAATAAAATGGCTAAATTATTTTGTGCCTTAGTAGAATTGTGGAATTTGATGTCAAATTCAGTTTTCTGTTTTTCATTTAGAAGCTCACATCTGCCCAGCTTTCTCTTGTAATGCAGTGATCCCAGTTGTACCATAAGCAGCCATCAGAGCGTTGGTTTTTATAGCTGTATGGTTATGTAGATTTTTTTTTTTTCACTGTGTGATGGATAATGCACACATCAAATTTGGAGATACTAATGGAGGAAAGCCATAACTCTCTAGTAAACCTGCCCACGGCCACTGTTGATAAGGGAAGGAAGTTTTTTAGAAAAGGGTTTCTTTCTATATGATCTTCTTACCTGAATAAATCTAAATTCTCTCCAGTTGACACTGTTGCTGACTGAAGGCAAGGAAGTTATTCCCAGAAGAATGAATAAAAAAAGTCCTAACATTCCCAGAGCCAAATAAGAGTCATTAAGCCAGGCGTTAGTGTGGTTGAGTGATACTGTTTCATTGTTCTGTATCTGAAGAAAAGAAGACCAGGTGTATTTTAGTGATAGCCGTTTTAGCACCAATAAGAAAAAGTTTTCTTACAGGTGAGTAGGGGATAAATGTCATACATTAACTCTCCAATCATCAGAGATTTAAACACCTGCTCAAAAAGCAGGAGAGAAATTATATTACATATAGGTTCCATGTAACTGTAATTGAGGTACATATTTTACTACTCTGTAGACCTGTTGAAGAGAGATATGTGATCCTTTGTTAAGATCAGAAAATCATAATATATTCTATTCTTGAAGGTCTATGAAGAAATAGTGTTCCCTTTCCCTAATTATTTTATTAGTAAGTCGACTATCTAAGAGAAAGACTGATGCCAGAAATCCTCTCAGCACAACATAATATCAAAAAAATGTAGCTATATCAGTGTCTAAAAGAAACACAAGCTAGGAATATTACCCTGTTTTAAAGAGCATTGGACTGTCCACATGGATTTCTGAAGCTCAAGATAGAGAGTAGTATTTTGACAGGGCCAGAAGAAAGGAAGGCTTAGAGCAGGGAACAAAACTTACCTGGGAGATGATTTTGGTGCTAGTTGTCCAACTTGAAATGGTGCGCAATGGAGTAACAAGAGTGAACACAGCATGCAGGCAAGAAAATGCCAAGGCAAGTAGTCCAAGTTGTTTCCTAGCAAGCATCCATCTGTCCAGCCAGTCTGGGAAACGGCGGTATTTGGTACCTCTGTATAACTGAATAATTGCAGCAAATATACCAGGAAGATATACCAAGCCGAAAAGGGTGAGTGCCAATACAGGGAAGACCCGATTTGGAATGGTAATTGCAATATAAAATGAAAAGTTATTGTTTTCATAAACATAAGTGTGAATTACATCAAGAGCCAAACTGTAGAAGAAGAAGAATAGACCTAGGCCAAGGGACAAAAGGATGGGAAACTTCCACATTGGAAAGAGTTGCAGAGGGTAATTTTCTATTTCCTGAGCAGCCAAGAGGGTTCCCTTATCTACTGGAGTGAGACCCAGTCCACGGACAATATTCATGACCATTTGTTTAGCTTCCACATCATCTCCACAGATAAACACCTGCAGACAAAAACAAACAGAAGTTTATTTTTTTACATATTTTTTGACTTTCTCTACTGCCATCCTGCCTGGACAAGCACAAGCTTCCTAGGCTGGTTCTTTCTTGGCTTACTGCTGGCCTTAATTATATAGGCAAGAAAGTAGCCTAAAGGTACTTCTGGCAAACAAGTCAAAGAACTTTGAATATGATTCTTTACACTAGGGAAGAAGATTGTTTCAAGTAGCAAAATTTTATATCTGGAAAGAACAATCTATAACAGGTTTAGTATATGTCTTTGAGTAGAAGACTTGACATATTTTTCTGAAAATCTGCAACTAGTTTGTAAGCACAAGATTTTATAGAACTAAATTGACGCAAAATTTTCAATAGCAGTAAGAGCAAAATTTTCAGTTGCTGCTATAGTGGTCCATAAATATTCCAGTGAGTGAGGACAGAGATCTTTAAAACACAATTTCCCTGTCACAAAAGTAAATATTAATTCTTTCCGGGTATAGTAGAATAGCGAAGAAATCATCTTTTCTGTGAGTGTGTAAGACAATAGTCCTTTTGTAACTGGGACAAAAGGGGGCAATTTTTGCTCTTCATGAGATGTTGAAGATTGTAGAACCTGGGCTTGGCAGCCCTTGGGTCTCTTGTCAAAACCATTTTTCTGGCAACTGAGAGCAAATTTATCAATGTTTTGAGTAGCTGGATGAGTTCCTGTGTTGTATAAGAGCGCAAGAGCACTGTCCTTTGAAGTGGCAGAGAACTGGGCCATAAGAAGTGATTTGTTTTCAAGTAATCTGCTGCGTGGCTTCCTATGGCCAGCTCTTTGCTTGCTGGCCTGTGGTTGAAGAGCTGATTAAAACAGTTTGCACACACTGATGTTGTATTAAACTCAGGTGGTTGTGATTTAAAAAACTATAGTAATTTTTTCACCTTTCATCATACTTTTTTTCCCCATACTCATTGCCCTATCACATCCCTTGCCTCCCTTGTTTTGCTTTCTTCATTTTATTCTTGCTTTGAAAATTCCTCCTATCTCATTTCTGTTTAACTTTAGAACTCTGATGAGCAATTGATGTGACCCCTCCTGATTTGCTGTCTCTCATGTAGCTCTGATATCTTTCTTCTCTTGCTTCTCTAGTGTCTCTAAACACCTTTTTGAGTTCAGAGGAATATTTATATTCCTCGTCATGCCTATTAAAAATCCAAAGTAGATTTTAGCTCACATTAAGTTTGAAATGGGAGATTATAGTGAGAATAGCATCTCAAGTCTGCCTAATTCCGATGCCCAGGCGTGTTTTGTGTAGCTGATAGGAAGCCATGCAGTGTGTAACTCTGGGACAGAGGAAATCCCCATTTCTCAGCCTTACCTGCCGGCTGGCATCCAGCGTGCCTGACTGCAGGGCCCAGGCTGACACGGTGTTAAAGCCTTTCACAACCTTACTGCCAGGCAGCAGCTGAGCCAGGTATTCTGCGTTGGATTCAGGATACTGGTTTAATTTCAAGTTATTGCTTATGTCCACCAAGACTTTTCCATGGAGAACTTCTGATAGTGATGTAAGAAAGTTGTAATGCTGCCTCTGGATTGCTATAATGATGACAGCAGCTTTCTGTGCTGCCTCTGCATGGCTCAACACTTCTGCATCCTTGGGAATCAGGTTGGATATCTGGGTGCTTCGGCTTCCATAAACCACGGGGTAGCCAGACTGAATCATCTTCTGCCCCAGGCCTCGTCCAAAATCTCCAGTTCCAAATATGCACACTGTCTCTCTTTTGTTGGAAGTGTTAGGAACCAGAGCCATTGTGTTGGAAGAATTTTTATTCATCTGTTAAAACAAACCCAACAAATAATCAGAACAAACTAAGTGAAACATCAATCTCTTGAAAATAAAAGGTTCATATTCGCTCTGGGTGTACAAAATAGACATCTTAGTCTCTTCTTGTCCTTTAATATGATTCCTGCACATTCCTCTGAATACACACTCTCAGAAAATTTATGTACAGCTTTTAAAAAAGCATTCTGAATATTCAGTCCTCCATCTCTTACAGCACTGTCTTTTTCATCTGTTTTATGGATTTTAACATCCAGCTGCACTGTTTCAGTTTTACTCAAAGAGAAAATAGGAGGCAAAGGCACAGAGAACAAGAGTAATTACTGCTTACTTATGCTATAGAAAAGCATCTGTTTCTAATCAGATTAGAACCTGTAAGGTCTTTTTCAAAATATGAATGGTTATTAAAAAAGATAGATGGAAACCTATCTGTTGTTTTCAGCATTTCCTTAATGTAAGTAGTCAATGCCAGTTTGTTTTGTTATTATTCTTCAATTTCCTCTGGAATGTTCCATGAAACATTTGGACAGTGGACTTGAATATTTCATGTTGAAAATAGATTTTTGGTATTTATGTATTACTCATAGTAAAATTCTCTTTGAGGTTTTATCTCTCTTCTTTTATCACTGTACCTGGCAACTTCAAAGTCTTTAATGTATTATCCATGCAATAGCAGTGTGTTTGCTCTGTACTTGCAGGGGGAGACCCATGATAGAAACACAGAATCAAGAAGGTCTGTTCCATAGGTCTTGCAGTAGGTCCACATGCTGTTCTCCCTGAACAAAAGGTGAACTCAGAGCAGAAAGCCTAAGACATCCATCAGGAGACCCTGGTCTCAGGATCTGTCTGACCTGTCTGTTGGACTGTCCATCTATTTGGTACTTGGAACAGTAGTTTAATTTGCAGGAGCCCCAGTTCAAGTCTTTTACTGCTTCATAGCTAATTGTCCCAATTAGAGCAGTGAGAATTACGAGTTTCACAATTTGCAGTAAAGAAATGCATGAAATGGTTAGCTACAACTAAAACAGCTTCTTTCCTCCTATTGTTTATGAGCCTTTTGCTTACATTCTTCAGTGAAGCACCATTCAGAATGCTGCAGTGTACACATACTGCCATTTAAAAACACTGAGATTATATTCTTAACTTTCTTTTATATTTTTCTCTATCCAGAACAGTTTTTGGTTTTTAAAAATATGAATGATTTTAAATTATTTGACCCAAAACTTGCATTTGTTTGGTGAATGAAAAAAAATCAAGTCTCAGCTTCCCCTACTTACCATTACTTAGGGATAAGAGCTGTGAGTCAAGGATGCAAATAGCTGTAGACTATGTTGAAGGGTGCAACCTTTGCTAACAAGACAGACACATAATTTCTTATTCTGAGAATAATAGTGAAGGTTTTGTCTTGGACTGCTTGTGTTTGTAGCTATGTAGCCCTCAGCTGTCATCAGTGCATTCTTGTGCTGAGTGTGGGAACCCTGGTTTAGAGAGGGGCCAAGACAGTTGCTTCTGGTCATTAGGGAAGGTGAAGATTCAGGGGCAGAAGGGCTGGGCACTTGTGTGCTGGAATGTCTGTTTGGCTTGGACAAGTCCCACAGGAAGATTTGCAGTGCAGCAGGGTGTTAACCCTGGCTCTCTACAGCTGGATTCTATGTACTGAGCATGAGAATAGATCCTCAAAGGACCCATCTGAATGTGTCTTGCATATTTGTGTGCTCTAACACATGCATAAAATTGCCAAGTCCTTTGACATATTTGAAAAATCATTCTCGGAGAGCTTTATTAATGTCCCAGAAGGTTGTAATATGACTAAAGCTATGAAATTCCTTTCTGGGGATAGTCTGTATTTCAAAAAGAACAGAAGGGTTGCTAATGTAATATTAATAAATGGTCCAACTCAGTACCTAATAAGACTCAACTCTCTTTCCTTAATTTTAGTTTTTAACAAAGTATGCTTTCCTATCTAAAATAAAAAGTAAAACTTATTTGTAACATGCAATCATCCAGTTGAAAACATCTGTATTTGTCCTCAAGAAATCCTTGAGCCATTGCTGAATTAACTGTGCAATTCATTCTCCTCTCTAAACTAAGGCTGGAAAAAACTGAAACTGAGATGGAAGATATCAGGTGTTGTATATGGTAGATCAGTTGAGTTATGTTTTGTTTCGGCTTATAAACATATTTAATGTAGAAATGGATCCACCAGCAAGGAATAAGTCTATAACATACCTCCATTGTTCACTTATACTGAACACCTCATTTACTAGTGAGCCCTGAACTTGTGTTGAGAAGAAAAAAAGAGGGAGATGAAAATAAAAAATAATGGAAGATTTTTTTTTTTTTTTTAAATATGGTTTCTTGAAGTGCTATCTAAGATGTAAAGGGAATGTACAAGGCATAGAAAGCTGAACAGAATTAAGGTTTTCTTTAGTACTTGTGGTCTAATATTGCTTAATATAGTTTTTAACTATAAGAAAGACAATTTGATTAAATAAATTGAGCAGAATTCACCTTTTCTTTTTAAGAGATAATAAGGATGTCCATAGCTGTTATGAAAGCACACTTTATGTATTAGAAACAACAAAATTTTTAATAAATTAATTCTAATGTAAAACTGATAGTGCATCTGTTATTTCTGAAAAATCACATGTAAGACAAGGCAAGTTTACTTTCAAATTCCAGGTCTTCTGGACCATGCCTTCTTCTAAAAAATACAGTAATTAAGTTAATTTTCTCCATACAATCCGTATTTTTCTTCCTTTCAACATGTCTTTGTGTCAGCTGGCTCTAATTGAACCAAAAGAAGGTTGTAGACTTGGCAGTGACTGTCTGGAGGTTAATTCAGGCAGTAGGATATGAGCATATAGAGAGTGCATAGACACATCCTGGCACTGCTGTTTATGTTTGAAGAAAATGCAGCATCTCATGGCAACTGTGTGGTTGTAAAATCGGACTCCCAGATTCAAGACAGCAGTAGCTGGAATGTAAGAAGATAGTAATTTTCTATAGATCAAGGTGTTTTATTGTGGTATAGCAGTGTGAAAGATGGGAAGCAGAAATATATCACAAGGGGCACGAGGTTTTTTTTTTTTTCTAACTGGGAGCTCAGCCCAAAGGCTGACGCTGAACTGTCACTCAGCAGCCAGTGGCAGTGGAGCTCTGCTCCATGCCCATGGGTTATGCTCTCAAAGCTCTCAAAGCAGCAGAGGAAAGCAGAAATACCAGCAAAGAAACATGCAGTACTCATTATCTGTTCTTTTACAAATGTAACTGTATATTACCTGAGAAAAAGCCATAGAGATCTGTATGCATGCAGAATACTTTTTCCTTATATCCATCCCCCTAACTTTAGAGCACTAATAATGCCCTTTGTTATTTTAAAGACAATCTATATAAGCTTCTGCAATGATCCTTTCTCTTCTGCATTGTTTGTGTTCTTCTGCACTGAGTTATCCTGTTTTAAGGAACATTGTGTAATCTCTGAGTTTTCTTGGTCAGTAAAGATAAAGAAGCTGAAAGAAAAAAATAGAATTCACCTGCAGCACTGTCATTTACCCCCATTACATAAACACTAAGGGAAAGTAGAGTGTTTAGTTAAGCAGTTATATGCAAATATTTGATTATATAGGAAATTGAATTAAGACATTGCTTTGCATATGGGAAAAGGGATGGATATCCTAATAGAAGCAATACCACAGATGTAGTACAATGCCAAAAGTGGAAAGGTCGAGATGGGATGGATAATGGAAATATCAGAAAGATACAACATGAAATGCTGATGAAAGATCATGGAATGATTGGAAAGTTAGAAAGACAAGATGAAAAGAGCAGGAAATAGTAATTTTACTATTTACATTTAGAAAAGGAACAAAATAAATTGTTCTGGTTGTGGTCTCAAGAGGTTCTTTCTAAGTCAAGTTCTTTAAACCAAGTCTGAGAGATGATTGTCTAGCCTGTTTGTGATATTGTCCTGTGCTGTGGATGCTGAAGCTCTTTGCTCTCAGCCCTTTTATTAGGGAAATTTTTGTATGAGCAATCTGTATGGCCTCCCCACAGTAGACAGCTGTCAAAGCTGTCTATTTATCCTCCTCTTTGCAGCAGCTTTTGTTGGACATGGAAGCTGTTGCAATTTCATCCTCTTCTTCTAGAGAGAAAACGGTCCCACATCTTTCCTGCAACTTGTGTTTCTGAGAGTGGTGGTCTTTCTCGCGGCTGTCTTCTGATCTTTCTAGGCTAAACTGCTCCAACTAATTTGATTAACTAAAAGTGTGGTGCTGACTGCAGTACTCTCATAGAGATCTTACCAGATAGAAAATGATCGCTTTAGTTGCCTCACAGCCCACATGTAATCCTGCTGTCATACTTGGCTCATTCACAGCACAGCCGATTCAATAGCCAGCTTCTGATGCATTAGGGCAATGGGTGCTTTAACAAGGGGTATGTGGAATGGGGACCAAGATGTGGAGTGCAACACCTGGCACTGAGCTCATGATTTGCACATCATCTATGTATCAGATTTCCACCTTGGACTAACTTTAGTCTTGCACTGCAGCCTGTGTGCCCACTAGCATTTGCATCCACCTGAAACACATCTGGCTCACCTTTGTGTAAGGAATCTACAGTAATTTCACAATTATAAGCCACACCTAATTATAAGCCACACCTCCTGGTAGCCGGGTAGACCACGGGATTTGTCCATATATAAGCCACACCTGAATATAAGCCGCACTTTTTTTTTTTTGGGTCTGTTTTTTTAAAGCAAGGATCCATGTGTAACGAAGTAACAAAGTAGTAACAGAATCACTGCCAGCTGGGTTTGGTGTCAGGTGCTCAAGTTGCAACAGTTTTCATAGACCAGCAAGCATTTAAAGGCAGCCCCAGGTGCCCTCCCCAGCCAGCTCTCACTTCTGGGTTGGCATTTCACTGGGATTTGTCCATAGATAAGCCGCACCTGAATATAAGCCGCACTACTGGGGTAGGCTGGATTCTTCAATGAAAAAGGTGCGGCTTATAATCGTGAAATTACTGTAGTTTTGTATGTTACAAGACAACTCTGTAGTGTAAAGCAAAGCTTGAAAAGCGATGATCGGTTCCTACATCTGTGCAGAACTGAATACTAATGCAAATGTATCCTTTTTCACTCAGTCCTTTAATTGGACTTCTCCAATTGCTCCATCTTTGATTTCTGTCATGTTTTCTGACTCAGAGCTGTATCATGCACTTATCCCTATTGAAAAGTATCATTTTTTTTTTCAAACTGTTGCTTCAATTCGTAAAGATCATTCTGATTTCTAGGCTGTCCTCTAACTTGCTTGCAGCCCTTTTCAACTTAGTCTGATTGTCGGTTTTATTCAGTCAAGTGTCTATTCTGGCATCTATGCTATTTAATGAAAGAAATAGGAGTTTCGCCAGGACAAGCCCCTGTACATGTTTAGTAAATGTGTGTTTTGACAATGGTTAACTGAAAGACTGAAAATGTTTATTTTGCTGGTTCCACAGAACCCTACTGTGTATTAATTTAATGTAAACTGAATTTCTGTTTGCTTTTGAATATTTTTTCTAACATTTACAATACTAAAAAATTTTCTCATGTCAAGTTGTATCACTTCTGTGGTTCACAAGGCCTGTTATCCTTTTATAAGAAATAACGAAGTTGGTTTGGAATGACTTATTCTTGGTTATTCTTGATTGGTGTGCCTATCATCTGTTTCTTTCTTGTTTATATTTGCTTCCTCTATTTATTTGAGAATTATATTTAAATAGATTATTTAAAAGGGCCATAATTCTGCACCTCCTCTTTATCACATTTAAAGATAGCTGTTATTACCTTTCCAGTCATTCAAAACTTCACCTTTTCCAACAATTCTTAAATACAGTTATTTACAACTGTGGAAATGCTTCAGTGATCGTCTGAATGGTGTGAGATTAATTCCACCAGCTGATCTCAGGTCATTTAACTCACGTAAGCAGGACTAACTTGATTGTTCTGTCATTTATCAAGTATTTCCAGCTTTTCACTACTGATGTAAACTCTTCTGTCATGGTTGACCCTTGCAGTGAACAAAAGCAAAATAGCCATTATAGAGTTGGCTTTCTTGGAGGCATTAGTCAATAGTTTCGCTCAGCTGAGTGGTGGATCAATTCTCTCCTTAATTTTTCTTTATGTTTTTACAAGAAACTTTTTGTTATCCTGTATGTACCTTATTAATTATATTTCTTTTTATGCTGTGGCTTTTCAAATCATATCAATGTATTGGTACAATTCTGTGCTTATCCGTAGATTTTGGTTTTCAGATGGGTGTTATTTGAATTTGAAATTTTGAAGAACTGACAGCTCCAGCCACATGGCTCTCTTATGGCAGTCCTTGCTCTGTGTTGCAATCTTTGTGTCTGCTTTTAACTGAGTTTCTTTAAGCAGCTGCCAATCTCCTGACCTCATTTTCTTCTCAAATTGTACTTCTCATGTAACATCACCTTCCCACTTTCAGAATCTAGTACACTGTGCTTGTTCTTCTGCTAGGGGAACAAATCAATTTTTGAGCACTTGATGTTTCTTGGTCGCCTCTGGTAGCTCCAAGCTGTGTCAGAACCTCTGTATTTTCCCTCTTTTTCCACAGTCTTCTGCTGGGATTATATTCATTTATGCTTTGATTCAGGGCAAAAGTTTAGAAGATAAAGCAGGATATAAGGAGTATGAGAAGAGAAAAAGAGAAAGAAATTTGACCTGTTGCCATGTAAAAAATGGTTTATGAGTAGTTTATGGTAGGTCGTGGCATTGTCTGCTGTAGAAGCTAGTGCCAGGATTTGCAACACTGGTCCATTTATGTTTCTCCTCTTACTTTTTTTTTTTTTTTTTCTTTTAAAGCTTATTGTAAGAATCTTAATCCCAAAGGTGGACCAAGGATTATACACACAACAAATATTATGGGATTTGAACTGTAGAAATGGTGGGTCAAAGGACTTATTTTTATGTAAACTAATTATTTTTACTGCTATTTCCATGTAAATAGCAGCAAAGATTCTGTTACTCTATGCAAATAATAGGGAGTGTTAGGGATGGGAATGGCCTTTCTGGAGCATCTTGCCATTGCTCTAGTAGAACATTCTGGGGGCAAATAGGACTTCTGAAATAATACATCTTGATCATTGAATTAATATATGGTTATACATAAGTCATGACAACAATATTGACTGCATATTCCAGTGATTCTTTGTGGTAGAATATGGGTATGAAATCTGTTTACTAAGTTCACCTGTCCAGAAAAAACTAGTTTTTCTGTATTTCAATAGGGTTATTCTACTATAATGAAAGAGAGACACTTGGATTGACAGTTGGGAGCTTATTAAATTGAGTCCATTGCATAGATGAACTCTAATAGCACCTTGCTACATGGAGAAGTTAATGCTTTGCTTGGGTTCACTAATCTGTGATGTTTATCTCTGCTTGTACAGTGGTGATCCTGGGCATCTGGGACAAGTGGTTTGGGTACAGACTATGCCCTTTTAAGCTACTGATATGACTTCTTCTATTGCACCACAACCACACTGCTCTGCTCTTTTAACATAGAGGATCTAGACGTTTCTGTTTAATTTTTTTGTTTGTTTGTTTTTTGTTTTGTTTTGGTTTTCTTTTGGCTTCTGTGTCTCTTGTTTTCATTACAGCAAAGATCAGCTGAGCTTTCTCATGCAGCATCCACATAGATAAGTCCTCAAGCCTCTGCTAGCGGCTTTTTTCAGTCAAAGCTCTGTTTCTCCCTAGTCAGGAAACACCTGGAAGCATGCAGTTCCTTATATGTATTCCAGGACTAGCTTACAAAGTTTGGACTGCTCAGGCAAGGCTGAGCACCTGACAACTCATTTCAATAACAGAGATTCAGAGCATTCTCTTCCAAAACATTTTGAAAAGAGATTCCCAACACCACTACAGAGAGTAAGCCCTGAACACTGTTGGACTTGACTTCATTTCAGTTTTGCTGGGCTACTGGGAGCTGATCTTGAGTTGGCATTTAATGGTGAAATGGCAAAAATAAACCTTTTTCCCATGTCCTGCAGACCTTCCTCAGACCTCTTTGAACAGATCAGCAGGTTCATTCAGTCAAGTTTGCTCTCCTGATGCCTCCATGCACAGCCACTCCTTCCCTACCTAATAAACATACATCCTTCTCCAAAATGGATGAGCACTCTTGGTAACTACAGTGCTTTGACACCATCCCAGTGGCATGTACTTATGCTGGTGGCAGTAAAGAGCACTGCCTATGACCAAAGGTGCCAAAGGTAGTGGACATGGCCAGGATTATTTAATAATTTTTTACTTTATTTCTCATTATTTAAATTCTTCATACCTGTGGATGGGCATGGTGAACTTGAACCAAATAAGTAGATGGGTACACATGTTTATTTGGATATATACTTTTTTCTCTGATAATTCTTAGTTTCCCGTACTGTCAAATTCTCTGAAAAGAAACTCTTTATTTCTCAAGTAGAGTTAATTCTCATTATTGTTTTAAATGTTTATTGCATGTAACTGGCAAGCAGAAGTCATCCCTAGCTGGAGGGGTTTTTTTTGTAAGACTCCTGCTTTGTCTTGTGGTCTATGATCAAAAGGTGCATATTAGATAAAAACAACCTAGTACATTAAAATTACACATAGTAGCCCGTTAAATATAGTACAAAAAGAGATAAATTGTACTTTATTCTAGCATAAGTAGTACTACATCTTTGTAATATTTTATGTGTTATTTCACACATGCTTCATACACAGTAATCCTATTGTAACATGGAAAACAGGTGAAATGAGATTTAGAAATTCTCCTCAGAAATACAGGTAGACTGCTCTGAGGCAATCCCATTTACTTAAAATTTCATTTCACTATTCCCACAGAGAGAGAAAGAACACACTCTATAACAAATACTGTTTCTTATAAGCTGACAGCTGTGGAACCAAATCTGCCCTAATTTACAAATTGCATTTTCTCTTTCTTGATACACCTAAAACTAAAAAGCATGTGGCTAAACCACTGTCCCATGATTAATCCAGTACTTAAACACATAAAGAATAGCAGAATAGCAAAATAGCTCCAACAAGCCTATTAAAACAAATTATGCATGAATTTTCTTTCAAGCAAACGTATATCTGCTGTTCTTCTCAGCATAAAATCCTGGGCTTCAAGTTTTGACAAGGCTGATAAAAAAATTTTTTTTGAGACAATAAATCCTCCTATGGAGGACATTGCATTTCCCACATCTTCATTTTTTATCAGGAGTACACTAAAACTGCCTGTAGGCTCTTCAGGCAGATGAAATATAGCCCTAAATAGATGTGCTTAATGTTGTCTAAATCATAGCAAAATACAGAGATGGCTGGAAATCTCACCACCTCCAGCTGCTCCCATAAACACGTAATACAAAGCTATAACTTGAGTAATTTCCTCAGTCTCTTCAGGGCTATTGTTCTATTTTGAGGTTTGTAGGTATTACACTTTAATCCAGCCTATTCAACTGCAAGAAAAATGAAAACATTTCTTAAAACACTTGAAGGTGAGCAAGTGTGAGGGGGAGAGAGAGACCTGCCTACAGTGCAGGGTGCTGGGTTTATCCCAGCTGGCCCAGGAGATGTGAAAGCCATGCTTGCAGATCCACCAGGCATGAAGAGGCACCTTCTGCATCCCTGCTGAGTTGTTCCCTCGCTGTGAGGCTATTCTCTTGAGCATCTTTTATCTGCCATTTAGATATAGCCACAAGTAGCTGTATCTCACAGAGAAATAACACTAGAAATAATGAAGCCTGGCTTCCTAGGGCTTTGTGTCTCTTGGCTGATTACAGGCGCTGATTGAAACTTTCTAATCACAGGAGATGACTCCTATAATATTTCTTCTGGTGGATTTTAGGTATTTCAAATGTATATAGTCACATTACAGTCTTTCATTTTAATTTTACTTATCTTCTGTGGAGTCTTCAGCTGCCCTCTTTCATACAACATGAGAAGAAGCAAACTCTGCCCTTCTGGTATATTTGTTTGAAAAACGAATTGAGGAGCACACATAAATGTGAGACACTCACATTGACTGAGAGAATTTCTCACTTTCTACAGAAATCAAACTAAAGTAATGGATCCCCTAAAAATTTGTGAAGTACTCACACCCAAATGCATGTCTGTACCACCAAAAGATAAGGAAGTAAGTGAGTGAAGCACTTTTGACCCAAAGTCATTGTGGTCTCTTGAAAGTAATGGAGAATGAGGAAGGGGATGCTGTTTAGGAGGCTTTTACTGACAGCCATCAGTGCCTTGCAGTGAGACTGGAATTAGCTGAAATTACATCAGCAACCTACCAAAACCAGACCTTCTGAACACTAAAAATGTAAGAGTTCATGCCACATATTTATTATGAGCTGTAGGAAAGAATGAAAAACCTGACTCTCTTCCCATTTATACTAATGAATTCTTGATTTGCAGTTCTCTTGCTTTTGCACTGGGTTGCACAAGTGGGGAAATGAAGCCCAGTTGTTTAGTCACACCTTTCACAAAAGAAAGGGCAAGGTGACTGCAATGGTACCGAGGGAATGTTCTTGACTATCTTACACTCTTAGAAATCTGAGAAGTGAGAGTATGATGAAAGATTTAAGGAAAAAGAGCATGAACAGGAAGTTTTCTTGCCAAGACAAATAAATGTGGATTTGCAACATTTCTGGAATGGAGCCAAGCAGATTTTACAGAAAGTTCAATAATCTATGTTTAAAACATGTGATTAGTTGGACAATCCAAGAAAGTGGATAACTTCATCAGTTCCCTTGCTTGATGGGAAGTGTGCTAATTGCATTTACTTGCTCCTTTTGGTTTTCTTTCTTTATTTTATGTGGACTTTAACATTTTCCTCTCTCACTTGACTGAATTTGAGTGGCATCTGCAGAGAAATGCCTGTCTCTAGACTAAATGAACACTGATATGTTCAGAAGAAATTATTCCTCAAAAGGAAAAAAAAAAACCAAAAAAAACCCCAAAAACAAAAGGCAAAAAAAAGACAGTGAGATAGATTTTTATATGCTGTTGCATTTTTCAACAATAAAAATTTCTTATCAGGCGATCTTTTACATTCTTCTCAAGATGGAAGAAATTCCCCTTCTTACTGAGCTACTGATTTCAAAACTCTTTAAGTAATAACTGTGAGTTACAGGCTTTGAAAATTAATTGCTGAGAAGCTTGAACTTAGAAACATGCTTTTAAAATAGAAAAAAAACCACTCAAAGATGGGATTAGTAAAAAATTGATAGAGCTGTTCAGGGCAGCATCCTATGCTCAGAAAAGGAAAGATCCAGGGTTTGTGTGGGGCACTTTTTTTGGTGATTTGTTTTTGACCAAGACCTCCTTTGAGGTTTTGCAGATAGCCAAGAGCTGCTGTTGATTCCTGCCTGGGAGCAGGGATGGGTGTGCACAGCAGAGGGTCACTAGCTCCTCTCCCAGCCCAGATGCTGGTACAAGTGACACCTCTGGCAGAGTACTGCCTTGAGGCACTGCTCCTGGAGCACAGCACTGCCAGCAGCTTGCTTACAGGCACCCAGAGTTATCCTGTGCCACTGCATGGGGGACAGGAAACCTTACAAACATCTCTTACAAACCCTGCTGCCTGTGCCCTCTTACACAGGGGATGTGGCCTTCAGAGAGAGCTCACCCTGGTTTCTGTCTGCTGCTCAATCAAGGTCTCAATCAAGGTCCTGTTCCCACTCCCGTGAAATATGTGGGGTCAAGGCAGAAGTCACTCCTGGTTCTGCATGTCAAGACCATGCAATAAGAAAAATAGTGAAGGAAAAAGTGGATATTTGCAACAGAGACAAATGGAAAGCTTTTTACTAAACTTATCTGAAGAGCAAAGAAGAGGGTGCCAGGAGGAACAAAACAAAGTGTCATGCTGCTTTCATAATTGCCTAATTGGACAAAATAATTCCCTCCTGCAGGGTGACCCTCTCTTGCATCTCCAGCAAGGAAATGCAATACAAAATAAGAACTGAGTTTTCTGAATAAACCCATTGTCTTTATTGAATTACCATTTTATGTTATTATGATTATTGCATAATTATCCTCTTGTTGTGAGCACTCATGTCTTTTTACATATTTCCTGCTCTTGCAGTCATCATAGCATGGGACCACCCCAGAGAAATCATTTTCTCAAACTATCCTCTGCTTTAGTGATGCCAGAAAGTGTTTTGCTCTTTGGCAGTCAACTTCTCCACTTAATTTCTCAGCTCTTAGAGTTGGTTTATCTAGAGGCCTCCAGAAAGTTGCTCACATAGTTGGCATCACTAAAGATGGAAAGTAAAAGCAGTAAAACACTTTGATCCCAGTCTTCAGGTGCTATAACTTGCCTGAATTGGATGGCTGAGCCTTTTCACCACTGATCAAGCAGTTTGTAGCAGATTTTATAATTAAGCACCTTTGAAGTGCCAAATTATATGAAGCTCTGGAGCAGTTCGGTTTCAGATATCAAATCAAATTTATTAATAGTCTCATTTTCAGGGGTATCATGCTGTTTATGGAAGTGGTTTTTCTGCACATTCTTATTTGTCCTGGTGAGGCTGCTCCACTTGGGCAAAGCACATGTAGGGAAATCATCCAAAACTAAGAACCTGTCCTCACTCCTGATTTAATCTCATGTTTTCCAAAGACAGTCATGGGAACTGCAAGTGCCAGTGGAAGGTTAGACCTAGCCTTGCTGATGTGCGTCACTGTGCCAGACAAACAAGGCAGCTCAGCCAAGCCTTGAAAGAGCAGTCCCAAGCCAGGCAGCCTGTGCCTGTGCCACCACCAAGGTTTGGGCATTTCTCTGCTAACCCCACTGGGAGAGACAGTGCCTCAACAACGTGGTAAAGTAAAAAAAATAGCTGGAAGTCACCCTTGCAACTGTGCATTGCGGGCTGTATTCAGTGATCACTGTGAAGTTGGGAGGAAGCTTGGTCAGCCCTCTAATGAATGCTTTGCTGGCAGCTATTGCCTGTTTCCAAGAAGCACCAGGATAACCAGTGCTTACCTGGCTGCTGCCAGGCACAGTCCCAGCATCCTGCCCAGACCTCCACAGAGGAGCAGAGAGCTGCTGGGAGCTCACCAGGGCATTTGGGAGTGCACATATTTCTCACAGACCTGCCACAAACACCTACTGAGTGAATTAAATGAGTATTTTTGTTGACATTGTTGGAGACACATACTGGAGACATTAAAAAAAAAAAAAAAAAGACAGTATCTGGTTCTAAGCAGTGATATCAAAAGAGAAAAAAACCCCTCAGTATTTTGTTTTAGAGCATGCAGGGACAAAAAGCTCCCCACATCTGAACTGCAATAAGTGTGCAAATGTTACATTTAAATAACTATCCCTAGCTTTTCTTCCCAAAACCTGACTTTTGAACACCAAAGTCAATAAACATTAAAATCTGAATAGAATAAAAATAAAGTCAAAATGCCAGTGCCTGTAAAATGCCCCACAGAAAGTAAGATATTGAAAATGTTGCAGTTCCACTCTGCTAGTTTGGCAACCAAGATGGGAAAGGAAGAAATGCTGGCTTGAATCTTGAGGTTACCAAATAAAGAGGTTTGGATAAAAATAGACTGGGGAGCAGTGAAAGAGACCTTAAAATATGTAGGTTTTAATTACTCCGCCTTAAAGCCTCAGTTGCTGTCTGCATTTCTGAGAGACTGGGTTTACAGAAAGCACCCAACGCCCACGCTGATGGGGTTTTTACTTCAGAGTAGCTCTGGTCTGGTCCTGTGAGCTAGGTTGCAATTAGCTGCAAGATTTTTTTTTTTTTCACTCATGAGCAGCCAAGATTGCATGTCTCCAGCTGCTCTGCAATGTGAGATGTGGAATGATGCATGGTGGAGGGCAGCAGATTCATTCCCAAGTGAGCTCTGAAACCAGCTATGAGTGTAGCCCACACACTTGGTAAATAATTTCTCAACACAGAGTAGATGCTTCATCTGATGATCATTTCTGCCTGTAACTAGGAGAAGTAATTAAAAAACATACCATCTGCCTAAAAATGTACAAATATGAAAAGTGCTTAATATATTTTTATGAGAAAATTCCACTATGGAAGAAGAAAACAGCAATGCTTGATTTCTCAATGACTATTGCAATATTTTGGTATGTAGTTACAGTGCCACTTGATGCTAGTCTAAATCATTGCTATTAACAGATCTATGAGCTTCAGAAAGGCCACATCTAAAAAAGAATTTTCATCTTCCACTAATTGCATCATTTCAAGTCTTAACAGACTTGAAAAATTGGCCTCTAGTCTGAGTGACAGTTTGTGCTACACATTTAGAGGGGATAGGAAATTTTCCTATATCAAAGCTGAAGAACAGTTCTGACAGCTGCAAATGTTCTCTGAATTAGTAATGTGGAGCTGGTATAAGACAATATTTAAGAAAAATCAATTTCTTTCTGCAGTATTGAAGCCCCTTGCTTATAAAATATTAAACAGGATTAAAATTGGTATGCTGCTTGAATTGGAAGAGAAAACTTGAAATGCACATATGAATCCAGAAGTGAGAAGAATCATTAGTTCCAACTTTTATTAGTGGTAATTTACAATTTGGGGCAAAACAACACCCTACCCTTGTTGCTAAAATTCAAACCAATATTTTGGCTCTGGCATAGGAAAGAAAATCCACTTTCTAGTTTCATTATTTAAACCCCACTGACCAACTCTTATTTGCAGAAGCTTTCTTCACTTTAGCTATAAAAACACCTCTGGAAGATTAAGTAAGCCTGTTAGCTGCTATGTAAGCTCTCTGAATATTAATTGACAAATCTGAAGTTCTGGTTTGGCCTGACTTTACAGATAAAGTTACTTTCTGATTTCTCAGTGCTTCCTTACAGCTTAGTTATAAATAGGTTATATAATGTCAATAAAAACCCAGGAGACATGGCCTGGCTTTGTGGGTTTTTTTGTCTAGCAGAGAGAAAGGCTGGGCTAAAATTTCATCAAGAGGCATAAAAATTTAATTTTAAGCCCACCTAAACTTCTCAGGTTGGCAGTTTAGCCATTTTGTTCCCCATTCTCCCTGGCAGAAATGGGTGAAAGCTGTGTCCTCTGTGTAAAACTCACCTGTGCACTCAGCCTGATGCAGTCCCTCTAAGAAAGGCAGCGCTTTCCCAGCTGGTGAGATGCTGCACGTGGACCAAGGGAAACCTCAGGATCTGCAGAGAGGTCCTGCTGCCTGGAGCAGACAGAGAAACCCTGGCAGCCCAGCTGGTATTTATCTAGTGGAAGCAAGGATGAGTGTACTGGGCTGGAATATGTGAGGGGATGTTGCAAGCCTTTTCTGTCTGCATAGGATGAAAGAACTTCCCATCAAAGTCTCAGGGAAAGTCCCAGCCCTGTATTTACAGCTGAGGTGAAGCTGTGGTTGCTTTTGTCATGCTGGCACTGACTTGCCCCTTGGTTATTGGCCAGAGCTGCCTTTGGCTGCCTTTCCCTGCTCTTAGAAGACTAACCAGAATTTAATAAGGCAGAAATGTTGTAGAAGCAAAACCAGCAAATATTTGCCTGGAAGGAAAGCTGCATTTTTGTGTCTTGGCTCTCCTTGCCATTCCACCTGTAGGTAAGTACAGGTAAGTGCAATCTTACCTGTGGTAAGATTGCCACATTGGGATGAAAGAAATTTGGCATGGGGAAAGTTGAAAGTAGCTGATCTCTGAAATTCTCTGAATATTCTTGGTAAGTGCAGCTATCCTGTGGTACCAGATTCTGTGATGGATGAATGTTGAGAAGCATGTCTTTAAGAGATAAGCCGCTGTGTAGATGCAGATTTTGTGATATTACATATCTGTTTGAAATTGGACGTGATTCAAAACAGATGACTTGAGTATCATTGAACTAGATCATAATCCGGGTAAGAGCAAGGGGCTAAGAGAGTCCCTTGAAATTTGGTAAGTTTGAAAAATTACTTCAAGGGGGATTTAAATAGTATAGCACTCTAGACTTTCAAGCAATGTCTGATATTAGAGAGGAAGATAGTAAAAGAAAAATACTTTTAGACATTCTTGACTTCAGGAGATTTACTGGAAACTAATTAGAAAAACACACTAAGAAGAAAGAGTCTTAGAATATATAAAACACAGTGGTAGTTCCTAAAAACAGAAAGAAAGGATAATAACAAGTTTCATTCAGAACAATCTGTGACTGCACTGGGGCTGAAGAAAGTATATTTGAGAGCTTGGGTTCTAGGAAAGAGATCAGGTCACATTTGAGATTTAGAGCAGGAATAGCCTGTGTCACTTGTACAGTGTGATAAAAAGCACAAGCCAGTGTGATGCCTGAACCACTGGAAGAGATCCAGGAAGTGGAAAAGGTGATATCACTTCGAAAGAACTTGGAAGATTCAACAAGGTGCACCTGGCATGTGCAAAGTGTACCACCAGGCTCAGAATGTTTGCTGAGGCAATGGAAGTGTCTGAGGACATTTTCAGGTGACCCTTATATGAAGATGCTGCCAAGAATTGTGTTTTACACTTAAATTAAAGGGAATGGAGGGGAAGATAGTTAACTTGAAGAATTTAAAAGCACAAGGCTAATTCCACAGGAGATATATGAGAAATAAATGTACAAATTCATAATAGATGGGGAAAAGGACAAGTGCTATGCAATTCAGAGCATTAGGTTGATCTAAGCATTGAGTTCCTGTGTAGTAACATGAGCAAAGAAATCTGAAAATAATTTGAAGCTATTTTCCAGTGGATAAATACCTCATGAATACTAAAAAACTCCAGGAAAACATTGAGCTGACTAACATTTCTCACACCTATGTGATCCCTTGATGTTGTAAAGCAATGCTTTAAAGAGGAGCTGGATACACTCATTGCTCTGGAATGACTGGAAGGACAGACAAAATAGCTCTTGTGCTTATAGGAAAGATGAATGAAACTCCTTGTTTTCCATTGATAGGCCTGAAGAAACAAAATGGGTCTGTTACAGGGGTCCTGGTGGGTGTTCATATCAGCAAAAATAAAAGAGTTTTCTTTTTTAACTTTTTGAAACATTTGTGAGGTGCACTGTTTTTTCAGATGTGTGTTTAGGCTGCATTTAGCAGCTGAGGAAAATCGTGATAAATTTTGCAGACTTTTCAGGTTAGTAAGATTTATACAGATGACATTTAGGTTTGATGAAAAAGTACCTTCTGAGAGCAGCCATGGAAAAAACTGTGTTTGTGGGCTGAAGGTGGGCAAACAACACTGTAAATACAGTGTAACACAAATAATAACATACTTAAAAAACATTGGAACAATGTTTGGATAAATCACCAGAAAATATTCAGCAATTTGTATTCTCCAAAAGTATTTGGGTGGTGAATTATAAAGAGGAATATGTGCCCAATGCAGCTTCTTGAGAGCACTGTCATGATCATCTCACATGTAATTATTGAAGAAATGAGAAATGGGAGAAATTAATTAGATATTTCAGACCTTAAAGTAAATTATCCATGGAGGATTTCAGGGCAGATGTTGATGCGATCATTTTAGACAGTGTGGAAAATAAAAAAAAATAAACAAAAAAAAAAGAGATTGCAGTAGTTCATGAGTTAACAAAACTTAGGTATACTCACAGGGGAAAAAAAGATGATTTAATCTTAGTCATGGAAATAAACAAGCCCATATATTTTTATTTACTGAAGGCCAGTGCTGTTTGAAACTGATTATAAATCATAAGGAATTACCAAACAAAGCCTGGCCAATGCCTATTTTTCATTATTTCTCAGTTATGGAGTGTGACTTGTAGTTTCAATATATCCTTGAAATTGCAAGCTGAATTTCCAGAGCTTTTGACAATGGAACCAAGTTCAGAGAGGTATTTGCTCATCACTCTTATTGCAACAATAGTTACTGAGGCCAAGATGCTTCAGAAAATAGTTCAGATCATTGAATGCAAGATTGAATTTAGCCTAAAACATGAGAGTGGTGAACTTTGAAAGTACTATTGGGGAAGATGTTCCAAAGCATATGTGCCAAAATTTTCAAGATTCAAATGCATAAGGAAAAGGCCAGGGACATGGGAGGAGTGTGCTCTGCTCTGTGTCTGTCTCTGGGGTCCTTGGACTTGTTTGAGCTCTCATCTCTCAAACTTCACTCTCTCTTTTTTTTTTTTTTCTATTTTTTTTTCATTTGTTGTTTCCTATAATCACTTGTCTGTACTGCTATTTTTAGGGAAAAGAAAAAAAGAGCAGTGGTGTTACAAAGCTGCACGTTGTTTGTAGGAGGTTGTTTCCCCAGGCTCATAGTTACTGTGGAAGAAGAGATGACAACTTTCTGAAAAAACCCAAAAGGGAAAAAGAAGCACCAAGCTTGTCACTTGGTGCTGTGAAATCTCCATCAGACAGCAAATTCACCCTGGGACCAGGCACTTCAGGGCCAGCAGTCCTGGGGGAGCCAGCATGCCCACTGGGCACCTCAAAGGCTGCTGGAAGTTTGCTGATAAATGCAGCCTCAAGGCTTCTGATAAACATTTGTATCCCTTTGTTACATCCTTGTTTGAAATATACTTGGTTTTATGTTTTCCTTGGCAGGGAAGGTATAGTCTTGGGAATGTACATTAAAGTTTCAGCATCTGAAAAAAAATTCTGGCTATAGCTTTGTAAAGCCTGTCTTTGCTGTATGCAGTCTTCACAGAGAGGAACATCATTTTGCTGGGGGTTTATTTTAAGGTCCAAGATTACACAGGTATTCAGGATGGAAGTCAGCAAGTCTTCGAGGATTTATGCATTAGAGATGGCAAAACACCACCAAGCACACTAGTTAACCCAAATCCCAGACATGCCACAGTAAGTGGATTTCTCCCTGAAAACAGGGTATGAAGTAGAATGGTTTAAATATAAGCTTAGTCCTGTATTATTTATCCCTATCATGGTATTTCTGCACAAAGCATAATTCCTTGAAAGTGAAGTACTGATTCCTCAGTGCGTAGGGGTAGCTGACTTGACATCCTATTTCCCAGAAACAAGGAAAAGAAATCACCCTTCACAAAATCACAGATACAGGTGTCACTTTCAAACCCATAGATTTCTCATAGAATGGTGTTGTCTGTGATTGGAAAAAAATTCAGATTAATTTCAGAGAAACTTGATTTAAAAAAAACAGGTGGTTTGGAGACAAATTAGATCATATTTCCCTTTCAAATAAAGTCAACAAACTTTCTTTCTTGAACTTTGTTGGACACTGTTTCATGTGATGTTTCCTTGCTTCCTTGTGCTCAAACTGAAGCTGTTGAAGTGTTTGCTGTCAACTTTGACAGGGTGGGAATATCCGAACCATTTCTGAACATAAGCTCCAAAACTTTTGACAGCTTAAGATTTCTTTCTTGCACAGTGCTTTATCCATGAAGCCTAGTGGGGAAACCCTGGGCATGCCAGCAGGTGAGCAACACAGGTCACTTGAAGTTACAGACCAAGGCAAACAGAATTTCTTAAGGTACTCAGCGAGTGAAAACACGAGCCAAAAAACATACACACAGAGATGAGCTGTTATGTGATCAGATATTCAAAGTTAGGGAATAGGTGAGTTTTTGGAGGAGACACTAATTTCTGAATTCTCTCTTTCTGTATAAATCACTGACCTCATCCAGCCTGTCCACGCTTCATTTTGATCATCTTCTAAGAGTTTGAGAAGTGAAGGACATGAGCAGGGGTAGAAATTTTCTTGTCAGAGGTGAGACAGACAGAGGGAGTCTGAAAGTCAGTAATGGCTGAAGCATTTTTCCATTTGTTGCTCTTATCTTGGCTGAAGCCAAATCCTAGCTGGGAATCCTTCCTCTAAAGTTAATATTTTCAACGGAAATGCACTCATATGTATGAAATGTCTCAGGTTTTTATTGTGTCTCATTAATTTTCAACACACATGCAAAGATCAGTAAGGATCCTGGAGGGACCTCTAATACTGCCAGTAGGAGATGGGAAAATGTAACTGTGTAAGCTTTTACATTCTTAGTGTTATTTTCTGCTTTTTGGCTATCTGCCGTTTGATTTTAAGTGGGGATTAAAGGCACTGAAGACACATGCAGCTAAAATATCACAAGTTTTTATGCTAAATAAAGGTAATTTTGTTCAGCTGGTGTTTATCGCCTATTCACAGTGACACTTCCATTTCTGAGATGATAATAACCATTCAGTATCAGCATTCCTTGCTGTTTCAGCAGATAAAGTTGTGCTGTGACCAGAGATAGCTGTTGTGCATGCATTTGTGAAGGCTGCTTTGAATTCTTGTTGCATTCAAGCTTGTTGCTTCATTTCTAAACAGTCTTTCTTTAAATTACAACAAAGAATGTGACACTATTGTTCACTTAGTTTCTGGGAACATGAAACATGAAATCTGCTGATGACAATGCCTACCAGGAGGCCAAAATATCCCCCAAGATAGTTACTGTCTGATGTAGAGAAATATGCAGTATTTTAACTTCTTAGCATTTCACAGTTGAACCATACTGTGATTTTGTGTGAGATGAAAGGCAAAATACTCGTTGCAATTATTCTGGGAAGAACATTCAGGTTCAGTTAAAGATAAGCATATGTAAAGCACACTGAAATATTTCAGTCAATGGCCCAAAGCAAAGCCTAGATTATGATCTTCTGACTGATTAATTTTGGACCTAGGAAGGTGTATTTTTTCTTAAGCTGTGGGGGAAGCATGAACACTGCACAAAAGTCATGGTGTCATACTGGGAGTGCTTTAATTCTGTAGGGTGTCCTCAACAACTGGAAACATCATATTTTGAAGCTCATGGGAATGGGTACTGTATTTTCGGCTGTGTGTTAATGTCCAATACTATTTCAAAATGAGGCTAAGAAGAAAAGGTGAATTGAAGAAATATTTATTTACAGACTGCAATGCCTTTGAGCTGAAATCTGCCTGGGCTATGTTGAATAGATCTTTATGGTCTACTAGCCATGAGTATCCAGTAACTCATCCCAGTACATCTAGTGATTTTTCTTAAAATAATTTACAAATATCCGTAAGTAAAGGATGATGATTCTTCCTGATACATACTTATAGCTGAAATAAAGCTAGAAACTGTCCTATTTAGAGGAGGTTAACAAGGTGTGTTTGATGTATTCTGTAAAGATGAATATATCTTTTGGATATTTATATACCTGAAAAATTTTGTAGATCCTCCAACTGAAACTATTTAAAAAAATTCACTTACCCCCAACCTCCTCCTCCCCATTTCATCCTTTTCCCACATTTCGGATGCAACAATATTCTGAAATTTAGAACTACTTGTGAAAGAGAAAATAGGCTGTAGAACTTCTGCCCATAACCACAGCAGATCATTGTATCCTATTTGTGTAATGTCTTTGCAGCTACTGCCCAGCTAATTGAAAAAATGAGCTGTAAGGAGAAATATAAACCTCAATAATAGCAGCATAGAAATGCAGAAAGATCAGCTGGTCAGTTTTATGGAATCAAGAAGACTACAAAAACCACAAATCCATTTTGAGCAGCTCACTCCAGCAGCAAGATACACCACTGGCTCAGGCAGACTTTTACTGAGTTCCATAGCTGACAAAATCACCCCTACTGCCAAAACGCTCAAATATATGACTGAGTCACAGGAGCTGAACAAATTACCCCATATCAGTTTTGCTATACTACCTGTTCATGTCCATGCTCTTGACTTGCTCCAGTAAACACTACTCTACTAATTTAAATGTCTTCCTCTGAGCTCTGTAGGCCTATGTCCCCCATCTGACAAGTCTGACTGCATGTGCATGGTATTTGTGTCCTGCTTTAATGCTTCGTGACACTTCGTAAAAATAAATTTTCCAGACACAGACTTCTTAATATATATTCCTTTGTGTCATCCAGCACAGGAAGAGCTTGAAAAACATCATTTTTCTTCTAGGCTAGTTAGCCATACAGAACCTATTTTTGTTTCTCTCCTTTTTCTTTGGTTTCCTTTTGAAAATAAGGACTTCATTATCCTGTAAGCAATAACTGGCTGACACAGACAGAAATAAAAGTTAACACTTAGTCAAGGAGAAATAATTATGATATTTTTATAGCTATGCTTCCTTTAGAAGGGTAGAACTTATTTTCCAGTGATACATTTATGATATTATAATTAATCAGAGAAAAAGAAATTGTACTGCATTATGACAGAAAGCAATAAGGAGGGGACATGAAGATGAATAGGCTACTTAAGTGAGTAAACGATTTCTGGTGCCAGCCTGACAATGACATAGAGGACTTGAATGTCTGCAGTGCTATCAGGTTCCTCAGACTCCTCAGCAGTTTTATTCAATGCTTTTTGAGGGCTTGTGACATTACTGGTCATCCTTGCTGTGCTTGGCCACCAAGCAGAAGACAGAAGAATTGCTGGCTTCACTAAGATGGGTTTCATTGGAAAGGATGAGTTTGAATTCTTCAGAAATGATAGTGAGCTGTTATTAAATGACAAAATTCTTCCAAAAAGTCTCGCTCCCTTTAAAGTAAGCTTATTACTAGCAGAGCTCTCCCTGGTTTCTTTGTCACACAGTATCCTAGCCACATTAAGGTTACTTTTTGTGAAGGTGGTGTTTACACCTAACTCAGTGAAGTAGGAATGAGAAGTCTCCTAGAAAAAGTAAGGATGCAGGCTTTCAGGTTTCACAAGAAGCATTTCACAGACAGGTGAATATGGGCAGACAAATATGCTGACAACAGCCCTGTATATGAGAGACTGTGCATAGCAAGAGGAAATTTTCTGTCCTTCATTCCTTCAGTCCACTTTGTTATTTAGAAAAATCAAAACGTCGACAGTCAGAAGGTTTAGGTAGACTTCATTTGATGCTAATAATGGAACTGGAAACACTGGCATGTATTGCACTAAGCTATTTTCATCTGGACCATTCTCATCTACATCCTTTTATTTCTGTAAGAAGTTATTTAAATGCATGCATATACCTCAAAAAAGTAGTCTGTATTTTGCATTTTTTTAAAGAATGTCAGGAAGTTACAATAAATATCTCCATGAAATTTGCTTAATAAGAATTTTCAGAAGCATTTGTCATATTTCTGCTGGCAAAGTCAACTGAAAGACTAATTTTAGCAATGTGAAAAGCTGCTTCTATTGTGACAAAAATTATGGCCTAAGGGACAGAGCCAACCCCTCTAGAAATTAATACTTGCAAAACCACATTTCTCTCAACAATCTGATGATAATGCCATGGGAAGCTACTAATGGGAAAGCAGAGCTGTCAGAATAAAGAGTGTTCATCTTCTCTAAACCAAGGAGGCTTTATTTATTCTTCCAAGCAATAGGCACAATTGAACTGTCTCTGAAATCTGTCTCCTGCAGATAATATGCTTGGTTTAGTACTAACTCTTACTTCAACTTCTGTTTCATGTACTTGGTATTTTTTGGCATCATGTAGTCCCTATGCTCTGGGGAATAACAACTTTCTTAATTTATTTTTGTGTTGCATCCAGAATGAAAACTAAGCGGTATAGGTACCAAATACACAAGAAAAATCCCCCCACCATGAATTTTATATGAAAAATGAAATCTTACATATCAATACAAGTATTAAGGTATTAGCAGTCTACCCAAGGCATTCTTATTAGTCCCATTCTACGAAAACCAACACTTCAAATTTTCCAATTATTTTATCCGACTCCTCCTCATGATGCAATTGATGCTAGTACCCACCAATTTCCTTGTGCCCACCCCTTTCTCCAGAAATATGCTCACCCTTCTGTTGGTCCTCAAGAAGCAAGGGAAAAGGTTCTCAGAGTTGTTAGTGTCCTGGGTTCACCACTGGGAGAAGTGTGGTGCTGCTGAGGACTTTTTCCATCTTACTCTAGGATCAGTGCTACTTTTATATGGTTCTTAGCACGTATGACACATTACTCATTCCTCATTGGTCTGCAATTCCTCTTTATATCTAAATATGCCATATCTAGTATGTTTTAATTACCTGTGTTAAATTTTTGTTCTTTGTTCCCTTCGTTATCACTAAAGCCAGTTTTACCAGCTTCCCAAAAGGTTAATGACCAGTAATTAATCTTTAGCAATTTGGTTATAGTTCAGGAGTGTCTGGTTTCATCCCCTCTCTATATTTTGAGAGCCCCTCCTATAACCTGTTTCTCATAATCCTCTACACCAGTTTTATTTCAGATCATAGCTGCCTCCATGCAAAGCAGCTACTGCTCCTCTGCTGTTACATCCAGAAAAAGCAAAAGTCTCATAAAAATATGCATTGAATGCGTTAAATATGCATTAAAATGCACAAACCTACAAAGCCCAATTAAAATTTAAATTAGGTAATATTCACCTGGAAGGTAAACAATCTTTGATGCAGCTCACCTAGGTAAAAAGAAGGAAAAGGAATCCAGGATAATATAAAGCCATCCTGATGTGTTCTAGCTCCCAGGCTTTGTAACACAAAGTTTTTGGGCTCCTACTCACAATTGACATGCCCTGCTTTCCATGCTGTGCTGCTCTGTCCTGTGGAAGCAAGCAAAGAAGTCATGGCCATGGGGCTCATCAGCCTTACGAGGTGAGACCCAAAGAGAAGAAACCCTGAAGGAGATGGGTTCCTATGTTCTGGGTTAGTTTGTGCTGTTAAGAGCTGAGACCTGTGGTTCCTCAATTATACAGCAAATTGCAGGCAGTCAAGCCCCATGCAGTGTAAAATCTGCTATGTGGAATGAAAATAAAAAGAACTTGCTTCAAAGTAGTTTCATTTTCTTGCCTAAGTCCTACTGATATCTGCAGCTTATCTCTACTGAGGAGTGTGGTCTGACTGACACACCACAAAAGTAAATACAGATGCCATGGAAATGAGGGCAAAAGGGGGAATTTTTAACCACCTTCTTTATTGGAGCTTTGTGCCATAGTTTGGTCTCAGGCTGATTCAGTGCCTGCCTTGGGAGGGAGAAGGTCAAGTTCCAAATGGGGAAAGAAAGAAAAAGAAAGAAAGAAAGAAAGAAAGAAAGAAAGAAAGAAAGAAAGAAAGAAAGAAAGAAAGAAAGAAAGAAAGAAAGAAAGAAAGAAAGAAAGAAAGAAAGAAAGAAAGAAAGAAAGAAAGAAAGAATTCTCTGTCAAAACTGATTTTTCACTGGCTCCCACCCTGCAGTGTTACTTGACTCAAACACAAACGGAGGCATAGTTAAGTCTGTTGGTGGTGCTTTTTAAACTATTCCCAAAAAATCATGTTGCTTCCGAGGGCTTGTGCTGTCATAAATGCAGCTTCCATTTCAGAGTTTGGGTGAAAGCTGGGGTAGGCAAGACAGTGGTAGAGGTGTTACATGGATGTACATTTGTGCATCTCCTGGTTGACTGGATGTCTGCATAGGGGAGCAACTTCCAAACTTTCCTCATGGAAGTGAAAACCCTGCTCTTTGCTGCTGACCTGTGAGCTAAGAGCACTGTCAGGGAATCCTCATGTGGATTTCTTCTCTCCAGATACATATTGTGGCCTTTTCTGCACCATGCAATAGCACCTCTCAGTACAACTCCGGTTAATAAATGACACTAATCATCTACCATTAAGGAAAGTAACTCAATATTGCAGAGATAGTCTATTATAGTTAGTTAGTTTATTATAGCCAGTTTACAGTATTTATTTCTGTTTGACACTGGGAATAATTGTCAAAACCCCTCTAAGACTGAGAAAAATAATTAAATGTTCAATTTCTTCTATCTTGATGGTTAATGTAATCTTCTTGCATCAAGAAGAGAGGTTAAATTTAAATGGTTTCTTTAATTTCATCTTAAATTGTCGGAACTGCATATATTCAATATATCTTTTGTTTTAAATAGAAGAATATGCAATTCCCATGTAGATTTCTACATTCTGTTTCTCATATAAAATAAGATTTTTCTAAATAAAATCCAAGGCTAGAAAATTACCAGAGAAAAAGGAATTAAATGATCGTTTAAAATAAAATGTTTCTTTACAAAACACACAGGGCTTCTTACTTCAAACTTTACATGTCATGTGGTCACTTAACTTTAACATTCTGGTAGCCACAAAAAAATTGCTGGTTCTGTCCAGTAGAGTGTAATTTTTGTGCTATACTGACAAATCTATAATTGTTTGAAATTAAATTTATGATAACTTTTGGAAACATCTGATTTATTGTTACATTTTAGTCCTATGATCAGGTGTACACTTAACTGATGCATATACATTCTATATCAATATGGTATACCCACACGTCATGTTGATATAGAATTGTTTTATGTGCAATTGTTTCACAAATGCCACTAAGAAATAATGTTGAAATATATTTTATCCTAAAGTGGTTTTTTTCTGCCTATTTTAGCAGAAATTGGTAAAAATGAGGATTGAAGTTAAATAACCTAGGCAGAAATTATCCAGTTACAGGAGAAAAAGTTCAATAGGGAGGTGGTTGTTGAATGTGTGTTCATCACAGAAAGTTGTTAATATTGATCATCACGAAAAATATTCATTTGAAGTGTGCTCAGATGTAGGACATGGAAAAGACATTCCTTTTAAGTGACAGTGATTGAACTGGAGATGAAAACCTGATCGTGTTGCAATTATGAAATAATTAATTATGCAATGATCCATTATAAACTGAGAAGTATGTATCTGAACAATTGCAATTGGTGCACAAAAGAGCATATTCGTCATTTTATTACAACTATGATGTCTGAAGCCCATTTTATGATTTTATGGTTTAGCTATGTGTATCTAGTAATCACAGAATAAATCTTCATAAAAATCTTGTGCATTGATCATAAAAACAGACTCAGCTGGAGTGAGACTACACACAGAGATTACACTGCAAACTGGGAGGAGGCACGTCACTGGGTGAGTCTCACTCTCCCCAGAAGCAATGTTCTACTGTGAGCAGGTAGAAAGCAAACATGGAAATACAGGCCAGCAGTGGAGCTGTAGGTGTGTGAGATGGCAGTGCCACTGAAGTACCAACAATGGTGTCTCCAAAAGAAAGCACAACAAAAATGCAAATATGAATAGAAAGGAGGCCATGTGGATGGTCCATGCAATTGGGACATGGTCCTGCAGACCCAGTGAAAAACCTGCAGAAGTGTGAGTAAGGCTGGGGTAGATTTATGATAGAAAATCAAGCACTGTCAGAAGTGATATTTTCTGTAAAATTAGGAAAAATGCATCACACTGTAACAGAATTTGCTTCACTTACAGAGGTTTTGTGCTTCTGATATGTAGTTTCATCTTGTAGAAAACTCTGCTATCAAACACTTGCTGGAAAACTCTTTTAAAGGGAGTCATCAATGCTGGATCACTTGGCAAAACAGGTTGTAGTACTTTGAGAATCATGTGAATAGACTGAAAAGACAGTTGAAAGAAGACAATGTAGAGGCCTATTGTGGTCTAAGTAGTGTAGCACATTGTTGTAAGAGCTTGTTCTTTTCCCAGGAACAAAAGCAGACAACCTCACAGCAATGAAAATATCTAAACCAAGAGCCACTTGTGCCAGTATTCTCCAGGTGTGACAAACACTTGACCTCAATCAAACCAACAGCTAAATATAATATGCATAAGTATTTTATAGCTATTTCATAGTTTAAAAAAGTGTTCCTAATAGCCATATTTTCTTTCCATAATTTATACAATTTATTATAGGAAGTGCTTTCTATTTTTTGAATATAACTTAGCAAGATACTTTCTCTCTGGCCTTATATTGCTCTAGGAGCCTAATGTTTCTCACTGGTAGGACAGGTGGCAAGATCTAATTTTCTTAGGAAGGGTCCTTGTGAGATGTGCAATCCAACAAAATGTACACTTCAGTATCAAGAAACAGTCTAAATGCAAAAATAATGGTCATTTTCCATGACAAATAGAAAGCTAAAATTTTGGCTCCCAGTGTTTCAATTGCACCTCTTAGTTTGGATGCCTTAGTGATAGTGTCACTGGTACTTGAAACTTTATTATGTGTTGGTATTGTTAAAATGACATTAATCAGTAACCTCTCAGTCAAAAATGCTTTCTCACTTCATCTGTTCCTTTTAATATTCTAAAAACTATAGCATAAGAACTGTCTTTAATTTTGATTACGTGGATCTGATATATTAACATTAATAATGTGCTGGATAGGTACTTATCTTTTAATTTTGGCCAAGGATGCAGGTTGTCTAGAGGGTCCCATAGAAGTTCCTATTGACTTCAGCTGTGTAAATTGGAAACACTAATTTCTGTATCCACTAACCACACTGGTTGGAACTTTTTCCCCTGTGAGTAACTTGAAGGTTCCTGGATTTTTTTTCTCTTCATGAGTGCAAGCAGGGCTGTAAGAGCTAGCTTTAGGTAATTGTATTATCCCAGCTTTAAACTGGCAGGTTAATATTAATCAGGAATCAGTTTCACACCAACAGACAAAATCCTACTGGATTTTACTGGGACTCTGTTAGCAATCCAAATAGGGATAAAGGATGTATTCTTAAGTCATACAGCTGTGTGAACAACTGAAATCGATTGGAGCCATTATTGAGCTCACTTGGATCCCTAGTCTCACAGATATTTATGGAAACAATTACACAACTGAAGTAGAAAAATAGCATTAAGAGGGATTATGCTGATATTCTAGTTTCACTGTCTAGGAGTGAAACTACATCTCTTATCTACTCATGAGCAACAAAACCTGCTTTTCTAGGAAAAATAAAAGTGATCAGTATAGAAAATATTTTATTGCATAATGTATTTAGGTGTAACCAGGGATTTGGCATGAAAAAATGCAATAGAAAGCCTAATGACTAATTCAATTAGAAGAAAAAGTCTTGTTATTTATTTCAGGAGGTGTGCCAATTGTTCACCCTTTAAAAAATTGTAGATGATTTCTTATTTGTTCATGCTATTCCATTATCCCTCCTGGAACTCTTCACTCAAAAGCTGGTGCTCATTCCCTCTTTGTCTGGCCGCACAGCCTGCTGTACTCAATTCTGCTTCTGAGCTTTCTGTTTACTACTGAGTGAGGTGGCACTGTTGATAGGAAGCAGGTTTGGCAATGCTTTTCCGAGTGGTGCAAAGATCTGAGGATATGCCACGTCAGAAAATAAAGCCTACATCAAAGAAAGACTTTTAAAATTCTACTCTGTTGCTCTGTTGGCTTTAGAGACTCATTGCCTACAGCTTAGTTGGCCTGATAGGAAATATTTGATTTCTGTTTATTGCACTGTTATAACTAGATATTACTCAAGCTGTCATTATTGGTTATCAGCGCCGCTATCACTAGTCAAGGCTGTTTGTGGGGAGCACCCAGCAGCTCCAAGGAGCCGGCAGGGCTGGCTGGGAGCCAGGGCAGGGCAGGTCCCACGGCCGTGCTGGGGCACATGGATGCGGCGTGATCGCGGCGTGGTGCTGGATGTGCACCAGGGCACGGCAGGCCTGGGTTCCTCTGATAGCTCCCCACGGCTGCACACAGAGAGGCACGTCCACAGCAGCATCCTCTCTCCACAGAGGAGCCGCAAGGATGCAGGTAGCCCTAAGGAGATTGCAACGGGATAGTTAATGATGCATGTAATGACTGTACCACTGGAGATTGTCTCCTGCACCTCCGTGTCCTGCTGTGTGCTGTTGCAATCAGCAGTACTTTGCCAAATTCCTTTGTCAACATTCCAATCTCCATCTCCACCTGGCTTTGGATTTGTAATTCTCTACTTAAAGAAGCTGCTACAGTACTTTACTTTCTAATGTGTGGGAAATTTGGCTCCTATTTCTAGCCTAGGCAGGCCAGAGTGGTTTCTAATACTGAAAGAGTTATCAGTTGTTAAGATATAAAAGTAGCAGTTCCTGTATGTGAGAAGAAGCTCAAAAGAGAAGAGAATAATAAAGGACATGTGTGTACCTGTTTTCTTTTGAGAAGAAAAATGTGGATACCTCTGCTGTGATTGATATCAATGCATACTACATAAATATCTGTAGTTCTGAAAGCTGACAACCTTGCCTGGACTGATGAATGTTCAATTTCTGTAGAGATAATATAATAAGATATTAGAAACATCCTTTAAAATAATAATGTCTGACTTAATTTGAATGATTTGAAAGCCTTAAAGAGGGAACAAATGAGTACTGAAAACCCTACAATGCTTCTGTGTTCGACAGTTATAAATATTTTTTAAAGATCTCAACTAGTTGCTTGTCTGACAATTCAATTATTCAACCTTGTGCTGGAGAACTTCATAACAAAATTTGTCTCTGTACTGACACTGTAGTAAATCTGAAAGGGAAGATGTCTTTGGAATGAACGAAGAATCGACTCATTAATTTTATTTATGCGATATCAAAGGGAAAAACAACCAATATACCTACTCATGTGATATCTCTTTCAGTGGTGTAGCACACTAAAAGGTAGGATTTTCATCCTTCCATGTTAAGAACTGCCCCTTTTCTGACCGCACAGTAGTTCTTTGCATGAGGTTTGTACTGGATAAAAATTGGGAAAATAGTCCTTAAAAAATGAGGAACCCAAGGAGGAGCTGGATGAGCTGCTGGAGGCAAAGAGATTCCTGTGGGGGCTGAGCTGGTGCCTGTGCAGTCCAGCCCAGCCAGGAGGAGCAGGCTGCAGCTCTGTAGATGTGGTAAGTGCAGTGTCAGTCCTGCAGAGTTCCTCCTGCAGACAAATGCCCCTTCTCCATTCATGCGACAGTGAAACCCTGTGCTTCTGAAGTTCTTCACTCTCCACTAATAGCAAACGAGCCAGAAACAGCACTGATTGTACACCTTGGAAGACCTTCACAGTGGCTGAGACAACTTTTCTGTCAGTATAATACATAGCCATCACTCTGGGACCTCCCTTAGTTGTCCCAGCAGGAAGTAGTGGCCAATCCTTATTGATGGCCATCCCTTTCTCTGAATCTTGGTAGTCCATCTCTGTTCTCCTTGTTTCTGTGGAGAAAAAAAAAATTACGCACTCCTTTGAAATGCTTACCCTCCTGCGCTTCTTACTGTAAGGCTGGGAGGAACATTGGCACCAGGGTGCAAAATTGTAATTGAAATATGTTAGACTCCTAAAAAGATTTAAATTCTGGTCTTAAGCTCACAGATGTGAATGGCTTCCTCTAATTGCTTCACTTGCATTTAATTGGGAGGAAAAAAGAGAGAAAAAAAAAAGGTAAAAATTGTTCTTGAAGAAATGCAGGAGTTTTAAAGGAGAAGCCATAAGATATTATGGAGAAAATAAAAACCTCAGATATTAATGTACCCTTTATCATTGCTCAGACTTATACTCTAAGACCAAAAGTGGAAGAAATCCCAACAATATGGATCAGTGTGAAAAGGAAATCCAGAAGAGAGCAGTTATTGAGAGCTGGTGACTGCAAGGAAGAGAGGACACATCTGAAGCTCAGTGTCCGTTGTGTGCTTGGTTTTCTAGAGGCAGCCTCTGCTCTTTGCAAGGGAGCAGGTAAGGGCAGGCTGCCAAAGC
Source organism: Sialia sialis (assembly GCA_009812075.1). Lineage (NCBI taxonomy): Eukaryota > Metazoa > Chordata > Aves > Passeriformes > Turdidae > Sialia > Sialia sialis. The sequence goes on from VRYO01002734.1 coordinate 21,834,488, forward strand.
AGAATGGACAAAGTGAAAGTATGGAAAAAATCAAACAGTTGTAAAGATAAGGCGTATCGTTCTAGAATGTTCTGTCTTTTGCCTTTGCGTGCTGACGCTCAGACCTCGTATTTGACATTCACAACGCAAACTTCCATCTCCTGCTGGGTCTCAGCCCTGGGTCAGTGTTGCAGAGTGGTAGACCTGACACATTACCAGGGGGAACAGCTAGTAAGTTTAGCTGCTCCTGGCATGAACATGGCAACATTCCTTGAGCACTTGTGCTCTAGTTTCTGTTTTCTGGTATTATTGTTTTACTCATATCACTCTCTTCAAAGAGGTTTCTTTATTTGTATGGATATAACTCTTATGGATGGCATTCTGCAAGCAAAGATGAAAGGATTACAGTGTAGGTGAGGCAGGATAAAGGACTAAAAGCTGTGTTTTGAGGAAAATGCCATAGTTCAGTGCAAGATATTTTCAGGGACTACTCTACTTGCACTGATAATTATATTTCTTGTATAGCAACAGACAGTACAAAGATGAGGTTAAACTGCCCTCTAGAAGTCCAATAGAAGTTGGACTTTAACCATATCAGCAATAAATACAGAAGCCAAGGACTGTGTTTATATTGATTCCTGCCTGAGTACTGGTGAGAGGGCTGCCAATGGTTAACTTCACACATGCTATCAGCTTTCCTTTTGCTGGAAGATGGAGCCAATGATAAAGGCAGAGGAAGAGGAGGAGTGTGGTATGCAGAAGATGAGGAATGAGTCGAAGGAAATGCTCCCATCTCCCCAGATGACCTTGTGATGAGTGTGTAGGTCTTAGTCCAGCCCTGAAGCACAGGTGAATTTTATGAGTGTGATGCTGGATGTGAGGCAGGGCGTGTGGGGATGGGCTGGACACCTCCTGGTGCTGCTGCTGTCCTGCCTGCAGCAGGTGGGTGCCAGTGGGGCAGGGCAGAGCCTCAGTGCAACCACTTTAGCAAAACTCATGGATACCAACGGCCCTGTTAATGACCTTCTTTTTGGCTTTGTGAGACATGGAATCAGTGCTGCACAGCAGGGCTCTCCCGTGCAAGGCAGCAGGTCCCTCAGGTCAGGACAAGCAGCATGGAGTAGGGGTCACAAGCCTGGGAGTCTCTGTGGTTTTTCCACTGGACCTCGTGCTTACAACTGTTTTGGGTGATGGTGAAAGTGGATGACGTGCACAAGAAGATGAATCACACACAATAAAAGACTTGCGCTTTAGCTGAAAAGAGAGTTTGGTGGTGCATATGGAAGCAGTCTGGATTTCTCACTAGCCTCCTTGTTTTGTGAATGCAAATTATTCTTTATAAATCCCTTGCTGCACCACATAAGGGCAAGGGTAATTGTTTTTCCCTTCAACTGATTGCTCATCATTACAGCAAAAAAGCGTGGGATTGCTCAGAAGGAAACGCAGTCCCACTAATCCTTTCCCTGATTGTGTTAGTACATTCTTTATTTAGGCTTTTGTCAGAAACACAGTTTTATTACTTCAAATATTACTACACCTCCTCACTATTAGTCTTTTATGACATTATCTTTGTTTTGATGATGGTTGTCATTATGTATCAATTTGAACAGATCCTCAAGGAACATCATGTGCAGGTTTTCTCTCTTCACAGTGGGCAGCTTCTTTTCTTTTCTTTTCTGTTTTCTGGTAAGGTGCCATTTCTTTCAGTCACAAGGGTGTATTTTTGCTAGTGCAGATAATGAGTGCAAGATTAACTCACAAGGCAGGCACTTGCTGAGAAGCTTAGCATTAGCTCATGGAATAGGAAACCAAGCACTGTAACTGCCTATCCTGTAAAAGCTGAAATTAAATGAGCTTCCATTGTTATGGGAGAAAAAGGGCCGTGAATTGTCTTGAGAAGTATACATTCACATTCTAATAAGTGCATCATTTTCACAATAAGTATATCACATTTCATATGCATATCAAAAATGTAATAAATATAAATATAAATATAAATATAAATAATATAAATATACCAAATCCTTCTCAAGTTTTACTGACTATTTTGAGGTCTCAGGACATGTGACTTCTCAGTGTTCCTCAGAAAAAAACAGCCGATTTTCAGGAAACAAGGCAAACTGAGCAGTCTTGTGCCTTTTTTCAGAAAATTCCACCTCCGCACTGGGTGCCCAGCATCTGGTAATCTCTAAAGAAGCAAATTAATAAACCTGAAAAAAAATGAGGAGATTAAAGGCTGAACTTATTTAAGCAGATAGCCTCAACCTACAATATTTTACACCAGATTTCCAGAGTTTTAAAAAATATTTATGAATAAGAATTGTATATTTAGTTATACGAGTTTGGATAAAATTGTTATTACTATTATTTCTTTAAAGCATCTGTTTCTGCAGTTATAAGAGACTGGAAGTTTCAGAGACTGGAAAAAGGAAGATCTGTTGTGTCATCAGATTTAGTGCTGTTTTTATCTTTTATCTTGTTCTTTGTCTTTAGAGAAAGAAAGCAGCAAAAGGGAGATTTTAAATTATCCTCACTAGCCAAAGTTAACCGGGAGCTAACTCAGTGCCACAAGTGCGTGTGCCCACAGAGGAAATCCAAACTGAGATATGGATGCTATGGCAAAGTCCACCCCACCTTCTGAGACTGGCAATGTTGGCTGAAGAAGGGCAGCTTCAGGTAAACCCAGATCAGAGTCCTTCCCCTTCTACTCCTCTGGGATGCAAGCTGTGATGCAACAGTCCTTGATTTCCACTAACACAATTCTCTGCTGGGAGGGACAAATGTGTCTCAAAGAAGTAAAGCCACACCTGCAGATGGTGGTTCAGTTTCCAGGTGCCACAGCTTCATTGGTCAGGCTGTTCACTCTGGCATGGGCAGAGAACCTCCCTGGTGCCTGTGGTGTCCTTGCAGCCGCTCTAGCTCCCAGGGGCGTAAGTGCTTAGTGCTCCAAGAGCTCTGAATGCAGCACAAGGCACAGTGGGAATGAATGTTTTTTGGTTTGAGACATCACTGGCAATGGACTAACTCCTGCTTCCAAAAGATCTTATGAATTTTCTATTAAAGGAATTGTTGGGTAATGCACACAGATGCTGTTGGGAGCTTGGTCCCAAGTAGCACTGTCCAAGTGAAAGCAGATGTGGTTAGCTTGATATTTTTCTGAGTTTTTGTTGGTTCTTCCTATTTCATGTGTTTGTGTCAACTGAAGTCAGGCTGACCTGCTTTCTTGGGGCTTAAATGCTTATATAAGACAGATGCCAAGGCTGTAGGATAATTACAATACTAATTACTACTTTTACATATATTTCTAGTGATTAGGACTGCTTCCAGAATGCCTTTGATGCTGTTTTGCAATGGCACTGAGCTGAGATTTTACTTTTTTTATTTTTTTTGTCAATGCTGACGTTTGCTTGTTCTGTTCTTTCAGATGTAGAAATATAACAGCAGACAGTAAAGCAAATTCAGCCATAGGTTTTCTGTGTAATAGGAGGCGCAAAGTAAACCAAGCAATAGATTTTTGCTACAGGGAAAAGATACTTCTGCTTTTGTCAGTAGTTTTGCTATGCCATACCCTTATTTAATTTACTCTTCTTGTATCCTTAAAAACAGGACAAGAACCACCTAAAGGTAAAAGTTGAGAATCACTGCTAAACATAACCATGTATCTCTTGGCAGTTTCCAGCTGCAACCTCCTCATCAGTAGTTCTTTCATGTCTTTGTTCCTTTTGCTTCTTTATTAAGGAGAGACTTTGTACACATGAGCTGTACTTGTCTTGTAGGGAGAAACTGAAGGGCTGACACGGCCTCTGCTGGGAGACAAGATGACTTCAGGAGGGACCAAACCATCCCAGATCAGACAGAGAGGTTATAAAAACACATCATGGGGGTGTATGCTGGGGAGGGTACAGGACAGTGAAAACTGAACAATTGTGATCCAGACTGGGTAAAGTGAGAAGCTTGTTCCCTGCGGAACAGTGGAGCTGTAGAAGGGTTGGACAATACAAGTTGTGCTGTCTCTGCCCTTGCAGGTTTTCAAGATCTTACTAGACAATATTCTTAGAAAGTTTTTCTGATCTCATATTTATCCTTCCTTGAGCAGGAAAGTGGCCCAGAGACTTTCTGGGGCTGGTTCTACCCTGAATTATTTTTGAGAAGTACTTGATTCCTGTTCAGAGGTCTGTTATTTCAGGGAAGTTGGAGAAGTATCGGGAAATCAAGGGGTCAAGACAGATGGGGAGCATGTGGTGAATGCAAGGCTGGCTCTTTGTTGTAAAATTCCCTTTTTGAAATGGACTTGGCTCATCTTACTGCTTTGAGCAGCACTGATCCTTACAGAGTTTATTCCTCTGTAGGACTTCATAGGCAGGTGAATATGGAGTGCCAGATGCAGCACAGTTTCTAGTGGAGCTTTGTAGTAAAGCAACAGATTGTCCATTGCTTATTTTTCTTTTGTGAATAAGCAATGGGTTTTTGAATGCTTTATTCATAATGAGTCTCATGCAACAGCATTTCCTGTCCTTCACTAACAGTGCTGAAACCCATGTTCTAACTGAAAGCAAATCTGTTGGAGCATCATAGTGAAAGGATCTTTAAAGGCCTCCATCCCACTATTCCTCTCGCTATTTTGTTTTATTATGGGCACGAGGATGAATGGGAGCCTCAGTGATATACCACCTCTAGGTGGCATGATGATACTATAAAATGTGCAAGATTTTTTTTCTATAATAAGCAGTCATTAAACTCTTGCCATGGTAAGGACATATTCCGAAGACCAACTGCCAGGACACCTATTGGATGATACTGATTCCTAGCATGCCTGGAGTGGTCATGATGCTAATACTCAATAAAGCTTTAAAGAGACAAAAAAACCCAAAAACCTGGAAATGTAGCATAGAAACATTTCCAAATATTACTTATTCATTCATTTTTCAAGTGCTAAGAGGCAATAAGCTCATAATTTATGAAAGCATCAGTTCATGATTCAGTTTTTGTAGTGTCGTGTTTGAATTGCAAGAATGCAAAATAAGGCTGTTTTTGCTAACTTCTGACGACATTTTCATTCTCTAGATCAACTTGTGGTTGAAGAAAAATAAGACATAGTAATATCTGTGCATACTGGTCATGTAGATTCTAGCATGTCTGCAAATAAACATTAAAAGACTCACAGAAAATAATTTACACTTTACTAAGTGTAAGAAGCTCCTTATAAACTTCAGTGGGATGTGTGCACATGGGTTTTACTACATTCCTAAATTTTACTTGTGGGCATGAAAGAAGTCCAAATGATAATTTTAAAGATTAAAAAGACAGTGGTTTTGTGTTTCGTAGTTTTGTTTTCGGTTTTGGGTTGTTTTATCTTTAAATATTGAGTTATTTTTCTGGATGGTGATTTCTCTGAGCTCATCAGTTTGTAGCTATCAAAAAATGCCCCAAATGCCAAATCTTGAGTAGTCTTAACTTTTGAACCATCACTAAAATGAGTTCCATAATAAGAAGAATTTGCACTAGCTCAGGAGATCCCCTGTGGTTCTCTGCTCTGAAAACTAAAAAAACCAGGACTGAGATAGGTAGATAAAGTATATTATTTGACAGAGCAAACCCCGTGCTAGTGAGAAATTGCTTATAGAAGCAGCTGGAGAAATGAAAAGTAATTACATACTGCAGAAGAAGGAATAGTTCCAAAAATAACTTTCTGCTCTGCAGTCTCCTGTGACACTAGACAGCCTCTTAGGGTCCTGTCATGTTTTGCAGAAGCCACTCTACATCTCCTTCAGCATTTTGATGGGCACTTTTAAAACCAGTTCTGCCAGGCTGGAGATGAGATGCCTGCTTTTGCAGACCACTCAGTTCCTGTATCTCAGAAGCCACTGCTCCTTACACCATAAGATGAGTTTGAAGAAGAGAAGCAATTCCCAGAAATGCTTAAAACTGTGGTGCGTTGACTCTGAAAATGAGCTTATAACGTCCCTCTTGTGCAGCAGTTAAAAATCTTGGTCTGCTTTGTAAGAAAGGTGATGAGATGATCCCCATGGCTTGTGCACCACAGTTTTCATAATTCCTGCGCTATATTACCCAGTAAGCAAATACTAAAGTGTAAGTCAAATTTGGGAAAGTTGTGAAATTCTAGATTGAAGATTTTCTTTGGAAAATAAATTCAGCTACTTTGGAGTTATGCAGCCTTGAACCACATGCTCCTTTCTCCAACGAGAGCCTTTGCTCACTCCATGTACAGATAGCTATGGAATATGTCTTTTAGCTTTCTAGAACTGAGTTTTCAACCCCCAACCAAATAACTAACAAAACCAAAAACCCCCACCAAACGGAATACACAGAAATGCAGTCATACAGTATGTGTGGATTTATTCCTACGGTCTGCCAACATGAATGCATCCTCATTTGTCTTCTAGCCATTGTAAAATCCATTAATATTCTGAGTGCCTCTGTGATGGCAGCCCCTCACAAGGCATAATCATGCGATGCAGCTCCCAGTTGCTTGCTCAGCTCACACTTATGTGATGGATTTCAGATGACTGGCCCTCAGGATAGGCCCATATGGTGTGGTATGACATGCTTTCTGTTTTTTCCAGCCTGGCTGAGAAAAACAGTACAGAAGAGGAATTGTAAGAAAGAAATTCAGAACAAGCGTCTCTGGTTTGGGGTTTCAGAGGAGCATTCTGAGCTGCCTGTCCTGCTCTGCCCCCTCCTTCCATCAAAAATGCAGGACTCTAGTCCCCATCACCTCTCTGCCACCAACCTATTTGCTGCCATCCCACTTGGCCTCCAGTCCCCTGCTTCTGGACCTTCTCTGTTTTGTTTGCTCTCTCTCAAAACCCAGCTATTTCTTCCACTCTGCTAATAGATGACCTTTTATTTTCTTTCCCTGGATGTTTTCCCTGTTCTTCCCTATTCCCAAATAGATTTCTCTGTGCTGTTAGGTCTTGGTTAGCTCTTCTCTGAAGTGCATGGAAGGTGGCTCAGGGACCACAGAGAGCAGCCCTTAACAGCCTGAGTCCTTGGTGCCTCTTTGCCCAAATGGATCCTCCTGAGACTGTCTCCACTCTTTACCCAGGACTTTCATAATCTTATGTCCAATAAGATTGGTTTTGAAGCCTTGTAGTTTTGGTTGACTTTTGAGTTCTCACAGGAACAATGTCATTTCCAACACCTCAGTAGCTCCTGTCATGCTAATTTTCAAAACCTTCATTCAGATCTTAACAACAAAATAGATGAGAATAATGTATGGCTCAAATATTCTGTATTTTCCTCATGCTCAGGGGACTGGTGAAAATACTCTTGTGGTCAGATCTGTGAACCTGAAGGTTTAATTGCCTTATCAAGCCTAATCATGCGTTGGTTGCTGCAGTGGTAATAGAAACCTGTTGGGGAGATGATTTATCAGACCACTTGAAGCCAATTGCACTCACCTCACTGGTAATACCATTGTTCAGAGAAAAACATTTGATCTGAAATTTTAACTTAAGACAGGCATCTGTGTCACAAAACGACTCAATAGCAAGATTATAAGCAGCTGAATCTGGAGCCTGATAAAAGACCTTAACCGCAGGCATTGCTCACGCTTACATTTTTCATTCCTAACCTCTCTGTGCAGCTTCACTGGATATATTGTTCAGTGTTTGGTGCTTACAACTACTGTGTGGTGTGAGTTGTGAAAAGCTGATGGGCTGAACTGCAATCGTGGTAGAGATTTCCATAGTGCTCTCTACGAAGGTTTGTTTGAAAGCTCTTTAGGTCCTTGAGCCTTGGCAAATCTCAGTTAAGGATGTCAAAATTCAGGTTTTGTAATAGTAGATAAGAAAGGGCAAATCATTCATACTGTTTAGCTAATATATCCTGTTCTGCTGCTTCTGCTGGGAATGTAAAATGTTACAAAAGTCAAAACAATAACAACACAGTGTTTCCTACTAAGAATAACATAGATTGAAGTAGTGATTTTCTTGTTCAGGGAGCCAAACTGTAGCATGTTGTCAATAGTAATATATTGGCCTGCATGGAACTCTAAGCAGATTCAGCACTAATATTAGGAAGGGCAGGAAAGTGTGTGGAGGAGGAATGTGATTGTTGTTTCTTTCTTCCTTATTTATAAGGGAATATAATGGGATTCCCTTTACATTTCTGTGAATATGCATGGTGGTTTAGCTTTCTAAAATAGCTGCAAACTGGTGCCTAAAAAAGACTGATGTATATACTTTTTCCTGATTTATATTTTAAAAATCTTGGTTTTTCTTAAAGTCTCACGTGATGGGTTTGCAACTACTGCTGTCTTAGGAGTGCATGGATTTGTACAGCTTCCAGAGGAGAAGCTTAGTGCACCACAGGCAGTGTGGAGCTGGGAGTGGCTGCCCATCTGCTGATAACACTCCAGGCTTGAAGTTGGGCAATTCCATCAGCAGAAAAATTTCTTCATTATCCAGTCTCTCAGGGAATTATAAGGTCATAGTCTTGTGATATCTAACTCCACTAGAGCTACATTTTTTTCAGGCATGAGGAAAAAAATATAGGTCCTGGAATGGATTCCAACCCTCATTCACAATAATTAGTTAAAATAAATTATTTGCTTCAACATGGATTTCCACTAGCGTAAATTAGGTCTGACTCCAGCTATATTTCTTTTAAGCAGAGTCTGCAGATTGCAAGAGCCTGAAAATTATGATATTGCTGAGGCTGTTTTTCTATGATGATCTCCCTGTAATTTTCTTTAGTTGAGGGACATCTGATACTCCTCATTGCATTGGTGATTCTTGTACCAATGTTTAAATCAAAGGGAATTTGAGTGGAGAATGTGCTTTGAGTGTAATTTGAGTGGAGAATGTGCTTTGAGTGTATGTACCACCTCCTAAATTCCTTTAAAAATCCTATATCCTCATCTGTATTTATTCTGAAGGTCTTTATTAAGACAAATGTAAACCTCTTTTCTTCATAAGATTTTTCATCTCACATCACTTATTTTCATTAAAAAAAGAGAGAAACAAAAGGGGCACATGATATTTTTCTTCACTACTTCACTCACTAAATCCCTAAGGCAGCTATTTCCCTCCATTTGGACACCATCCCCAGTACTGATCTTTCAAACAAGCCTGTACCAAAATCACAATCTTAGTGCTCTGTCTTCCTCCTCCTCAGACAGAAACTCCTGAAGAGACTAGGGGCATGTCGATTTGGCTGTGGATTTTATATCTTATTTTAATTTTCCCCACTGGAGTCAAGGCATTAACTGGACACTCCACAATGTGAGCTCCATGAAATGTCAGAAAATTTACTGATAGGAGTTGTGAAGTCTGTGTACATTCTGTCTGTGCAGATTTCTCTAGTCTTCCTCCAAACGGACTGCTGTTCTGCAGAACAGCCTGGTAATGTCACCCACATCCTTTCTGCCACTTTTTTCATGTGAGGGGCTTGTATAAATTATTTAACCTGCCTGGGGTTCAGCATCCTTTGCCAACATGCTGCTCATATCAATACAATGCTCACAAAGAAAATCACTACTCTCATTATTTATTATTCACACTTAATTAAAAAAATGATCTGATCTACTCAGTAATAGCTTGAGAACTCTGAGGTTTTTTTGATGAATGATAAGCAAATATGGTAAAAACTGAAATGAAGAAAAGTTGAAAAATGTACAGCTTTAAAACCAGCTTTTGATTCTTTTTCCTGTGGTAATAAAATTGCACTACTCTTGCCCCTGTAGTGTTAATTATTGTCTAGGACTTTAAATTTCTGTCATTAGGAAAATTCAGGAGGCAACATAGTTGTGCATTTATGAGAAATATAAAAAGAAGGCATCCAACTGTGAGTGCATCTCCCACTGAGCCAAAATTTACTGTGTTCTCTCTTTTCAAATTGGTCTTTTTGCAACATCATGGAAAAATGGCAAAGGAAATGAAAGTAGGTATATTTAATAAAGACTTCATTGAAATCCAAAGAACAAAAACTCCTCTTGCTTAAATTAATTCAGGACAGATAAATAATGTGAACAGAGCAATTAAGGCAAACAAACCAACTTGCAATTTAGCTGCTGTGTAGCACACTCAGTGTCAGTGTTAATTAGTTGGGACAAAACTGCATCTTTGTCACAGGACAGTAGATCTTAGAGTTTTCATATTTTTAAAGTTCTGTCCCTGCCCATTAATTACAGGATTCTCTATGTTAGCAAGCCAATGGATGGCAGGATAGTAAAGAACTTCAAATATTGTGCTGAAGTTTGGATAACTGCAAAATATAAAACATCATTTGGATGGAAAACTGGTAAAAGCTGGCAAAAAACCCCCTGAGGCTGTCATGAATCTTGTATTGGAGTAAAAGTTTTGTGTTAGAACATGGAACATAGTGATGGATCAAGCTGGATCTTTGTTTTCTCAGGGAAGCTGGAGTTTCCTGCAGTGGACACACACACACACAAATACACACACACAATGTGACATCACTTATTTATTGGAAAAATTAATCTACAGAAATTAACATATTTCACACTGTTTGACAAGGAAAAATAAGAGGTTACAAAGTTCTTTCCTAAAAGAGAACTGATCTAGAGACTAACATCAGTTCCGGATGGATGGCTATTAAAAAACTGTGGAAAATTATCACAATGTGAGTCCTTGTTGCTTGATTAAAAATGATTGAAGAAATTATTTGTGATTGAAGTAATCCCTTGGGACTTTCCATGATATATTTCTGCAATTCTTCTTGTGTTACTCCCTCCCTCCCTCCATTCCTCCATTTCCTTATACTTAGGAAGGAAAGCAAAACAGAAACTACGTGGCGATAGCAGGATGCAAAGGGACCTAAAACAGGGAGCAAAAGGGGAGCTAGAAATAGCAACAAATGACTTTTTCAGTAGGTGGATTGAGTAACTTTGCAGTTTAACTCAACTATCATGCGCTCTTGAAATGCTGCTTATCCCTAATTGGCCACAAAATAAGTAGCCACACATACAAACAATTTGGCAACTGTAAACAGTTGTAAAAAACAAAGATTTTAGAAAAAACCCCAAAAGAATTAAAGATAAAAGGTTAATGCAGCATAAAAGGGCTTTTTCATCTGGCATATGCCATGCAAGCAATGAACTCATCACTTACCTTAACATGTATATTGACTTGCTCAGTCCTTTCTAAAAAAATCTCTTAAAATCTCTTAAAATCTTAAAATCAGTGTGTGCAGCACTGGGAATAGCAAGGGAAGAAGCTGATGTGCCATTAAAATAGTTTCATAAAAGTAACTTCAGATCTTGCATAACATACAGAGCATGTGCTCCAGTTCTGCAGAAGGTTTACAGCATCGTAGTCCTGTAATATCTGATGGAATATTTGATTCCTTGTAAAGCTGAAATCATGCGCTTGTGATAAATCCTGCAGTAACCAATTATTGTGCATCACTTCATCATTTTAGATCACATTAAATAAAATGGTTCAGTTGTATTTCTGGGTTGTCACCTAGAAATACTGTAAAGTTGTCTTTCTAGAACTGTGGGACGTGCCAAGGTTGTGGGGTTGGTTGGGTCACTGCAGATTCAGCCTTGTATTTGTTTACAGCTCCTTCTCAAACAAATCTTGAGTTTTCCATCTGCAGCTGTTATTTCTCACCATCTATTTACCAGGTAGTGGACAGAGTGTTTCAGTTCATAAGCTTTACATGACTACTTGTTTCAGCAATTTCCTTTTTACTAATCATAGCATCTATATGCTTGCCTAAGTAATTTACAAAAATAGATCGATTTTGTTTCCCCAATTAGAAAGTTTATTTACTGCACAGTGGGCTCCAGTAGATGATAAGGATTGAATAAAGGTCTTCAAATACCATAAAATTTTTGAATGCTGTGATTTAAAACTGCGAAGATACAGAATGTGGAGCCTCTTGGATTAAGTTTTGATCCTCATTTAAATAATTCTATATCACTTTGTGCTGGCTGTAGGAAATGATCCATCCTGAGCAGTTTTAGCACTTTTGTGTTCTACCTTTCTGACTTCATCCACAGTTCAATGTAATCTCTTTATTTTAAATCAGTTTCAGTAGATTTCTACCTACCAAACCTTAGGACTGACACATTATGCAAAATTTACTCTACTTTGATGTCTTTGCTTTTTCAGGCTTTGTTTTATATTTCACATGGGTGATTTCCTGGTTGCATAAAGACTCTCTTCAAATATACTGGTCACACTTTGTCTTTTCCCTGAATGTATATGAAGCAGTGTTGCTTTTTCTACAGCTGTGTGACTTCCTTTCCTGTACTGCCTTCTGATTTTCTTTTCTGCTGCATTCATTCTTCCTTGCCTAATATCATCCTTTTCAGAGCTGGAGAGTAAAGGAATGGTGTTTCCAATATCTGAAATCTATTGATAAGAACAAACTCATCACCCCAAGAAAATCATATTGACTAACCTTATGTGTTTAGGTGATAGGAGAGGGCAGGAGTGATGGTTGCAGGCTGTCTCTCTCTTGTGCTGCTCAGGCTCAGTGCCTGCTCTGTGCCCTGAGAGTAGCAAGCTCATCTGTCTGTCTACAGCAAAAACACTCAGAGCCCTGGATTCCTCTGTGTGGAGGAGCATTAGATCTTGCCGCAGAAGGACTAGAAGATGGTGGTGAATCCTGTGTGCTGTATTGGTATCCGACAGGAGCTGCTGGGCTTGCCAATACAATTTGGCAATTGTTTTCTAATTAGGTTTTGCTGTAGCCTTTTCCACCCATGAACGAGCAAGGTGTGAGTCTATTGTCACCAGCTGACTCTTGCTCTGTGTCACTCAGAGAAACCCTCATACTTCCTTCCCTTTTGAAAAAGCCTTCTGCTAGGAAAGTCATGAGCATCCCAAAACACTGGCAAGCAGGGTCAGAAAGCTTCAGTGAGAAGGGGATGGGACAAGAGCACTGCTGAAAGGAAGGTGATGGTTGGTTTGGCTCAGCAGGGCTCTGCGGACACAGAAGTGTGTGGATTTGGAGTTCCTGCACCAGGAGTGACTGCAGAAACACACAGCGCTAGAGAGAAAATATTTCTTGCTGGCACATATACTTTTCTAAATACACTTGGATTTTATTAAGTGATTTGCCACCTAAAGAGCAATGATTGCAAACAACATATAGGATTAGGGACCATATGTTCAGTGCACTGATTCACCACAGTCAGTACAGCAGCCCTTCCCTAGGCAAGAAAAAAGAAGAATAACGTATTTACAAACTGCAGTTGTAAAAACTTCTGGGAAGCTTACAGAATCTATGCTTTTGCTATGAAGATGAGGCAATTCCTGTTGAATGGTGATTTCGTAAGCAAGATGAATAGTTCATTCTGCAGCCAAACTTACCAAGACATGACAAATTACAATAATAAAATCAGTATTATAAGGATAAGATGCTAATACTATGTATTCATAGAATAATTAAGTTGGGAGGGATCTCTGGAGGTGATCTAGTTCAACTTCCTACTTAAAGTTAGATCAGGCTGCTGGTGGATCTGTTCAACTGACTTTCAATTAGCTTCAAAGATAGAGATTTACTGTGCTTTCATTAATAACTGCAAGAGTATGTCTGTGTGCGGATGATGAGAAAAATTAATTTCCTGCAAACATCTCCCTAAAAATCAACTAATAATTGTTAAGATTTGTGTATTTTTTACCCAAGCCCCATGTCCGAATAAATATAATTGTGAGGTAAATGAAAACAAGTTGCTCAGAAAAGTGAATGGCACATCACAGTTTGAACCATGTGAAGGCTGAAGACTCTTTTGGTGCCACAAGTGTGACAGAGAATCAAAATCATAAAGCAGACCCAGGACAGGAGGGCAGACTCAGTTGTGAGGTTGAGACTGAAGATATTCAGCACATCTATCAAACCACTCAACCCCAGGCAGCGACATGTGAGAACTAAATTGTGTTGATTTGCCTTGGTAGGGTTTTCATGCACCCTCTGCTCAGAGGAAAGTAGCAACAATATTGCCTCATAAAATGTATCATAAGAACCATTGTCAATATTGCAGCAAAAGTTGAGAGACCTGCCAGCATGAAAGGAAATGTGATATTTATTAATTTCAAGCTGGATAAGGATATGGAGCCAGCAGCTGAGATATTACTTCTGAAAGAAAATCCACAAACAGTAGAGGGTGAAAAGGTAAAATTCATGTTTTCTGAGATGGCCTAACCTCCCTAAAGAAATATATGAACTAAATTTACCAGTAAATAGGCACAAGAAGATGTAATTTTTAATACTATCAGGAAATAAAAGGGCCATTATTAGTTTGTGAATACACAAAATCTTTCCTTTCATATGAAGGTGTGTTCAATGGAAAGGGATCTAAATAGGCGATGAAAAACAATTTAAAATATCTTTCTTGAATACAAAAATCTCTCAACAGAATACGGAAAAATGAACAGGAAATGTTATACATTTCTGATGTTTTTAGAGAGGTCACCTTAAGGTAAAGACAGGAAAAGCTTAGTAAGTTGCTTTCTTTGAAAATCACAAAGCCAGAAAGAGAAAAAAAAACAATGTAGTGATGCTTTTATTGATCTCTGTATTAGCAATAGCTAAGCCCTCTCTTGAGAGTAAACCTCAGTCTAAAAAAGGGAAAATAAAAAAAAATTAAGCTGCATATGCTCAGAGATTTGTCAATAGAAGAAAAAGATTTTATTTTTTTTTCTTTGTTGAAGAACCAGGTGACCTCTAACAGTTTCCATCAGACCAATCAAAAAGATTTTAATGTTCTGTCAATATTTGTTTGTGGGGACACATCCTCTGTAGAAAGTGCTTTTTAGGTGTATGTGACCCAAGATGTACCACGAGATGATGTCTGAAGTGCATAGAGCAGCCATTAAAAGTCTGCTCCAAAATGTATTGGATAATTGTATAAAAATAAAAAGATGGAGGAATTCCAACAGGAGAAATGAAAATGTAACTTCACAATCAGGACATTCTTGCTGGAAGTCCGTGATTATACTGAGATTTCTTGCAAGGTGGAGAAGGAGGAGGAGGGATTTGGATCTGGCACTTTTATATCAGCGGTGAACAAGACCGAACCAAACTGCCTGACATGAGGGAAAATGTTGTTGTTGTTGCTGCTGTTATTATTATTATTATGATGATGATTACTGTATGAAGCCCAATGTGGTGGTTGATGCTTTCTGAGAGTCTGATGGTTCATTTCCATTGGAGCAGCAGATGGAAGGGATGGGAATGGAGTTGTGTGAGGATAGTCTGGGGCACATGCTGGCAGCACACACATCAGCAAAGGGGGCATGGATACCTCCACAATTAGCTAAACATTAAAGACAAATGCAAAATTTCAGATGAAGTACCACAGACTTTTTTGTGGGTCTGAATCAGAATGTGCCAAAATTTCTTCCAGATAGAAAATTAGATGGGCAGGAGAAGGTTAATTTGGGATAGGTTAGACAAGAAGTAAATGTGTGCACTTCCTGTCAGTATTGCAGGTTCAGAGGAGGTTTTTGAGGGTGCTCAAACCTAATTTAAGCTCATGTTGAGAAATTGCCACTTCTCTTATTTATAGAGCAGGTTTGTCAGCTCCAGGATTTGAGCTATTGGGAAATTCCTCTCTCAGCCTACAAATTGTAGCCATGAGCTGTGCCCACACTTGCTCACAAGCTTGAGGAAACAAGAGGCTGTGAAGAACAAAGCCGGTGAAGCCATGAGAATTACCTTTGTCTTAGGATAGACTGCAGCTTTTTCCAGGCTGCTTGTGCTGGCAGAGTTGCCTGATGTGCAGCAGTTTAAGATAACAAGCGTCAGTGCAGCTCAGCTGCATGATGAGTTGGATGTGTCTGGAGCTCCATGCCCACATTGTTGGAGGTCAGCCTGCAGCTGGACAGGAACTCTGGTGGGCTCTGCAGGGTCAGATGTTTCCTGTGTGTCCATGGAGCAGCTCTGGGCAGCTGGGCAGCCTCTGCAGGAGTGAGAGGGATTCCGTTTTTGTCACTCTTCTAGTGACGGCAAGTACCTTGCAGAGCAAGATATGAAAAGAAAAATATATAATTTTTATTAATTCTGCTGTTAACTTTATTGGAATTGTCTTTTGGGGAGGGCACAACATGAGATCCAACTCATTTATTTGGTATCCCTGAACTTCACAGAGCAAGATGAGAAAGGTGGGATTTAGACATGAAACACTCTTACAGTGTCTAAAATGTCCCTGTATTCTCTGACAGGGTCAGTGCCTGCCTGCCACAGTGATGTCTTCTTCAGTTCAACCCTGCCTTAAGTGAGTTGCAGTTTTAGAGGATATGAATGTCAAAATGTTTTGGGGTTGCCAGAGTGTGCAATCCTTTTGCAGAAGGCTTTAGTAAGCTGGTTGCTCCAGATGGAGGGGCTGTTTTCCGTGTTGTGGTGGTGATTTATCACCCTCCCTTCCTTCTTCAGCATTATTTAATAAAGAACATATAGTATGGACACTGTGCAGAGTAGATTTTAATTTCTATGGATTCAAAGGATCCAACTTATTTGATAGTTCATTTTAATATGCAAATTGTTCAAATACATAGTGTAGGAGTAGTTGCTGTGAAGTTCTATGAACTTCACTGTTTCATCAGGAAAGATACCTGCAGATTTGTAACTTCCAACATGATTTTAAAAACAGGATAAATCTTTATTTTATCTATTTATTTATTTAATTTTTTAACAAAGCCTTAAAGACAAAAAGCCATTTAAAATATAACATATCTCTTCATTTGTCCTATGTTGCCATTCATGGAATAGCTTTTGTTGTGTCTATAACTTTAACCTGTCAATAAGCAATTGAAATAAAATAGAATAATAATATCCCTAATGAGTCATGATTGAGAACTTAACCATCGATTAAAAAAGAAATATTTACGATCAAGATTTCAGAAGCAGTCAAGAGTTAACATCTGGGGTTTTTCACAAGGGAAATGCTGAAACTGGACCCACACATTGGGTCCCCCTGACATTGATTCACACATTTTGTGCCTGTAATGACTGAAGGGCCTCAATATCCTGTACACTCTTTTTTGATTGATTTTGTGATAATGCAGCTGCAATTAGGTATGCTGGCAACCTGGGGTGAAATAGTAAAGGAAAGCATGCTAGTATTGTTATTTTACCCTGTGACTCCTTTACAGTGTTAAGTTCTTTATAGTCTGTCTTCCTGGAAAAGAAAGGAAGCTCACCTCGCTCTTCATGGTGCAATGAAGGATGCATACTGTTAGAAGCAAGAATTTCTCTGAATCTTTGCATGTTCACTCAGTACTTAGAGAAAGGACTGTCATTAACTCTTGCCTCCAGCTTCGTATTAATGTATTTTTAAAGCTGTAACATTTCTGCTTCTGGTAGGTGGTTTGAGAAGGAGCAGGTAAATCAAGTTTAAAATAAGTTTTTGCTCTGAGTAAGGAAACCTGTAAGACTGTTGAATTGTTGATTACTAATGGAACTTAGAGAGAAAAAAATGGAAAACAGGGAAAAATGTGTCAAAAATTACTGATATTGCAGTTGTCTAGCTTACTCCTGACTATCACAGCAGCTGGCATGCATTTATAAAAGAACTTAGTGGTCTGCTGTCAAATACTGTTCTATCTTGCTCACCAGTAGTCATTTTTTTATTATATTAATAAACAAAACCTTATTATTCAAGCACTTATCTATCTAGCTCAATATTTTTCCTCCAGTAACAGGGGGTACCAGATGTGTTACAGAAATACAAAGTTTCCAGTTATTTAATATTCTGAGTATAAAAAAAGTTTCTTTTTTGTCTCCTTGAGTGAGAAGCAGTTTTGTACCTTGAAGGAAGAATGAGGAGACATATCCCACCAAAGCTCTTGGCATTATGATACCTCTGGGTATTCCTTCATCAGTAAGAATGCATAATCATTTGGGAAATCTGGTAAAGATGTTGACATGGAGGAATATTGTGAGGAATATAAGGTGGCTACAGGCTATTCGTGCTTTGCCTGGAGAGAGTGTTTCTCATCTGCCTTTCAGTATTAGGAAATTCCCTCTTCTCTTGTGTTAGGAGAGAGGACAACAGAAACATGAGGAATCATTTTGGATGTTGTGTAGGAGAGAAACATGCATGGTAATCAGTGGAAAACATCAGAATGGCTCATAATCAATGCCAAAGCCCTGCTGCTGCAAACCCCAGGCTCGAGCCTATGCTCATGTGCACTTTTGTGAAGCATCCTGATATTCCAGGGGAAACAAAAAAGGTTTTGTGAGTGAGGGTGGTAAGCAGAAGGCACAGATGTGCCAATGGTGACAATACACAAGACACATTGGCTGAATGATTTGTACACTGGGCCTGGCATGGCCCTGACCTTTATATCTTCCCTTAGTTTTCTTTTGCACAAATTCTGACTTTTACAGGAAAATTCTGAGAAAGACAAAGAAAGATCTGTGTTAAACAGACAGCATGTGGCAAGCATGTCATCACTGAAACCCTGGAGGAATATAATAATTCAGGCCATAAATCAGGCCAACGCTTTTTAGGACTATGCTAATGCTTTTTGCTTGGATCTGAATACCAATGTGCCTGAATTTGGTTTCTTCTATATTCTATTCACAATCACTACTACAAAAAGCCTTTAAGAAACTTTAAGAAACTATTTTTGATATTGTTCACGTTCAAAACCTGACTGAATTACAACCAGACACCAGATGGGCAGTATGCTCCAGTACATTCCAGTAGTCACATGAGAAGTGGGTTTTAAATCCAGTGAGAAATGAGTCAAAGCAGGCCTAGTGGTCCAGCTATCCTGCCTGGTCTTTGCTGCTCTCCATTGTGCTGTTATGAGACAGAACTTTGTCTCCAGATGTACAACAGCAACACAGTTCCCCCCAAAAACCTCTCTGTGATGGGCAGATTGTCACTCGCAGGTCCTTTGTGTGAGTGGCACATTGGTGCTGCATTCCTCAGCAGCTTCCACAGCCTCCTGTCTCCCAGATCTCCAAAACACTTTGTGTGCACAACACCACTGACCCAGCTCCTGGCACTGCTGCGGCAGGATGCTGAAGAGATGTGTAATAGTGAAACAGAGTGGTGAGGGAATACAGCAGAAAGAATAATTTCCTTCTTAACAAACACAGTATGAGCTGTTTGGATGCATGCAAAAGCCTGCTAAGAGCCTGCAGTGGCTTTCAACCTTGCAGTGGAGAGTGAGTGGGATTGAAAGCAACCAAAAATCACAAATTTATTAGCTCTGAGGCTCATTAGCTGAACATGTGGGCAAAATGGAAAACTTTGAACAAAATTATCTGACTCCAAAAGCATGTAACGTATGTTAACTATGGAGGAAAGGAAAGGGACATAAAAACAGCCATCAGTGAGAATTTGGACAGTCTCTAGCATCTGAAAGGAAGAAGGGAACAAAGAAATTGTGCCAAAACTGTAAGCCAGAACCTCAAAGCAAATATTTTTGTCTGAAAATACATACTGCTAACATTCCAAAATTGCTAATTATCTTCTCTTTCTCAATCTGCTACTAGCCTGGCTGTGCAGATAAATCCACTATTAACCTGCATCTCCAACAAGATTTTCTGTGAGCTGTCATAGGTGTGTGTTTTTCTCATGGGCACCATGGGCAGCCAAGTAGCTGAAGCAGCATGTGAAATGCTACTTGAAACTTTTACAGACCTTGTTGAATGCATTTTGAGACTGAGGTAGGGCTTAAAATGATACTGCATCCAGATCACCATGCTGCCCCGAAGAGGCAATCCATGCCTTCTCTCACAGAAGACCCTACAAGCCTCAGTAAGTCTGTAATCTTCTGTGTGCTATCAGAAACTGCTGTCATGATTTATATTGTGAAGAGGAAAGGAGAAAACAGCATTGCAGACCAGAATTCCTTGCTCTAGTCATGTTATCCCTCTGTTGTCAGTCCAGAAGGAGCAATTCATCAAAATCAGCCTGGAGGAAATTTTGGAGTTTTTCTGTGCATCCATTGCTGCCTCATGTTGGAAGAACATCAGGTCCACATGACAAGGATGGAACAGATGTTTTCCCTTCTAGTGCTGCCTTGACAGAGTGATTCTGATTGTATGCAGCACATACAATCAGAGAGGTGTGTGTGCATGCACTAGAGAGCAGTGGGATTACAGAGGGAGCATTGAAGGAGGCAAGCGGAGTCCAGGAGGCTTTGAGGCACAGCATCTTTTTCGGGGCTGCAGTGGCCACCTGACAGAAACATGAGAAATGCAGTTGGTCCTTTCTTGTTGTTTAGCTGGGGTCCAACCATGCTAGCAGATGTCATACACACACACAGACACAGTCACAGAGCCACACACATGCACAAATGGATCTCTCTGCTAGCAGCTCCAGCCCTGTGGTGTCCTGCACCTCTCAGACCCCAAGACTGCCCAGTAGTTGATTCAGACCTATGGTCCCTCCCTCAGTCAGCTCCCAGATTTCTGACAGATTTGCATGGACTGGAGAGCCCCCTCATCCAGGATAGTATTGAAGAATGGAGTGTTACAATGGCAGACTGCAGTGGTCAGGCACAGGACTTGGTGGCATTTATCTGCCCTCCTCTGCTCTGCTTTTTCCCATTATTTGTTTGCCCCTGTCTACACTGATGTGTGTATTTCGTCTTCCCTTAAATATTTCATAGTAAGTCTATTGCATTCCCACAATTTCCTCAAATATCCCACAGTTGGTTTGCTTATGCCTTTAAGACCCACAGCAATCTTTCTTCCCCCTGCTTATCAGTTAAAGAGTTTTGGTGGGAATTATCAAAGCTGTGTTCCAGCAATGTCTATCAATAATCAGTGTGAGAGGTCTGGTCTTTGGTACAATTATCAATTTTCTCCTGCTCTTTTTGGATTCTGTGGCTGGGCTTTTAATATATTCCCTCTCTTCCCATGTCTTGTCCCAGTATTTTATGTTCAACAGCCCTGAACCCAATATACTCACTAAGTAAATAGCTTCTCAGTCCTCATAAGAATATCTTACAGTCTTCTCTAACAGATGTTCAGAGTATCTTGTGGAGCTGGGATGGGGCAGGAAATGGCTGTGCCTAATTTTGCTTTTGTGTGAGTTTTTGACTAAAAATATATGTTGTCTCTATAGCAGCCAAATCACTTTCAATATCAAGAAATCAAGTTAATGGAGGGAAAGAAAACTAAACATAAGCTTTGTATTAAGGTTCATTAAATTAAAAATCATTAAATGACTTGAAATAGGATTAAAATGTGAGTTCTTTGGTCTATTTTTAATCTGTTCTAATTTAATGGTTTTTATTATATAAAAGTTAAGTTAGCAATTTATAAAGTCATCTAAATGCACCTTTTTCACCTTCTGTTCTCAGATTTGGCAGTGAAAAATTGTTCTGATTGTGGCTTCTTGAAGTGTAATTACTTTGTCAAAAGAAAATATAACTAGAACTGATATTTGAAATGCACTATAATTGTACTTAAGCAATTTGATAATTTGCTCACGTACTGGATGTTTTATTAATTTAACAACAGCTAACAATACTGAAGTTGGAGAATCATCCAACAGTTTCTCTTTTCCCATTTAAAAGAAAACATAATTTGCTTTAGCCTTCCATCTACTCCCAAAGAGAAGCTGTGGACACCCACTTTCTGTGAGCAGTTTCATTTACTTCACAATGAATTATCTCAGTAGTACTCCTGCTGATAGCCTGGCTGGATCAGATTCTGTTTCAATGACTGAACTTCTTATTTGTCTGCTCTTAGATTTTAGAGGAGAGAAGTGTAATGTGAACAGCAGGGGGCTGGGAGCTGAGTCTTGGTTCCAGCTTTGTCACACAAGCAAATTCACGCTCTTCAGCTTTACCTTCTTGTAACACAAGGTTGGTAGATGCTTACCAGCTTCTCTGCGTGGTGACAAGAACTCATCAGATGGTAGCTTAAAAGCTGAAAATAGCTATTCTTATATTAGTTATTTTCTCTATTTGGAATGGACTCTTGATAATGCAAAATAAGGAATTCCCACGACTCATTGCTAACATGTCAAAATACTCCAAGCAGCACTTGTCTTTCCTTGCTAATAATGAGCAACATCCATCAGTCCTCACTGGCTCATGCAGATTCATTAAATCTTCCTCACTTGATGAGGAGCTGCCCTCTCCCATGAAGTCACTGATGTGTCCTTTGCAGTGACAGCAGCCTTGGGACATGGAGGTAGTTGGCACTACCCTGCAATTGCAACCATGGCAGTGCACATGTTCCTGGTCTGGGAAATTCAGATCTTTGCATCTCCTAATGCCTGCACTGTGACCAGAGACACAGCAGATACAAGGAATGGACTCCAGTTGGGTCTTGGCAGTGGGCACTACACACAGCAAGCACTAGGACGTTTGTTGCTGCTCAGCACTGCCCTGGGCAAATTAACACTGTGGTGAGGGGCCATACACAAGCACTCATTTCTGGATCCAAGATGACTGTATGCAAAATCATAAATCACATATTCACCTGGGAAACAGAAGCAGCAGGGGGCCTGGAATTCATAGGCAGCTGCTGTATTAGCAGTCATGAGCAGGACCTGCCCTGGCTTTGGGAGGGAGCTGAGCAGAAGCTCAGCAAGCAGTGTGATGGGTGGTGAGGATGGATCTGTTTCTGGTGTTCCAGTAAAAGGGGATATGGCACAATGCAAGGCTGACATTCATACCTCTGCAGTGTTTTGTAGCAAGGAGTGAACTCAGATGATTTTTTTGTGAAAGTATTGAGTGAAAAGGCCTTCATGAGGGAGCTTACAGCAAAGATGGGTGTTTGTGGGTGTAGCTGTGTCACCAAAAGAAAGACACCAACATACAGCACTGTCTTGTTCTCAGAACTACTACCAATTAGTCTTCTTATCCTCAAGTTTGTCCTTAAGAGAGAGTATATACATATTCACCCTTCTTTTCTATAAGCTTTCTTAAAACTCCTGTAGAGAGTATGCAATTCAGGGGCAGAAGCTGTCTCATGTGGAGCTCACTACTCAAGAAGAAATTTTGTTTTCTGGATGTGTTATTCCATTCAGCTCTCAGGTAGAAAACCACATTCAAGAGCCTATGCTATGCAGACAATGTTTATAGAACTTGCACTGGAGGTCTTTCAGATGGTCTCTCAGCAGCTGATGAGACTTAGAAAAATTCAGTAAGAACTGATGGGACTGAGGAGAGTTGTGGGTCAGGGATATTTTATTTGTCTCCTTTTTTTTTTTTAGAAGGTCCAGGTGTCTTTTTGTGCTAATGTTCTTTGTAGAGAAAAGGCCACTAACTCACTCTCTCAAGATAGTCTTATTATTTTTTGTCACTCTGTAGTATTTTGCTCCTTGAATTTTTTCAAAAGATTTTCATGGTCCCCATTAAAGCAGTCTTTGATTTGCTTGAGTCTCAGGGTATTTCAGCCTGTTATCACTCAGTCTAGTTTTCATTTCAGGCAGCCAAACAAAATTTAGTAACACTACAAATGTGTTTACTGTTTTGCTGATAAAGAGGTCTGGTCTCACAGACTCTTTGCCTTGAACAATATTAAATGTCAGCAGTGGAAAGCCATTCACCTGAACACAAGATGCAGGAAAAAACATCTCTGTGAGCAGAGGGAGAGAGGAGGGTCTGGCCTTAATGTGCTGAAGTATGAGAGCCAGCAAATGAATGATTCTGATGTATCCATGAGAAAAAGTGCTGCTCCTCAGCTGAGAACCCTTCCCATAAATGTCAGGGAGTGCTCTGCATCTTACTGTCAGCTCAAACTACATGCTGATCCTTGGGGAGTTTTAAAAGTGGACTGCAGCCCCAGGAAGTTTATGATGTTTTCCTGCAGAGGTTGAGTTTGTGGTTGTTTTGCCCCTCAGTCTCAGGTTTGTTTTTCATTGTATCTTTTCCCACTTTTCTGTCATCCAAACCCCTCCTTCCCATTTATGTGCCTCATTTCCATCTTTTCAGATCCCTTCCTGCTGTGTGATGAGCTGTTTGCTTTTAACTAGTGGTAGGTCCCTCAGCAAGACCTCTCAGGTCCCCAAAGCCCACTGGGATCAGACAGTTCCCTCTGATCTCTGGTAAAATCTGTTACTCTGCTCTTATCAAACAAGAAGAAAGGAGGCAGTGAGGAGTCTCATGGGCTGATGGGCTGGTGTGCTCCTCTGGTCTCTAAACAGCCATTCTTATTTGGAAAAACAGTTCCTCAATATTCATGTTACCACCTGTGTTCCCACAGCTCCCATAGCTATTGCTTTAACTAGTGCTGTGTTGCTTTTTTACTGAACAGGAGAAATTTCAAGATTAGGTTCCAGTAAGTCTCAAGAAACAAGGTTTTTTTTTAGACAGAGAGCTCCATTAATAACTAGAGAAAAGTAAAACACCTCACTTCAGTAGTTGTGTTGGTTTTTCATAACAGCAAGAATAAAGGGATAGAGGTACTGCGGGCAGGTGAAAACCAAAAAGAGGAGACAGCAGGCAAGGTAGGCTGGTGTCAGCACAGCCCTATGCACCAGTGTCATCAGGTACCCTTTTGGTCTCATTTCTAAAAATAATTGTTTTTAATAAAAAAACCGCTAAATATTTCTATTGCCTTTTATTTTCCTTTCGCAGTATAAATACAGTTAGTGTCTTAGGTAAAGTACAGACTAAGAATTTGAAGAGACTTTCTGGATTATTTGGATGTCCTACTTCAGTCCCTGTTCTCTGGTGGAGCCACAAGGGTATCTCACAAACAGGATGAATGGCAGTCCACTAAACTGACCTTTTATATTTTTTATAAGTTTTATAGGTTTTTTTATAGGCAATATTTTTATTGGTCATAGGTAGTACCAAGCAGCACCAATTCCTGAGCAGTGTGCTGCCTTGCACAGCTGCTTTTCACATCTGGGGGCTTTGTCTGCCACACACACAGGGGGGCTGTAGTGCAGCATTTTGCATTTAGATTTATCAGCTGGCACCCTGGAATTGCTGTGGCTGGGAATAGCTCCCATCCACTTCCAAATAACACGCTTAGCTTAGGAACACAGCACCGTTAAAGAGGAATTATGGAATACATATACAGTAATTTCACAACCAAAAGGAGCACCGGATTATAAGGCACACTTCCAGGTTGCTGGCAAATTTCCGAACTTAGTCCATATATAAGGTGCACTGGAATATAAGCCGCACTTTTTTTTGCATCGAAGATCCGTGCACAACAAAATAATGAATTAGTAATGGAGTTGCGCCATTGCAGGGTTTATTGGCAGGTGCTCAATTTGCAAACATTTTTCATGGATCGGCATAGCCTTTAAACAGAGCCCCAGGCGCCCTCCCCATGCCACGGGCCCCGGCACTCCCACCTGCCCCGGCACCAGCTGGCGCAGCTCTTGCGGCTCTCACAGCTGCTGCGGCTCACACTTTTGGGTTGGCAAATTTCCAAACTTTGTCCATATACAAGGTGCACCAGATTATAAGGCGGACTTCTGTGTTTCGTTCGAAATTTTAGTCAAAAGGGTGTGTTTTATAGTAGTGAAATTACTGTAGTTAAATACGTAACATGCAAGTAAGTGTTATTTTAGTAATGATAGTAATGCATATCTTGAATGATGCAGATGAAGCACTGCACTGATCCAGCCATGATATGAAAACAACTTTTTTTTACTGTACTGGGAATTTAAAGGTTTGAAGTTTGCTATAAAATGCTTTATTTTATCACCTTTTGACTAAAGCATAGTTTAGTTTTCTTGGTTCTTCAGGAAACTTCCATTGTAGTAATGATCTATTGTCATTATAATAGACAGCTTAAAAATTAGTACTACATAAGAGGAAAAAATAAAAATTTTTCCAAGTGATGTTATAAATTCCCACTGCATTGGAATGAGATCCAGAAAAGTGTTACTTTATCAGTTTATTTTCTCTGATATTTTGAATGATTAAAAAATATGCAAAGGCCCAGAGAGTTCACAACAGATTCTTTCTGTTCCAGACTTCATTATGGACTTCGGCAAACACGTTTTACGGAATAAAGATGAGGCTTGGGTGCCAAGGGTGACTTAAGTGAAGTGAATTGATGTTATTTGTTTTTCCTATATAACCATTTCTCCTCTTTTATTTTCTTTATTTTCTGCATCTTTCTCTTCCCTAACACATACTTCTTTTCTGTTTTTCTAGCATTAATTATCCCTTTGTTTTCAGTATTTCTTCCCTTCAATCTCTTTTTCTCTCCTTTCTTTTTTGGATGCTGTTATTTTAGCTCCATAAAGACAGAATTTTATAAATTGTTTTACTGCGTGTTCTGCCTTTTTTTTCCCAAGTTTTGAGTCTGACTGCAAGTCCCAGACCACAAGACTGCACTGTAGTTTCCCAGTCTTCCTCCTTTCCCTTTCTGAAGACACATGTGACATTTGCACTATTTTTCAGCCATTGTGAATAGTCTCTCAGCTCCAGCCTCCCAAACTCTATGAATAAATTGATGCACCTCTAGCTGAAATGTTGCTGAATCACCTCTCTATTCAGATGCAGAGTCTGGGTACAGCCAGACTCATGTTAGAGCTGTAAGAGATAAAACCCAAAAGGAATAGTGACTTAATAATCCCTATCTCATTATCCATAACTCCTCCAAGCTTGCACTGATTAATTGGTTTTACATGCAAGTCTAAACTGTGCATCTTCTAAGTAAGCTTAAATAAATACAACTCTCAAAAATAATTTGAGATTATTTGATTAGGAGAAGCATGAATGATTTAGAGCTAACACAGCAAAGCAGGGAGGACAGCAACTAGTGATTATTTGTACAAAGGAAAGTGTGGTGGAATGGCTGTAAGGGAAGAAATGACTACAGTAATTTCACGTGTATAAGGTGCACCTTTTTGACTGAAATTTTGAGCCTAACCTGAAAGTGTGCCTTATATTCCAGTTTGCCTTATATATGGACAAATTCTGGAGAATTGCCAGCCTGGAAGTGCAAGCCAGGTGGGGAACCGCCGCTGCTGCCGAGTGGGCAGGGAGCGGCAGGAGCCAGCACTGGGGCTGCCAGTGCTGGGGCCTGCGACACGGGGAGGGTGCCTGGGGCTGCGTTTAAAGGTTTCGCTGGTCTGTGAAAACTGTTTGCAAATTGAGCACCTGACAGCAAACCCAGTGATCACGCGATTCTGTTACTAACTCGTTACTTTGTTGCACACAGATTGTCGCTTCCCAAAAAAAGTGTGCTTTATAGTATGGTGCACCTTATATATGGACAAATTACGGGGACTTGCCACAACCTGGAAGTGCACGTTATACTCTGGTGCGCCTTGTAAGTGTGAGATTACTGTACTCTTCTGCAAGAGATCTGAAAGCCTTCTTCACTTTTGGATGTCAGCAGCTGTTGTTTTCATTCTCAGCCATGGCAAAGAGTGCAAGCAGCTTTTGTTAAGATACTGGCCCATGAGTCTGTAATTGTGGCTGTTGTTTCTGGTTTGATGGCATTTATCTAACTATAAATTTATTGTGTAATAAATAAGGAAAATACTGTTTTTTTCAGATTAGTTTTAATTACTGGTGCTTAGACACAGACTTGTGAAGGGTATTTGAAAACCATGAATAAAAAAAACCCAAACAAAACAAACAACAAAAAAACCCAAAAACTTCTTTATTTCAGCCCAGACAAGAACACTGTAGTTTCTCATAAGTGCATTTGTTGCATCACTTATACTTAGGAACAGAAGAGGAGAAGTATGCAGACAGGTTGACATTTGGGAATAAAAAAAGGTAGGTACAATACTCAAATTTGTGCTAAAACTCTATACTCATCATCTTTATTTAAAAATATGCCATTAAACATATGCATTGCAACTATTCTAATTTGTTGTTGGACAATATTATCTGTGTGATGGCAGAATGGAATGAGAAAACAAACCAGGAGATTTTTCTAGAAGATTAGAAGAATCAAAACTTTTCTAATTGAGAATATAACTGGAAAATAATTTTTGTTTCCAGATTTCAGTATAGGATACAAAGAAGATGTAAGATTTAATATTAAAGCCCCTCCTCTGTGAGTGTGTGTGATTGTGAAGAGAAGTTTACCAGATAATAACGACTGAGGAGTGGAAAGTATGAACTGAGAGGCAACATGTGAAAGTCTCCCAAGTAGCTGTAAATGTTCCAGCTGTAAATCCACCAGAAGAGGCAAACCCCCCAAATCAGCCAACATCTCAAGAAGACACGGCTCACCAAAATCATCCAAGCTTTGGGTAACTTGGGCATGTCTGAGGGGGCAAGAGCTGCTCCCACTGACAGGGACTGTGGAGTCACACACATGTCAGATGTCAGGGACCCCAACAGGGACTGCTCCAGCACTACCTAAAAGCCACCAGTGTGCCGGTGCAGTTGCCTTTCTCTGAGTGAACATCCAGCCTTGTCCTTACAGCTGCTCTCACTGCATGGTTGTGGGTGAGCACCTGTGAAAACCATAAGAGAAGCACAGTGAGGGAATTTACTCTCCAAATACTAATTGCTGTTAACAACAGTTACAACTGTTCCACAACATATCCACTCAGTTAACATAAGGTTTGCTGAGAATTGTTTGGTTTGATCTGTGTCTTCCACAGTTCTACCCTAGTCAGAGAAAAGGGAATTCACTACACGTTCACAGTAGTCCTGTTTTTTTTATTCTCAATATCTGGCACAGACCTGTTTTTTTGAGATTCACTATTAGATTAATATTGATGGCATATGGACATTTTTGTTGTTGTTATATAGTGCCTATCCTGAATCAAGGACTTTTTAGTGTCTCATGCTCTGCCAGTGAGGAGGGGCACTAGAAGCTGGTGGGGAGCAAACTGGTCAAAGGGATATTCCACAGCAGAGAACTTCATGCCCAGTGTAGAACTGAGGGAGTTATCGAGAAGGAGAGCAAGGTCTGGTGTTTATCAGTGGGTGGTGTGCAATTGTGTTGTGCATCACTTCTTTTGCCTTGGTTTTATCTTCTTCATCATCATCATAATTTTCTTCTTCTTCTCCTCCTCCTCCTCCTATTCCTCTACTTCTTCTCAAAATGTGCAATTTCTGCTTTTGATTCTCTTCCCCATTCCACTGTGCTGTGGGAAGTTGAACCAGCAGTTTCTTGGTGCTTAGTTGGCTGGCTGAGCTTAAACCACAACAGTCCTTTTTGGCCTGCAATATGGGGCCAGAGGGTTGAGATGAAAGTAACTCTATCCCAGCCAAAACCTGGACAACAGTGAAGCAATAGAGCAAATATTTGATGGTTTGAAAATTTGTCTGATTCTTTCATCATTATAAGAATTATGCTGCTTCAGGAAGTGTTCCTCTAGAGGTTTATTGCCAGCGTGTCAGGAAAACTCACAGAACTTTGTTATGTTGTTAACAAGATGTTTAATGGCAAAGAGGAATTTTAAAAAGGCTTAAGAAGCTTTTATATTTTAGGTTTGCTACATTTTTAATCAGTATGCAAATATAGCAATGTGGTGGGCATGAATGAAGGAAAGTTGCATCCACCTTAGCAGGCAGTTCAGTGCACCACATTTTATAGGGGGGAAGAGCTGGTGCCAAGGACCCAGCAGCTCTGTCACATGCACTGGGAGTGACTCACTGCTGGTCCTGCAGGCTGATTACCTGTCAGTGGCTGGAGCACATCAGGTGAGTGTGTGAAATTCAGCTCTTCATTTAGGCCAATACAGTGAAATGGAGTTTGTGTGCTCTCGGGTTACGCTGAGTTCTGAAACAAAAAGGGGTAATTGGAAATGTCAGGAGATTTGATTCAGAAGGACACTCCTGCTTCAGGCTATCACATTAATGTAGACACACACAATACTAATTAAGAGGCAATGGACCAAATGGACCGAAGAAACAGGGAGCACATAATCGATGCAGCAATCCCTGTTATGTCATGTCTTTTATATTACTTTTTACTCCATTTACAATGCCTTTCATTTCTAGTCCAGGAATGTCTACATAAATTTGAATGCAACAGGGAAATAATATTTTCTTTGTAGGAATCTCTTTATCTTCAGTAATATTATCTTTTACTTTCTAGAACTTGATATCAGTACTTTTATAACCTCTGCTCTTTAAAAAGATAACAGCACTTAGAAGTAAAAGGTCCAGTAAAGAGACACAATGGTCTTCAATATCTTCTGATCACCAGTCACCTTAATAGAAGTGAAACAGATTGACTTCAAAATGAACTGGAGGCTTTGAGACAGTAATTTCTGTAGTTTTTCTAGGTCCCCATAACTTCTTCCTCTTCCTCTCACTTCTTTCCCCTGCAGTTTGTTTGAGCCATTTGTATCTGCTGGAAAATTCCCCATAAGCTGTATTTACTTTACAGAGGGAGAGCAATATGAAGCTGTTAGCAGCTGTTTGTACTTTTATTTTTCCTTTTCAGAACTCCAAGGCTGCAGTTTTTGCTGGCATTTTTTGTACTATCTTTGCTATGCAGTTGACTGAGCCCACCGAGTACAAAAGGCACACGACCCTCCATGTGAGATTTGGGACTGTACATCTGAGCTGGGAGTATTCACTTGAGTAAATTCCAATGAAGCCATGGAAAACCACAAACCTGAAGCTTCTACTCTGTAAGAATTGTTAGTCCTTTCAAAGCTTTTAATTTTGTACTTGTATAATGAACTTAAAGGAAGCAACTTGTTTAAGGAATGTAATGAATTTAAGGGAAGCAAAGGGTGATGTTAAGGGTGCATTTACCAGGAAGACAAACACCTTTATGGCTTTTCTGACTCCCTCACCAGGAACCTCCTCATTTCTGGAGCAGCCCCTATGTGTCAGGTGCAGCAGCCCACAGGATGGCCTGCATTCAAGGCAGCAGCAGAGAAGATGTAGTGTTGAGCAGCAATCAGGGACTGCTTCATGGTTGGACCCTTTCAATTTTCTCTTAATAAGCCCAGAAAATAGTTTTGGAATTTGTCAGACACCACCGAGCTGTAAAAAAGTTGTCAGCATGTCAGGAGCCCTGTCAAATATGTCCAGATGGGCTCTCATGCCTGTAGAGTTTCCCACACTCCCTCAAATTTCTGCTGCTTTAATTAAAAATAAAATAAGATGTGATACTTTGATTTGGGTTCATCTTAATATATATAAGTTCACCTCTGTTCTCAAATGCATGGCCAGGTGGTCTGTTGACAAACAATTACAAAGAATGTCTGTAAATTGGATACACTATGCTATCTCCAGGGACAGCTACAATTGTCAGCTCTCTGTCAGCTAAATGAAAATAAAGAAATGTAAGTTACAAACAGCAGGAAAATTGGATGAGTCATTCTATTTATACATGTAATTACATCTAAAGGTCCAAGCACCTTGAAATTAAAAGAAGATTGGTTCTGTCAGCTGCTTAACAAGGTTTTCCTGGAAAGGGTCTTCCTGGAGAAAGAGCTGTAGAAAGCATGTGTGTCAGCAAAGCATGAACAGCTTGACAGTGTCTGCCAGGATTCAGTGAGATGGTGCTGCAGAGCACAGGAGCACAGTGCTGGGACAGGCAGAGCTGTGACTGCGATGGAGAGTGACGGCCGTGCTGCGCTCTGCCTCCTCCAGCTCTGATAATGAGCAGCACCACGAGCTAACAAAAGCAGCCAAGAAACACTGAGGACAAGTGGGATCTCCTCTCTTCTTTCTTTGAATCTCTCAAAAGGCCTGGGGGCTCTGGAAGCTTGGTATCAGGATGCATTGCATATTAATAATATATAAAGCACAATTAGCACACATGGTGCTTTGCAGGCTTGTAACTCATGCTTGGCTCCAAACTTCAGCGCAGCACTATGGGGGGATAGGGAAGAGCTACATCATAAATACAAAATAACAGATTGATGCATTATTGAACAATTTAGTTCAGCAAGTCTTGTCAGCGCAGATTTGAAGGAAACAAAAAAAAGAGGTTCCATGAGACTTTCATACAAATAAAGTAATGGGATTTTGAGGGTAGAAAAATAGCTGCAAAAGCATTGGGTTTTCCTTTCATCAAATGATTATCATTTTTTTAAGTAAAAGCTTATAGGAAAACATTTTCTTCCAGTATTGATGGAGAGACAACATCTGTGGCTGTATCACTAAATGCAAAAATTATAAATTGAGTCTTTGTCCTAGTTGCAGTTGGGATAGAGTTAATTTTCATGGTGCTGTTTGGATTTAGTACAAAAATAATGTTGATGACATGATGATGTTTTACCTGCTGTTATTGAGTATTTGCACTAAGAACTTTTCAGCTTCTTGTGCCCTGCCAGCAAGAAGGCTGGGGCACAAGAAGGCGTGAGGGGACACAGCTAACCAAGTAACCAAAGGGATATTCCATAACACATGGCATCTGCTGAGCAATAAACTGGGGGGAAGGCTGGCCAGAACTGCTCAGGAACTGGCTGGGCATCACTCACTGTTGCTTTGTGCATCACTTGTTTTGTGTATTCTGAATCTTCTATCATTAATATTATTTTCTTCCTTTTCTGTTTCCTTAATTTGCCTTTATCTCAACCATGGGTTTTTTCTTGTTTGTTGTTCTGATCCTCTCCCCTGCCATGCTGTGGGGCAGGTGGGGAGAGTGAGCGGGTGGCTGTGTGATGCTCAGCTGCCAGCAGGGGCTAAACCATAACACACTTCGATGTGAAAGAGTATAAAGAGTAAAATACATATTACATAACCCATGTTATGGGGCTGGAACGTGTTGCTTCACAGAAATCCTGAATTTTACAGATGTATTACAATAGTAAGCATCAGTAGGCTGATGCAACTTCTTGTGTGTGTCCATTATAGTATGGTGATTTTATTAACATCCAGAGTGTTTTAAAGCACAGCAGTGCACACAGTTGGCACGGCAATTTATGGAGCATCTTAAATATTCGCTTACAAAAGCTGAATATTGGATGTTCCTGTTCATATAACATGAATTTTTAATGCTTTTCAAATAGCTGAAAATGAGCCCATGTGGTACTTTATTTTGGCAGTTTATATAATAGATTTAACAGATACATTGTGGAACATGCTTTTAATGTCCATTATTGTACTTAGGAGTTTATATGTTACATTACAGATATAATTTTGTAGTACAGAGTTGATTAAGAAGTTGCTGAAGGATTACCAAGATTGTGGTTACCAATTATGGTTCTTAAATTTTTTTCTGTTGAAAAGATAACCAAATAAATTCATTAGTAAAAAATAAAACAGTGACGGGTTGTCACATGAATATTTGTTCTGTTAACCAGATTTGATTTTTGCTAAGAAAACATCAAGCTATTTAAATGTTTATTTGAAATCTGGACTGCTTCAGTGAGAGAGATAAACATGTTGTGTGTTTCTTTTCAGCAACAAAATGAAATATAGACTGGCTGCCATTACTTGTGCATATTTGTTCATGTTCACTTGTATATTCATCCTTATTTTACCTCACAGAGATTTTAAGACAAACTCTCCTTTCTTTAACTAGAATATTCTGCCAAGCTAAGCTTAAGTTTTCATTACTTTGAATCTTTTTTTATTTTTCCTGATAAATAGCATCACGTTTGAATGGTTTCGGTATTTTTGCAAGGCTGAGTGAAGTTCAGCATGTCCATTCATTCATGTGGCAAGCTTTTGTGACCCTGTTCGGATGGAGATGATCAGAATAAAGAACATAACTCTGAAATATACTGGTGAATGCCTGTCACAGATGATTCCACTGAGGTTGTAGAAATTTGTGTTATTTCTCTACAGGATCCCCCAGATTAAACTTCAGTGAAAACAGCTCAATTTATCTGAACTGAGTATGACTGATGCACCTGTAAAAAAGCCCAAACCCACTCTAAAAAGCCCCAATTCCCCCAAAATTTCCAAAGCCCTAGGAACAGGCACCATGGACTTTTTCTCTTTGAATGTATCTTTTAGAACCAAAATCTTGACATCCCAGTCAAGGGCTGCTCTTCTGGGTTTGGATGAAACAAAATTGGTCAGCAATTTGATCTGTGCCAGTGTAAGGAAGCAAGTTTACTCTTGAAGAATCCTAGAATGTTGGATGGTTTGATCATTAAAATAATTAAATTTTTTTTTAGCTCACACAATTTTTTTGAATGGTCCTTTTAGAAAACTGACTTATATATTGACAAATTATTGGTCCTTTCTGATAGGTGGTATGCTTTTTTTCAGAAGTGTGAAATCCCATGTTTGTTAATCTTTTGGGAGTCTCCTTTGCACACTGGGTGCTCTCATTTAGATGTATTTTAATTCAATTTACTTCTACTTTACTGGGTTAATACAAGTTGTATTTAAATTTTATATTAAAAATGTAAATATTGGGATAGAGCCGAACAATTCTTGAAGTCCCTGAGTCTTACCATTTTATTGACAGCAACAAACAGTGCATTGGGTAAAAGATTAGTATAGATGTTTTTGCTTAGTATCCAAAAACTATTTATCTCCTCATCTAGCAGCCTTTTCCACTGCCTGACCTACTCATTCTTCTGTGGAATCAGATGAAAATGAATCAGTCAGCACTTACATTGGGGGACTGCAGCAGGAGTTTTACATTAGAAACAATCTCAGGAATGACAGAAAGACACATCTGTCAATTCAAGAATGGTGCTGAGAGGGATCTTGGTTTTTGAATTAAATCAGGACTTGCCTTTATCATACTTTAAAGCTTCCCATTACATTGCATCAGGCAGGTTGAGTGGCAACATAAGGAGGACTGAGATCTCGAAGGCATTCTTCTGTTATTCCTGCCCCTTTGCCTTCTAGGCAGGTAGATATTTGCAGCATTTGGCAGCCCCAGCAAAGCCAAATTGTTACAGATTTGGACAGCAACATTTCACAATTACAAGTGTTGAAAGCTTTCTGTCGAAAAATTGCTCTACATTTTTCACGTCAATCGAAAGCTACAGGGGTCCACTAATACTCTACAGGATAAGTGTAGGTGTTTAACAGACTGCTTGTAGGTGAAAGGTTTTTGCTTCAGCAACTCATTCTACTTTTACATAAGTTGCAAAGTTCTTTATTGTGCTGGAATATTACAGGAAACCTTCAAGATTCAACTACAGTAATTTCACGATTATAAGCCGCACCAGAATATAAGCCGCAGGGTTTTTTCTTCTTTTTTTTTTTTTTTTTCTCTGCATGGCAGTGTGGGGGTGCTGCTGAGGAGCCAGGCAGCACCAGGGCTGCACTGGGAGGGGCCGGCTGCCAGCGGGAGATGGCAACGCTGGGAGCAGCGGGCAGCGGGAGCACTGAGGAGTGGCGCTCGCTCGCCCGCCCATGCAAAAGGATGCGGCGGTGCTCGCTCGCCCGCCTGTGTGAAGGGAGGCAGCGCTGGCGGCGCCGACGAGCCTGTGTGAAGGGAAACAGCGGAATCGGCGCCCGCTCCAAGGGAGGCGGCGCTGGCGGTGCTCTCTTGCCCGTGCGAAGGGAAGCGGTGCCGGTGGCAGCACGCTGGCCGCAGTGAAGGCGACTCGCTCGCCCGTGTGAACATGGCAAAGGTGGCTCATTCGCTCATGTAAAGGCGGCAAAGCCGGGCTGGCCTCACCAATCCAGCGGCGGCCTGCTGCCTGCTCGCCAGTGGCTCCGGCTCACTGCCCACCCGGCAGCAGCTCTGTGGCAGCTCTCTCCCTGGCCGGCTCTCACTTCCGGGTTGGCATTTCACTGAGATTTGTCCATAAATAAGCCGCACCTGAATATAAGCTGCACTACTGGGGTGGGCTGGATTCTTCAATGAAAATGGTGCGGCTTATATTCGTGAAATTACTGTAATTTTTTTCCCACTGCATATCTGTGTCAGGGTATTCTGGCTTATGCTGAGCACTAAAAGACATCACCTTCAAATCAATAACCTGTTTTTCAAGTGCAGTTTGATGATGGAATAGCCTGCTAACACTTAGGGTTTCTTGATCTTATACTAAATAATTGGTCATGTGTCAATATACCTGATTTCCCTTTACAGACCTCTATTTCCCAGTGAATGGTATGCTAGTGTGTTGCATCCTTCACATCAGAAATTTCAAAGGTAAAAGACCTTTGAAAACACTTTTACAATGACCCAAATGCTAACAGTACAGCTCACTTCTGAATATACAAATGTGTACAAGTGAAGGAGGATCATACCCTGCAGAAAATCCAACACTGCAGGTTAGCCATCAAAGGTTTTTTGCTCTTTTGCCCAGATAAGGAGCTAAAAAGATCTTGAGCAGATATTTAATCTGAGATCCAGCTGTTAGACCAGATCTGCATTGCTGGCACTGCTTTTACCAGAAGAAATGGAATTTTTGACAGGTGCAGCATTTCTCCTTGAGGATCTCATCAAATTAAGATCAAGTGCCCATTAAGATTTGATAGGTTTGATATTTAGTTCTTAAAATCTGGTAGCTAATCAATACCTCAGATTTTAATACTACTCCCAAGCATTATTTCCTGGTTTTAGACTGCTGATTTTAGACTGTGCAACTTGGAAAGATCTGTTGATGAGCATGTATGAAAGGAACTGAAATGGTCACTGCCCAAGTACCCAATCTCACTATAAACCATTGTCTGCCCACTGTGGAGGCAGTGTTATTTCCTTTCTGTCAGGGTGTGGTAGGCCCTGTCTACATGTTGGAAAACTTGCTGTTTACAAACGCATGCTCTGACAATCACTGCTTGCATTAAATACCATGGCAAATGCTGTATTGCCTGGACTCCCTATAGGCAGTAGGTAATTTTGAGATAATACAAAGTTTGGCATAAATTGATTTTTACACTATGTTGAAGGGCACCAGGGCACAGAGATAACAAGATAGTAACCTGCTCCTTAAGAATATAAACTTATGTGTGTCTTTATGCATTTAGAAACACTAGAGTAATTTAAAGTTTATATAAATCATTGAGTTCTGGCCCTATAGGTCTAACAGAAGAAGAAAGAGCTAGATACGTATGTGTCCCTATGTAGAACAAAGCTAAAAAATGTTCAAACAATACCAGCTGCCAAACAAATATGGGAAAAGTCACACAGAGGTCCTTCTAACAAGCTTTACCTCCTTAGCTACTGCATTTTTCTATCCCATATTCACATACACAGTATCAAGTTTGTGGCAACTTTTATACTGGCTCAATCTGTAATGCAGAATTTTCCATTTTTCCAAAGTATATACTTTGATCAACACATGGATAACAAAATGGTTGCTAAGTTACTCTGTAGTAAAGTCTCAGACACTGTTGTGTAGCTTTATTTATAGTGAACATATTAATGGACTCTTTGGTTAATATA
Organism: Sialia sialis; assembly: GCA_009812075.1. Lineage (NCBI taxonomy): Eukaryota > Metazoa > Chordata > Aves > Passeriformes > Turdidae > Sialia > Sialia sialis. The sequence continues at coordinate 21,871,538 of VRYO01002734.1, forward strand.
ACCTTTTAATTGCAAGATCTACAAATACTTGAAGATTGCAGTAAGTTTCGGTAGGCAATTTCTAGTTTAATGTCTAAAAAGATGAAGATAGGATGGGAGAAATGCAGTAACTATCAGTGCAATTTCACTCTCACAGGTACAGTATTTTGGTTTTTTTCCACACTGGGACAAGACAGAGGAAGAATTTTGGCCATTTCTGTGCATAGAAACATTTTCCCTTGCAGTTTGCAGCATAGACACTACAGCAGCCAATGAAGACAATGCAAGCCTCCTGAAAGTCAAAATATTGTTTTCTAAGGCACATGAAAAAAGAGCTTTCAGATGTTTATCCTATCCATTAAAAAATCCCATCCTTTAGCTAAGTCCTGTTTAGGTGTACTCCTAGCTCCACTAAGAGCAATTGCAAAATTGCCATTGGCTTTAAGCAGAAATAATATTAATCAGAGTACTCCTGAGGAGGGTAAGTCTCTTGAAGCCCAGGTGTATTAGACCAAGAATATAACTCGAAAGGACTAAAGAAATAACCTGTCACTTCAGCCAGGTCACAGGAGCTGTGCTATGTTTTCTCAGCTGGGAGTTAATGAAGGTGTGATTTAAGGATATGATCCTGATTCAGAGGCACTTCCGTTTCAAATTTCTGTGCTAGAAAAGTATTAACTGTATTACTTTGCTTCAGTTGCTGGGGATTTGACTTCACACATTAATTTCTCTTTCTGTGGTTATAATTTTCACAAAACAAGGTGAGTGTAGTTCTTCATGCTTTGTTGATTTGAGAGCACTTAGAAGCCCAAGGGTTATTAGCAGCTTTTGTGAGCTCCCCCATGCATGTGCACCCCCACACATCTCAGGTAAGAGCTGGAGTTCAGTGGTTTGTTTTATATTTAGCAACCTCCTCTTTTCAGAGCTTCTGAGGTTGAAATTTCTATTTCTATTTCTAGTTATTGTGAAGTAATTGTCTTGTTTTGACAAATACTTTATGTTCACCTACACCTCTTGGTAGTCTTCTGTCGAAAATTGTTCCTGAATATATACTTCTGGACAGTGGATGGGAACAAATTCTAATAGAAAGCTAAAAAGAAGACTCACAAGAATTCTAAAATTGTTTACACCCTACTTGGTTTTCTTACTTTTTTATTCTGTTCCTGAAGTGGTATGTATTTTTCTCTTAGGACTTATATCCTTTGGAGTAGTTTAGATATCCCTTTGCTCTGGAAACTCTCAGTGTATACATTTTCAAGGCTATCAACTCTATCAAATGACTACTGCATGACATTCATCAATGACAAATCTAGGCAAATAACTAATAAGACTAAATAAACCTGGGAATTACTGGATGACAGGTAGCTGGAGGATATCTGTATATGCTTTTGGGTATCTATCTGTCCCTGGCAGAATTAATCTCCTGACCTTATACATTGTGACAAACAACTATTAAATTAATTTTTTTATGTTGTGTTGGTAAAGTTTCTATGCTATTTTCTGATTCTCAGTGTATTTACGTAGGCTAGAACTGCTGAAAAATAAGGAAGGATTTTTAAATTTATGTATCCAGCCAGTGGTCAGCTCGATATACACATGTTTGTTGTATATATGTGTATATCTGGGCATTGAAAAGCAAGTATGGCACATCTACAGTGGTCTTGATGGATGGCAACTTCTCATATTACTCTTTGGCTGCTCTGGCTCAAAAAATCACTGGCATTCAGGAACACATGCAGGCAAAGAGCAGGGTGTGCACATACACAGAAATAGAACAAAATGAGGAAATAGGATAGACTGCTGTGACAAAGCTCAGGCAGACACAAGTGAACGGACCAGAAGCTTGTTTACATGTTTGACTGCTTTAGTGCTTTTTGTCCACTTCTGTTCCTGCCTTTGGTCCATCTTTGGTCCTTCCTCTAAACATTCTATAGGAAGTCTTGCATATTGCACAGAATCGCAGAATCACAGAATCACAGAATAGCTGGGTTGGAAGAGACCTCTAAGATCATCAAGTCCAGCCCATGCCCTAACATCTCCACTAGACCATGGCACCAAGTGCCACATCCAGTCTTTTCTTAAACACATCCAGGGATGGTGACTCCACCACCTCCCTGGGCAGACCATTCCAGTATTTATCACTCTTTCCATGAAAAACATTTTGCTAATATACAACTTGTATCTCCCCTGGTGCAGCTTGAGACTGTGTCCTCTCGTTCTTCAATAACTGCCTGGTAAAAGAGACCAACCCCCACCTGACGACAAACACCTTTCAGGCAGTTGTAGAGAGTGATAAGGTCACCCCTGAGTCTCCTTTTCTCCAGGCTGAACCCCAGCTCCCTCAGCCGTTCCTCATAGGGCTTGGGCTCCAAGCCCCTCACCAATTCTTTTCCACAATCCCTTTAAATGACCCCATTATGAGTTTTGAGCAAAATCCAGATTCTCTTCCCCCAAAACCACAATAAATTCTGCCCTCTGGGCAGCCATCCTTTAGCTTGCATGGCATGGCTTTGGGGAGAGAGCATATATAAAGACTTTCTGGGCTTTTCCTTATGATTCTACCAGGCAAGTGCACAAGATGATCCTGGTTTGTACATCTTGATTTAACAATAAGAAGAGTAAGAGTGAGAATAAAGCTTTGGACAAAACCAAGTTAGATGAAGCATGCAAAGAATGACAGTTTCAAGGTAACCTCTAATTCTGAACGCTTGATGTCAGCTGTGTGGGACTTAGGTGTTGCAGTGCTGAGTACTCAGAGGTGTCCTTGGGCTAAAGAAGCCAGTGCAATCTGATGCACAACAGGCCATTATAAACACAAGTCTATTTGTGTGTGTGTTTATTATTTTTAGAAGCTGTTGCTAAAAAAACTAGTCACATTCATTGTTGTCTCTGCATCTGTATTACCTGTGGGTAGTTGTGCCAGTGAAATGAGTGAACTGAATTTAGCTCCACATTCACCTCACCCATCAGAATGTGACCTGCAGTGTGCATAGGTAGGCTGACAAATTACACTGTCATATATTTCATTTTCTCAGTGTTTGGGGATTCCTTCAGTAACCCTTCCATAAGTGATACAATAGCCTTAGAAAAGCATGCAGCAAATCAGTTCTGACACACTGAAAATAAACTTAGGCTTAATAACGACTTTATAGCTCATTCTTGTTTTCAGATTGGGCTAAGGCTTAGGCTTTTTTGGTGCTACAAACTGGCTAAAAAACCAACAGCTGCTACAGAAGCACAGAAGTACCTGTAAATAAGGTGAAATGTTGGATGCAGGGCTGGCAGCAGGTGAAGCTGTGTGGATGGGGATGAACATCCTTCTTCTCTCCCCATGAGGCTGGGGCTGCTGGAGCCCACCCTGAGTACACAGTTCCCAGTTTTCACTTCCTGAATTTCCTGTGTGGTCTCTAATAGCCAGAGCACTTCTCAATGAGAGTATATGGGGCCTTGACAACAACTCAAAAAATTTAAATTCAAAGCAGTCCATAATTTTTTGAGCACTTATGGATATATATTTTTCCTTTGAAAAGGGAACTATGCCCAGGGGGAATGCATTACTGTTATTATTTACAGTTGGTACAATCCCTTTAAGTAGAACTGATACATGCAGAAGATTTCTCTAATGACAGCCCAGCCTCTCCTGCAGTCATCCTTGTCCCAGGTAGGTTATGAGGCTGTTTGACACAGTGGAGTGGATTCCAGCAGGTGAACTCTGCTACCACTGAGTGTTGCCAGTGAAGAGCCCTATAACATTAGCAATCCTTATCCCAAAAGCTTCCATTGTGTAGTCTTCAATGCATTGACTGTGAGGTCAAAGTAAAACCACATTATGTATCAAAATTACCCTGCAGATAATCTTTCTTTTAGTCATTTAAAGTCTAGGAGAAAAAGTCGACTCTTTTTTAAAGAAGCTGAAAAGCAACAAATTCAGAAAAGTTAAAGGACAAATGCCTAATTTGAAGGCACAGAACATGAGTGGGAAAATATTACTGGGAATTCTTATTAAGGATTCTGTAAAGTTGCATAAGAAAAAAATGAAATGTTTCATAATTAGACTGAAAGTGTCATCATGTTCTTGGCTCTCTGTGAGACATGAAAGGCAAAATCACTTTAAACTTATTTATGAATCATAAAACAGATTATTCTTCCCTTAGGTCAGGGAGACATTATGGGTCTTAGACAAAAAACTTCTGACACTCCTGTTGTGTTATGAAGTGCCTGCTTTGATAAAGTAGATGAAGAAATAGCACTTGCCCGTTTTATCAGTGGTATCAACAGGTCTTGCTGTTCCTCTCTCAAGTCCCTCTTTGTAATTCTGCTAGAGGTTTAACAAAACCTAAAAGGTTACATCTCTATTCAATAAGGTCATGGTCCAGCTGCAGTTCTGAATATATATTGGATGTGCACAATGTACCACAATAACTATTCCTCTCTGCAGCTCAACTATTTACACTAGACCAGTGTAGGCAGCCCCTGCCCTAGTGGTGCCAAATAAGAAGGGCTGTGTGTAGGAGAGAGCAAAAAATAGCACAGATCATACAGATATGCTGGATTTAAATTATTTTTTTTCAAATAAATAATGAAAGAGGTTTATAATATTCCATCAATATTTTTCCCTTTTGTTTTTTCTTCTTCCCTCTATCCTGTTGAAGGAAAGGCAGAGTTTGCAAGAATGACAGAGCTGTCTGCTACAGAAGCTACGTGAAGGGCTCCCAGTTAAAACCTGACACCTCCTGCAGCTGCCCTGCTCTTATTCCTCCTACTCGCTGAAAGTTCCAGCAGTGCCTTCAGGAAGATGGCAGATGTCTCTGCTGCTGATTCCACTGCAAAATCCCTGACTGAGGAATCTGTATTTTTCCAGAACTGAAAAAATAAGTTAAAGTGTCCCTCAAAGCCAAGAGAGGAGATGTGTACTGGGTCCACAGTGCACTTGGCATTTTGTGGTTTTCGTATTTTCTTTATTATATAGCAGTCCTTCTTTTCTGCCCTATTAACCTTTCAGCAAAACACCCTTTTACTTAGATTTTCCTGATGCTGAGAGATTCTTATTCAGTTTATTTTTGAAGAGAGTATTATCTCAGTCAGCACCTCATCAAGTTGACTATTGCTGTACTATTTTTCTTTTGTGTACTTTAAACATCTGCTAACTTTTTTGGTAGGTAAAATAGCTTTCTGCTAGTTGTTTTATATCATATGTACACTACTACAGACTACATTTTGAGATCTACCATATTGTATGTAGTAATGATCTGAAAAAGAACTCATTTTCATGATAGAATTTTAGTTACTCACTTTATGGCTTTATTCTTAGTTTAGGTTCACTCTGATTTATCAAAAGATGCAATTTGCAAGGTGGGATGTTATCTTATTGCCAGTAGCTCATCTCTGCTTACTCCTTTCTTCCCTGCCATTCTTACTCACCCTCTTTCTTACAACTGCATTTTTTCATTCATGTCTCTAACTCCTGCCCTTTCTCCAGTGATCTTTTCCCTTCCTTTTGTTTTGATTTTCTCTTTAAATTCTCTTTGCTTATGATTTTTCCTCTTTGTAATATACTCTTCTGTCTTGGGTTGCAATACAGGATGTGATCAAAGGTATCTATTTTATCACCATCTGTTGAGAGTGGGGGCAGTGATTCTTATCTCCGTGGGAGATATTCTGCTAATGGGCCACCCATTGAAACCAAGTAGGACATTGTTCTTTATCTTTTCACAACCCATCCTTCCTCCAAGGAGTTGTCTTCTGCTAATGGCCCATTGAGCCCCACTGTATGACTGATAAAATTACTTCATCCCATTGAAAGTTGCTCCAGCCAAGAGAAAGAGCCCAACATTTCTTACGAAGATAAAACCAGAGGTTTTGGGACACTAAGGTAGCTCTTTTTTCCCCTGAATTCCAGAGGAAAACCGGACTTGTCCACATCACTACTAAATCGTCGGAGGGAAACTGCACCCTTCTACAGGAGCACTGCTTAACTGAACCACATCTGTCACTGCAAGAGGACTGAGCCACCATTTAATTGGACTGCTACCAACACCCTGCCTGACGGGATATCAGGTTGTATTCTGACTTTGTCAGGGTTTGGGGTTTGTTTCTTTGTAGTACTGTATTTCTATTTTTATTTCCCTAGTAAAAAACTGTTATTCCTAATTCCCATATCTTTGCCTAAGAGCCCCTTAATTTCAAAATGATAATATTTTGGAAGGAGGGGATTTACATTCTTCATTTCAAAGAGAAGCTCCTGCCTTTCTTAGCAGACACCTGTCCTCCAAACTAAAACATCTTTCAAGCTCACAAATGGGAAAAAAGGAGACAAAGACTCCTGATCCTATTTTCTTCAAAATGCAAAAACATAATTTTCTTTTGTCTCTTCCTTGGTCTGTATACCCCTGTTTGTGTCTTACTACATGTTTATGTCTCCTACAATAAGCACATGTTAACTTTTTCATTGTTGTTCCAAGGCCTTTCATAGCAGCCCCTGTTATCTCTCTCCCTAGATATGGATTTTTTTTTCTGCTCCTTCTATTTTGTTAGAAGAATTCATCTGCAAAAACTACCTCATTGCCTTCTTCAGTTCTTCAATGAAAGAATAAAGTTCTTCCCCTCCTGCAATTTGCTGACAGATGTGTTAGTCCTCTCTTGGTTGTTGCTGCCCAATGCTGACTGTCCCCTCATTTCTGGTGCTACTCCAGCAGCTTTTACTCCTTTCCTGTGTCTGATGGTTTATCTCATGGAGTGGTGCAGCAGAAGGATGCCTAAGGAAGCTGTAGCTGAGCCACCCTGGGTGCCAGAAGAGGACAGTGCTGCTAATGCAGAGCTCTCCTCACTGTGTTTTCCCCACTGCCATGCTGACTCCCCTGGGAAAGAGGTCAGAAATGCTTGCCCAGGCCAGTGCCTGGATAAACCTATCAGGGAAAGCATTGCCCTGTGATGTTAGGGTGGTTTTGGGGAATAACATTATATGTTATTATTTACTAATCACAGTATACCTCTAGAACAGGCATAAAACAAATTTGCATTCATAAAGCAAATAATAATTATAAATGTCTCTCAAGAGGGTAGAATATTTTTGTTTCTAACATGAATTTTGTTTATTTTAAATGGAGGCGTAATTATTCAAATTTTCTCAATGCAGTTTTATTTTTGTCAATAAGATTTTTTAAAAAAATCAAATTGAGGGGTCTGAAAACATTTTGTTTGTAATAATTTGTCATTACTTCTAGATGTTTAAACTGTGTTGTGTATCTAAGGAAGTTAATCACTGTTCTTTCAACAGGAAATCAAGAATAAAATCCTTATTGGAAGACTCTGCCTCAAGACCTTATTATTTTTTACACTAATTCCAAGGAACAGCAGCCTGTCAGTTCCTTTCCTGGAGAAGTCTATGACTGAAAAAAGAAAAACCTCACTCTCTTAGTAGTTGAGCTCATGAGCAAAGTGAAGTGGCTGTTTTGCCTCAGACCTCTTGCAGTTCAGTGTAACTAATTTGGATACTGCCATTGTCATATTTTTTTGTCTGAACACCATTTATATAACTGTTTTCCACAGATCGGAAAGATTTGTGTTGTTCCTTACGTGAAAACGTTTGAAACATCTGTGTCCCAGATTGGACTAAGGGGGCATTCCACATACTTAATTCCTTAAAAGTAAGCAAGTATGTGGATCTCAAATGAAGTCCTCATGATAGTGTTAGAAAAACCTTTTTTAATTTTCAAAGATTTTCATGTTAGCAGTATTCTTCCCTTATGCTGTCTGCAAAGGTGGAAAAACTAAAAAAGTTTTCTTTATGTTTCATCACTCAGTACAGAGGCTTTTGTCAAAAAATTAGATTTTCTTTTCTAAAACTAGCAGTTTTTAAATATGAAAAAGGCTATACCAGCAGAAGTACCTAAGGTGTTGGAAGTTGGCTGATTTGGCTTATTTCCACACATAATTTCCAGGCTGATAAATTTTAGAGATAATAAATTGGAACAATGATTTAAACAATATCACCAAGTCTTTTGGCTGGTAATGGAGGAAGTTTGGAAGAGATGAGAAGAATCATGACATCGCTCTTCACTCCAAATGAAAATCATGTCAGCCTTGGGGCAGATTGCCCAACAGTGACACCACCTTTGTGACTTCTTTGTTGTTTCCTAGGGTTTCTCATTGCTCTCTTACACCATCTGAACAGCCTGTGAGACACGAACAAAATCCCATGGGGCTGTTTCCATTCCTCACTGATAACCTGATCCATCTTGTTGACACCTCAGGGCCTCTTCTGGATCCTGCAGCTTCACTTGTGTAGTGCTGAGACACCTAGGCTGGAGAATCTGTTCTTTCCACATCTCACACTCTCCTCTCAGATCCAAAATCATCCCCTCTGACATGTAGTGCTGAAGAAGGACTTTGCATAGGAAATGTCCAAAATAAAAAAATCTGTGTCCTAAACCACAGAGTTATTTTTTTCTCTGTAATATTCCATTACACGTTTCAGAGCTCTGTGCATTCATATGCACTCATGTACCTGCATGAACATCTTCTCAGGGCAGGTATAAGTGGGAACTGATGCAGGGTTACTCCCTCCCCCCTTATTTAGCCTTCCCAAAATATGGCCTTTCTCTTCTGGTTTGGAAAAAACAGCAGATTAAGAGGAGAGCTAGGATGCAGGGGCTCAGAGTGGGCAAGCTGATGAGCAAACCTTACCCCTTCTTCTGAGAAGAAAGAGACAAACTAGAGACCTGCTTCAAAAATTCCCCTTAAATAGTGTGACAGCACTTCTTGGATGGAAGAAAGGAAGAGACAAATAACAAATACAGTTTATATTGAGGCACACAGAGGGAGAGCATTAAGTGCATGGTGCATTTTTCCTTAGGTGGACCTTGTAACATCCCTCCAGTATGCAATTCAAATATTATTAGCTTAAATGCACTATTTCAAATGGTAGTTAGGAGCAGTTTTGCTCAAATATTAATGCTATTTTTAAAATCAATTATAAAATTTTTTTGATGCATTAGGAAAGAAAATTATTTTGAGACTTCTAATTTCTTGCAGTCTGCCAAGACTTTTGTCTACACAGAAAAACAAATTACAGTAATTTCATGATTATAAGCCACACCTTTTTCATTGAAGAATCCAGCCTACCCCAGTAGTGCGGCTAATCATCAGGTGCGGCTTATTTATGGACAAATCCCAGTGAAATGCCAACCCAGAAGTGAGAGCCGGCTGGGGAGGGCACCTGGGGCTGCCTTTAAAGTCTTTGCTGGTCTATGAAAATTGTTTGCAACTTGAGCACCTGACACCAAACCCTGTGCTGGTGCAATTCTGTTACTAACTGGTTACTTTGTCGCACATGGATCCTTGCTTAAAAAAAAAGAATGTGGCTTATATTCGGGTGCGGCTTATATATGGACAAATCCTGCGGTCTACCCAGCTACCCGGATGTGTGGCTTATAATCAGGTGCAGCTTATAATTGTGAAATTACTGTACTTTTTGCTGCACACTTGACACAGAAATAGGTATCATGTACTCTGCAAATTTTGAAAGTCATCAAGATGTCCATGATTTGAAAGCAGGATGGTAGATCCTCATCTTCTTTTTATGATATGGGATTGATAAAGCACTAACATACAAGTTACACATTCTGCACACAATAGCCTTTACTAAAATAAACATATCCAATCCTTTCTTAAACTATAGTTCCTTAATACTTCTTATAATTTCCTGATGGCATTTTCTAGGCAAAGTGGCAAAATCAAGCTAAGGCCATTTGCAGAAATCAAATACCTGAGAATTAATATGTGCCACTGTATTTTTTGCCACTGTATTTTTTACCACTGTTATTTTTTAGATAATACTCCAGATAGCTGTGAAGAATCTTTTTGCAAGTCTTTTAGAGGCCACTTTTTCACTTTCTGTATTTTTTCATTTTCAAGAGACTGAAAAGGTGAAGAGTTTTGTACTGATTTTTTTTTTTTTTGGTGCTACTGTTGTTTCTGCAGCTGCCTCATTGACCTGTTGCATAAAGCCTGTTAGCACTATAAACACTTTCCCAGGTACATTACAATCAGCCAGCTGAGAGTGGATGACTTTTCAGACACAAGTAGCCGCATAAAAGATTGGTGTGTGAGAACATGTGGCTCCAAGGAAGTTGTTTTATGACATGGTCTTGTGCACTTGTTACATCTTCCTTGATCCATATAAAGTCTCTTCTTCACTTGTCCTGGGCAGTGTGAAGACTTCTTTTTTCCTGACTGGGTAATAAGGAAAATAATGGAAAGTATAACAGCTACCTATAGCAGCTGTGATCTGTGGAGGGATTTAACTCTACAGACAAAATATATATATAAACAATATTTTAAAATGTTGACTCTTGGGTAATGATAATTGTGGTTGAACTCTGAGTGCAGGATTTACATAAAAGTCAGCTAGGAAAACAAGGAAGGAAATGTTGACTTGTATTCATGCTCATACCCTGACTTAGCAGGGCAGTTGGACTTACAGTGTTACCAGGACAGAGATTGTATTTTTAGTAGGAAATTTTACTCCAACCTCTGTGCTGCTCTGTCCCTGCCAGAAACATCCCATGAATAACACAGACATGAACACAAAATTACACAACTGATAACAGAGCCCCAATATGGATCTTCAGCTGGACCCCCTTTAAGCATCCCACTACTTTCCCATTTTCTTTTCTTTCAGTAAAAAGGTTCTTTTTAATCAGCCCCTTTATATCTAGAAGTGGATTGCTTTACTTCCAAATTCCCAACACAGGATTGGGACAAAAAGATCTGATGTCCTTTTTAGGATATTATGGCATCATCTTGAGAAAGTTTTTCTGAGG
>VRYO01002734.1:21883339-21934371 GCA_009812075.1 Sialia sialis
ATACCGATGTATTTTTGCTTAAATGGAAAGAAAATCCCAGCCTAATTCTTCCAGTCATTTCTGACATTTGATGAATATTTCAGTGGATACATTTCATTCTAGTATCTCCTCTAATAATTACACAAATTCCATGTGCATAGTCCATATAGACACAATGCTCAGGTATTGGTGAACCGTGACTGTTACAGAAGAGTCACAAGAAGAGGCAAAAGAGAGAATTTTTTAATTTAGACTTTGGGGTGCTAGGGATGAAATTCTGCCTATGTATTCAGAAGTGTGTGCTATGTCATTTCCAATAAACAAAGCCACAAGGTCCATTTCCACACATTTAACATGCAACCAAATAATGGTATATATGAAAACAAACTTACATCACACCAGTGGGATTTTTTACTGTTTCTTAACTACATGTAAAATATGCTAGATAGATATGTACAGTAAGCTGTTCTGAAGCCAGACATGACAGAAGACTGAATTTACTTTTGAAAATAATTGTTTTTGAAGGAACTACAGCATTAATAGATTTAGTCGAAACATTTAATAGAAACATTCCATAATATAGATAACTGGAATACTATTAATTTTCCACTAATTGGAAAAACCAGGTAGCTATCTTTCCATTTATAACATGATTTCTTTGTAGAAATAAGATGAAACATTTCATTGAAGTGCAGCTCTTACTAAGCATCAGTATGCTTGCAGAAGAATCATTTGTGGTAGAAGAGATGCCTCCTGGGTCATCTCAGTCCATCAGCCTGAATCATTGGATGGATTTCATTATTCTTAAAATAGATTTGAATACCTTTGGTAATGGAAATGTTGTAACCTTCACTGGCAGGTTGTTTCATTATGTCACTCTTCCTCTAGTTATAAATTTTCCCTGCTGCATTTTAATCCAGTTATTAGCATTTATTGATCAACTTCTTTGACTAATGACAGTAATCTATTCTTATTCTCTTGATAGTGTTCTGTTAAGTATTTGCACATTCTTTGTGTCTCTTCAACTTACTTCTACTTAGTTTTGCATGACCATTTCTTTAAATCTGTCTTGCATATCTCATTATCCATCTTTTCTCATATGCATTTGTAAACTGTTTTAATCCCTACCTTTTTGGTGGGCTTTTAAAATTAAATTAAAACTGAAGAATTCCAATGGAGTCTGTAATATTATGGAATTCAGTAACACACCACAAATCATTTAGTCTGGATATATATATATATATATATATAGGTTAAATTTAATAAAAACAGGTCAGTGCAGATGATTGGAGACACTGCTGGGAATCATCAAACAAGGCAATTCTCTAGTCTTGTATAGGATGTGAATTTCTATTCATAAATTTATCAAGAACTATCTTAAAACAACATATATTTCTTGCACTTTTTCTTCCTACTGAAAAGCTGCTTCATCATTTCTGAAACAGAAAAGCTTTTAAAATTTCCTCTCCTTCCTGCTTCATTTTTTTTGTTGTTTTCCTGCCAGCACCACACCATATTTCAGATTTTAAATGTCTTTTTCCTTCCTGTTATTCTCCTTCCCACAATTCTCCTCCATCCATCCATCCATCCATCCATCCATCCATCCCAAATCCCCTCCTGTTTATCTCCCACATGCACATACAGAAAAAAAAAATCCATGCCCTGGTTTTAAATCCAATTTTTTCTGAGGCCTTTCAGGCTTTTGTTGCAAACTGGTCTGCCAATTCACCTTGTCACCCTAGCAGCCTTCTCAAATAACTGGTGAAATCACACAGAGGTATTCAAAACACTTTTTGGCTCTAATTTTTTTAATAAAATACTCACATTAGTAAATGAACAACATAGGGTATACTTTAAATTACTGGTTAAATTCCCAATAGTGGTTGTTAAGTATAAGCCATTGTATCAGCACATAAAACTTAAATAAAATGGCAAGACTCCTCTATTCTTTCCTTTCAAAAAGGAATATCTCAGTGCTCCTTCTTTTGTAAAGAATTAACATTCTCCTGTGGCTGGGAGGTGATTTGGTGACGCACCACATTAGCAGAGCCCTCCTGACCAGCTGTGCTGGGGCTTAACAAAAGGCAACTCATTTACAGAATAGCTGTGCTGCTTCTTTGGCACTGAGCTCTGGTTTGGAAGGGCCTCTAAAATAATGCACAGGCTTGCCTTTGCCTCCTGCATTATAAAGTTGTGAGGTTTATTCCTTTCCTGTGGTGAAATACCCTAGGGATGTAATGTCCTGATCTCCCTCTAGATATGTCCCTAGAGCAATGAACTCATCACAAGGTGGACAACCAACTGAAAAACACCGTGATTATCACCAAAAATTCTCACCATAAAAATATAGTCTCTATTAAAAATATTGGGTTTTACTTCCTTAGAAATGTTCTTGTATTAATACACTGTGTCAAGTAAAACATCGCAAATGTCATATTTTATGTGGGCTCTCTAAATAAATGGAGGAATCGATTGAAAAATGCTTTACAGCCTAGTTTTGAATTTAATACCATCTTCTCTTACTCTGTCATTCCAAGTGTTGCTGCCTTCTTCTGAATACATGAAAGCTCAAACAGTTTATGCAACTAGAGATGTCACTGGGTCTCAGCCTCACTGCAGCACTCAGCCAGCAGCACTTCTCATGAAATTCTCATACAAGTGAGATACCCAAAGTACTCTCTAAGCAGTTGAGTTCATGTGAAGTTCACAATTTATGTGTACTGTGGGAGGGGGGACATGATTGTTGGTTTATGTTAGTTATAAACAATTTCTGAGTTCTTGTAAATGAAATGTATTTGAGGAATCAGTTTTATTATTACTGAGAAAAGCCCTATCCTAATTATCTGTCTGTGGATCATTGTGGAAAAGTAGCTTGGCAAAACTGGCCCAATGAACTTATCCAATTACCGCAGAATATTTTATTCCTTCGTTGTACTCTGCTATTGCATCTGACAGTTTTGCTGCTCCTCTGATCTAATTAAGAATTTTTGGCAAGCATCACAGCGTTATAAATTTTGAAAATGTGAACCAAATCTGGCTCACAGCACTAACTTCAAATAAGGAGGAGACCTGAACTTTCATTTACTTCTTGAACTGACAGATGAGTTTGCATGAGAAATGTTGACTTCTGTTTAGCTTGCATATAAATATATACTTATTTATGTATTTATATACACACATTTAGATACATATTTTTGTATTTATGTACACATATCGCATTACATGATCACATTAGAAATGTTTGTTTCTTCCTCAGAGTTTTTTTTCTCTGTTTTTATTAATGAAGACAACACTTTATGATGTGAATAAAGACAACTGGCTTATCTGGCTTTCAAATTCAATGTCAGACTGTGACATTTCAGTCTTCCACTTGGCAAAACAGGGGTTTTTGACTGGGTTGTGTGAAGCTAACCAATTTTTCTGAGTCAGAGGACAGCAGACAGGAGAATTGCAGCATTCATGCCTTCTCTGAGAAAATCAGGTGAAAAAGAAACTTTTAACCTGTTCTGGGCTGCTCTTACATGTTGTTTTTAAGTACAGTGGCATATGAGATCTAGCAGTTTTCTTATGATAGATATGAGCTTCTAATCTCCTCTATGCTTTCTAGAAAGAAATTTTAAATCTACATGCTACATTGCGCCCCAAATGCTGGCGGTTCCTCTGGCTGCTCCTTCTACAGCCCCATTCCTCACTTGGCTCCTATAGCCTGTTTAGCAAGAATAACAAGATGAGATATTGCAGAAAATGCCTTTTGGGGTGTGGTAGACCCCTGCTCCTCCCCAGCTGCAAACACCATGCTGGCTCCAGGCTTCTGGCAGATGAAGCTCAGGAGTGCAGGTCCAGCCCAGCACTGTGGATATCTCTTGGCTTCATGTGGTGCCCCCAGCTGCTGAAGCCCACCCTGGTTGCAGATGAGCCCCAGAAGCTCCTGGTTTCACTTGACTGTCAGCTCTGTGTGGACTTTGAGCAGGTGAGCCAGAAGCACCTGCACAGCTGTGATAAATATCTGTAGCCAGGACTTTACCATGCTCGCTGGCCTCAGCTGCAGCTGGAGACTGGCTGGCACATAGCAGGACTTTGATGACTGGCTTTGGCAGAAAACCAGGCTTCTTATCCTCCTTTTATCCTGAAATTCATTTGAGGCAGAAAACATTTTTATGTGATACAGCACCAACATATTGCTAAGGTTTATCAAACACTAATATTAGTCTCCTGTTACTATTCAACTGTCTCTGTGTTCTAGAAATGTATTAGTAAGGTACTCAGTGAAGCTGTTTGTGATGTCTGTTGTGCAATAATGACTTGGGGTATGTTTAGGTTACCTCTCCTCTGGTTTTTGTTAATTGGAGTTGCTCTACTCTCATGTTTGGCTGCACAAATCAATGGCTATAAAAGATTTAACTACAGGTTACAGATACGTGAAAAACAGCCCCCCTGTTGTGTTCCTGAATCCCAGTCCCTAAGATAGCACAGAAGAAAGCCTTGTCTGCTGTGTGATGCTTAGGGAAGTATTTAGCAGCTGAGGCATGGAGTTGGGCAGTCCCTAGTATTATTCCAGAGCCTCTGCAAGTTGTTTTACAGCCATCTTTCAGTAAGTGACAGCCTTTGATCTCTGTAGCAAGTATATTTAATAAGCTACAACTTCTCCATGAAAATACATCCATTATTTTCACACAAAGAGGAGACTTACCCAAGAGACTCTGTGTGTGTTTCAGTGGAAAATATGCGATCTCTGTGGAGCAATAAAGAAGCTGGTGTGAAGTCACATCTACTGTCACAAAAGAAGAGGATAATATTTTTGTTGAGAAATGGCACAGAGATCTGTTAGTGATGGTGTTAATGAGAATAGATTGTGTTAATGTGCAGTAATGTACAATAATTTTTGTGTTCTCAGCAGTATGGAGGAGACCTTCCATGAATTTTCAATGACACCAGCTTCTAATTAGTAGTGGCCTCAGAGAAAGCTCCAGAAGTTCATCACCAAGAAAGATAAACACTGTTAATGGACATATTCAAAAGCACTTAGCATTGCTTTAACATTAATCTGCTATGAGTCTTATTGGTTTTTAAATAATGATTTCAGTTTAAAAAGTTTACTGCCAACGGCAAATGTTAAAAGAATACAATTATAAGCTATTTTTATGAAATATATTATTTTTAAACAAGAAATAGGGATGACTTCAAGTTTCTCTGCACAAGCTGAGTTCTAACAGGTGTATTCTTTTTGAAGACCATTCCCTTTTAAAAATAAGCAATCATAAGGAGCCATCTGCTTTTTAACAACTCTATTTTCTTAAGTGTCTTCAATTATCTGTATTCTGAACAAGCAAATCAAATTAATTTCTGAACTGAGATGTTCACATTTTTTAAATAAAAGTACACCTCAGGTTTAGTGCTGTAATCAGTACTTGAAGTGCTCTATCTGAGTACTTAGAAAGGAATTTATTTTTGTGTCTATGAAAAGATAGTCAGATATTAAATTTGAAGTGAAAAAATAGAGAATAGCCAGATTAGGTTATGGCAACCTTTCTCCATCTGCTTTCATCCAAAGTTTGCTAGACCTACAACTGAACTTCCCTGAATTTTATAAATACTTGCTGTCTTAAAAACTGCCAATTCTCTGCTGTGAAGCATTCAGTTATGGTTAGAAGGAAAAGCTACAATTTAACTTTACAGCATAATTGTTTAAAGTGGGGAGGAGAAGGTTTCCTCTGCATTTTGCAGTTGCTCTTCCATTACAGTCCCAGGCTGCATTAGGCAAAGCACTGCCAGCAGGTCAAGGGAGTTGATTGTGGGGTTACCCCCCAGTGCTCTTGATGCACCCTTCAAGCTGGGTTATCTCTAAATGATTAAAGCAGCTAATCATTGTTAGAAAGGTTATTTATTGTGAAAGCGCATCAGTCTTCAAAGGCACAGTCATAGACATTAAAGTCCATGCTAAGTTGTTAGCATAAAGTCCCAAACAAAAGCAGGAGCCATCCCCGGGGGTCCTGGAGAGGCTGGTGCTGCCGCCGGAGCTCCTGTCTTCTTCTTGGGTGTTTGAGACGCTGGCAGGCACAGCAAAGCCATGGCAAAAAGCAGTTGAATCAAAATGTGAAAAAAGATCCTACACTGAATATGAGGAAAGTTGTGACCCTAATTTGTACAATTAGAACAAACTCAAAAGAGCTGCTGTCTCCCTGTTTCTACCCTGGGTAGCAGCAGCTAAAGCCCTTGGCGAAATCAATCATTTGTGGTGATGGCTTAGTAAGCAAGCCAACGCTACATCTGCTGCCCTGAGTGATCTCTTGAAAGATGAAGAAACCACAAGACATGCCTCTCTGAAGAACTGTACCGCAATTGACTTCCTGCTGCTCACTCATGGACATGGCTGCCAGGACTTTGAAGGGTTGTGCTGCTTCAACCTCTCATCACGTTCCATATCCACCCACACCAACATCCAGAAACTGCATGAACTCGTGAAGGATGTGGAAATGGAAACCACCCCTGATTGAGTCCATGACATTTTTAGCTGATGGGGACTGACAGGATGGGCTGCATCTTTAGTCAAGGGAATTTTGTAGATTTTGATCGTATTTGTTATTGTGTTGATTATGTTTGTATGCTTTGTTCAATGCTTCAAGAAATTTGCAAAAAGCATCTCTTTAGTAAATACAGAGAGAGGAATTGTGGATGATATAATTCCTCCTAAGCCATCTTCCCCTGGCCCCTGGAACTTACTATAATAGATAAGGTCTCCTAGATACCAAGGCTGAGCCAAATTCCTTAACAATTTGGTCACTCTCCTAACACCTTGGAAGATAATTGGTTCGAAATTAGTTTGTGGAATTGGTCATTTCACCTTTAGAACTTTTGACTTAGATTGGAACTGTTCTTTGTATAAACTTTCTATTGGCTGTATTTTGAATCCCCCTTGAACCTGTAAATATGACTGTCTCCCCTTTGTCTCTGAGGATCCCTGCTTAACACCCTTCGCATGAAATAAAGATTCTTGTGGAATGTGTCTTGACTGGGCCTCCGATCTTTCTCTGCTGGCTAATATAAGCTGCTGAGAGGTCGCTGATGGATATCAACACTCTCAGGTCCTGTTAAAACACCCACCAGAGACAAAAAGAAAGCTTACAAGCAGTGGCAAAAGCAGAAGCAAAAAGCAATGGCAAAAGCAGTGACTCTCTCTATTCCATAATCTTATATATGTTCTTTTAACAAGCTAACACATAAATTCACACCACTACCTCTCAACCTAATTTCTTGACATGCTAGGATACATATAAACTACGTATATGATCTATCTTGTTCTACCTGAAAAATGTAAGCAATATTCTCACTGAAGTTCTAATTTGTCTAAGTAGTGTCTAGCAAGGAGCTTTTAGATCCTCTACTGAAAACATTAGTATGTTTGTTAGCCTTCACTAGAACTTGTTCTTCTGTTCTGGTATCTGCATCTTTTACTTATGAAAAACACTACAGCTCTCACTGAAACTTACTTACTTACTTACTTATTTATCCTAAAACTCAAACTTACATCTAAACTTATACTCAAACTTGTGCTTATTCTTTTACCTAAACTCCCATTCTATGTGTGGGTGGCTCAACATGTTTCAATCCATCCAAGGGCTTTAATTCAATTTCTGCACTCTGGTTTCTGCCTGAAGGATTCAGGCAGGCCCCTGTCTCACTGACTCCAACAGCTGATCATTCCTTTCCACTCATGCTGGTGAGGCCATACCTGCTGTTTCCTGCTCTGGGCCCAGCACAAGAGAGACATGGACATGCAGGAGAGAGTCCAACAAAGTGAGAAAGAGATGATGAAAGGACTGGAGCCTCTCTCCTATGAGAAAAGGCTGAGACCTGGAACTGTTTGGCCTGGAGAAGAGAAGGCTCAGGGAAACACCTGAAGGGAACAAAAAGGATGGAGAGAGCTCTTTTCCCAGAGTCAGGAACTAAGATACAAGCAGAAACACAGAAGTGCTCCCTCTGAACATCAGGAAACACTTCTTCACTATGGGCTGACTGAGCACTAGTACAGGTTACCTGAGGAGGTTGTGGACTCTCCAGCCTTGGAGACATTCAAGAGCCATCTGGATACAGTCCAAGAAGGGCTAATGGCTCTGAGTGGCCCTGCTTGAGCTGAGGAAATTGGACCCGGTAGTGCCCAGAGGTCCCTTCCAAGTTCAACCACTCTAGTTTTTATGGAGATGATGGTGAAGGGTTTCACACAAGATATTCACTGGGCCCAAGAAGCTGGGGAGTGGCTGTGGAAAACCTCAGTTGTCCTACCTCATTAGTGCCAGCACTCAGGGCAGACTGACCAAGCAGGGTATTTCAAAGCTGCTGAGTCACAACTTGAGACCTACACCCTAAACACATCAGAGATATTACAGTGAAGAGGACAAGCCACTCCTTTTTGCTTATCTGAGCTATCATACCTGCCCAGTACTCCTGCAAGCATAGGCCTACTCCTGCATCCCATACCCAGGAAAGATTCAGCTTTATTAAACACCTCTATAAAGTGCACTGCCTTTGAGTCAGACATCCAAGGCTCCTCCTCAGATGTCAACAGAACATCATCAACAGAAAGAGATAAACTCCCTGAGAAAGCCCTTGATCTCTCCCCATATAATTGTTTTCAGCAGGTAGGATATATCTGGGTCTCTGGTAGGGACTACTGTATTGGACACTTAAGGAAAATAACTAGATTGTATTCTCGAAGTCTCCAGCCAGTAATGCCTGTCCCTTACTTCCCAAGTGTGCGAATACAGATGTGTCTTTGGCAGCCCTAAATGACCTTCCACTGATTAGTTTTGGGTCAGTACAGCTTAACATTTTAAGACACATGCTTAGAGGGTCTTTTGTAGATATGTCACTGTTTTTTAAAACTTTTGTTCCAAACAGAACTCTCCATCATGGAGCAAAACCTTTATAACTGGATAAATACACAAACTGTTCAGTTTAAAGCTGTGTAAATCACATTGGCTTCAGTTAACTTCATTCCATCTGCTTTTATCATCTGTTGTTACACTAATTTATAATTCCCCCCTAATATTAAAATGTCAATGAATTAAAAAAATAAACACATCTATGGGCCTCTAGTAGCTAATGGCACTACATTCAGAAAGTAAACCAAGTCATATAATTAATTATGTCTCATCACCATAGATTCTTGTAATTGTGTAATTAATGCATATTTGCATAATCACATAATGAGATCTCTATGATTCATGCTTTATGGTAATCTGCATGCACAAATTTCTATCTCAGAAATGTAACCACTTGCAAAGCTGTTATTGTAGTTTCTTTTTTCTCATTGAAGAAATACTAAGACCTGATGAAAGATCTGCTAATGTCTCAGACCTTTTCTGTGACTTATTCATAGAAATAGCTTGCCATGCACATTAGTCACATAGCAAGAAATTGACAATGATAAAAAATTATCACCCAGATGAATTTATTATATAGATTGGGAAAACATATAATGTAATTTCACATGGTTTCTAGTTTTTATTAACCGGCTTATCTATTTCCAGCCTTTTTCAATAATTGAAGAGAGGATTCTTGTAGATCAACTTCATGGGAAGGAGTGACTGTATTTTTGAATCTACAGACTTCTGTCCTTGATAAAAATGATTTTTCATTAACTTACTGAGGCATTTTATTGAATTTAACATTCAATCCACTGTGCTTAATTATATCTCCTTCCAGACAAGATGAGCTAACCTGGGCAGCTGGGTGGTATTCAAATAAATGTAATCACTTTATGATATTTTTCCCCCTGATACTCTTTGTCAGGATTCAACCTGAAAAAATGTATTTTTAAAGCAATTCTTAGAAGGTGCAAAACATGCTCAGCTCTTAGACACATTTCATAGAGCCATAAACATTTGTATTTATAAATAAACCGAGTGAAATGTAATGAATACATAGCATAAGAAACCAGAACTTGTTTAAATCACTATTATGATCTATATTCCTCAAAAATAGACCAAGAAAAGATCTGTGGAGACCCTTGTAGTGACTGTGAATGACAAGCATTGCAGTCAGGAGCATAAAAGATGACAGTACCTCCATGAATTTACAAAGGTTGACATTATGTATTAATGATAAATCTCTTCTAAACTGTAGGTGAATGTAAACAACATCTGAGCCGGACTGGAATGTTAACACCTGCCTCTGTGCTTGGCTCCCCTGTCCATGTGCTTCAGAGGGAGATTTATTACAGCAGCCAGGGACTACATGGGTTGGCCCTGTTACCTTGTGGCTTTGGACATCAATTTTGTTCTCAACCACCTGAGTTTTGTTTCAAACACTGTTTAGAGTTTTTTATGTCTTTGTACTCAGAGGTTTCATTTTTGACCTGATACATGATCCAGACCAGTTGTATTTATAACTCCTGTTTGCTGAAACAATGGCACAAAAACAGAAGACAGGAGTTTTTGAGAGGGGTTGCAGGTTGCCAGTGTGGCAGCAATGAGGTGTCCCTTCCCTTAGATGTGCATGGTACTAGAAGGAACCAAACCATATGATCTTCAAAAGCTGCAGAAGTGATTTGAATGGTTTAGATTCCAAAACAACTGTTTTACTCATTCATAATGTGTATTTTGATTTTCTTCACCAAAGGTGTTGTCCAAATAGAATTCACAATTTTACCAATTTCCTTGAATATAGCTAATATAATAAAGGATAATTAAAATAACTGCAAAATTTGATTTCTCCGAATTTCCCCCACACTACTCAATTGATTATATCTCATTTCAGTCCTGCAAGCTACTGCTTGCAGATTGTCTTTTGTTTACATTGTCACTCCATCTCACATTCTGTCATTTGTGTAACATTTCAGAAGCAAATCATAAAAAGCATTTCTGCTCTTTAAGGTCGTGAAAAGAGTCCTCTTAGAATCAGTGGAGTGCTGCCAGCTGACATGAAGAGTGGAAGGTATGGATCCTAAATGTGGTCAAGGCAAAATTTTAATTATGGGTTTAGGCAAAAATTTGAATAGTGACATTTTAGCACACTTTTAATTTGTGTTATGGTGATGCACTACATAGCTCTACATGTTACTTTGGGGAAAGCTCTTCAAACATTTATTTTAAAAAAGAACAAGATGGGAAAATTATGAGGAAGAAATGCTCAGATTTTTTTTGGAAATAAAGTGGAAATAAATTCACATGAGAATTTTTTTTATTTGTTTGTTTGTTTGGCTGTTCTATCTCCAGGCTGTTAGAGGGTTACTTCCTAGCAAAATAGAAAAGCAATAGACATCAAATCCCTCAGTGAAATGTCAGATGAATGGACCACTGAAGATTCTGAGGACTTAACACAAAAATCTGTCAGGGCCTGTACTCACAGCCTAGCAGACCTAGCAGACTCATCTTTCTTTGGCATCTTTTTGATAAGCTACCAGACCCACATTTATTTAACCCTGACACAATCACAGTTGGAAGCCCATTTTACACATGGAGAAATTAGTCAAGAAATAGCTCTGCTAAATCTCAAAAAGACTCAGGCTAAGATAGGTACAACTCCGATTTTTTGTATAGCAGCCAGCCCTCTTCTCATGGCATCATGCATTTCTCCTTCCTGCTCCTTCAGTTCCATTTTTCATAATATCCTTTATCCAAGGCCAGGCAATAAAGATTTCTAAGCTAATATTCATATCTAGCATTTCTCATCTGTAGATGTGAAGGCATTTTATAAAGTAGGTACAGTAATTTCACAGTGATAAGCCGCACCTATTTCACCGAAGAACTGAGCCGATCCCTGACGTGCAGCTAATCACCAGGCGCAGCTTCCTTATGGACAAATTCCAGCGAAATGCCAACCTGGAAATGCGAGCTGGCCAGGGAGGGAGCTGCCACGGAGCCACGGCCAGCTGGGGAGGGGGGTGCCACGGAGCTGCTGCTGGGCAGGGAGCTGCTGCGGAGTGGCTGCTGGGTGGGTGGCGAGCCGGAGCCACTGGCAAGTGGGCAGCGAGCCACTGCTGGTTTTGTGTGGTGACGCGGTGAGCGGTCGCTTTTACCCGGCGAGGCGGTGAGCGGCCACTTTTGAGCGGCTCGGGGAGCCACCGCCCCCGCTGAGCAGGCAGGGAGCCGCAGCAGCCAACGCCGGGGGCAGGAGTGCCCAGGCCAGTGGCACAGGGAGGGCATCTGGGACTGTGTTTAAAGGCCTTTCTGGTCTGTGAAATCTGTTTGCAAATTGAGCACCAGACAGCAAACCCCGTGATCCTGTGATTCTGCTACTCTTTACTTTGTTGCACATGGATCCTTGCTTAAAAAAAAAAAAAAAGAGTGTGGCTTATCACCCAGTGCGGCTTATTTATGGACAAATTCCGTGGTCTTCCCGGCTACCCGGCAGTGCGGCTTATAACCAGGTACGGTTTGTGAGTGTGAAATTACTGTAAGTATCATCTTCCTTTACTCTGTGTTAAATCTGGAGGCAGTCAACTTCATGAGCTCTTAAAGAAATTAAGCTGCCTGTGGGAGAGAAGTAAATCATTATAGATTAACAACAGGTTAACAGGTAAGAAACAAAGAGAAAGAATGAATGTTTGGGCTTCAAAAGGGAGGGCAGCCATAGATCTTTGGGATCTTTGCAGTGTCTGTTGGAGTATACAGAAATGGAAAAGGATGGAGAACAAAGCTACTAATGGTGATGTGAGATTATTCAGGGTAATAAAAATGAAAGCTGATTGCAAATAGAGGAGGAAGAATGTACTGGCACTAAACAGGATGGCAGATTACATTCTATATAATAAATATGAAGTAACGCACTTGGGGAAAAAAGAGTCTGAGACAATGGATCCTAAACTACCTATTTCCATTCAGGAAAGAGAATTTGTGTTTATAATAAGAGGTATTTTCAAATATCAGTACAATTCTCTATAGTGGATAAAATGCTCTACTGTGTATTGTAGCAATTACTGGGAAAAAAATAGAAAACAAAGAAGAAAAAAAACCTCTCAAGTCATTAACATACATTGTCAATATATCTTGAAATGTGGTCCAGAACTGGTCATCTTCACTTCAAGTAGGACTTAGTGGTACTACAAAAAGTTCAGAGAGGAGAAAGGAGGTCAGAGGTTTGGAACATTTCTTTTTGAGTAATGATGCTAATCAGGTAGCTGTGATGGGAATCCACAACAATAGAGACTATGAGGATAAGTGAAGAAGGGGCAGCGGTAGCAGCTGCTTATTGCTTCCTGTAATCTGAAAAAAAAAGTCAGAATCAAATGAAATTGAGAGATGATATGCTCAAAATAATCAACAGGAGGCTTTTTTTCCATACTGCTTCTGTTTGAACTGTGCAGTCCCAAGATGTGGCGACACAGACTGGACTTGACAAATGTATGCAAGAAACTTCCTTCAACAGCTATTAAGAAACAGGAAAGCACGTCTGAGTTAGAAGTCCCCTACAGGTCACTGGCATCTGAGAGCCCTCTTGCTCTTATAATGCCAGTCACTCCTGGCCACTGTCACAGACAGGGCAGATGGACCCTCTGTCTCTTCCAGTGAACTGTCCTTCAAAGCCCTGAGCTTCCCACAAGGGTGGTTTAGACCAGCAAGCAAAAGCTTCTCTTTGTAATTCAGAACTGGCAATGCAAACCTTTGCAATGCCTCTTGTAGCCAGGAGGGACATACACTTCTCCTGAAGACACTGATATTTATCCCAGCTGCTAGGGTCTACAAAGGGTGGCTTGTACACCATGCTGTCTCATGAACCTTAATTTTATGAAAACCAACATATGTGATATATAAAATATATAACATAATAAAACACAATATAATACAACTCAATACAATAGTATTATAGTAGATAAAGTTTTTAAAATTTATACTATCTATTATATATTATGCATGTTGTATTTTATATATATTATTCTGCCCAGTCAAAGAGCAGAAAGGCTTAAGGATAAGAAGCTAACCAAACTTTCTTGACCAAAGACAAAAAATTAAGACAGATTATACAGTCCTAGAAGCTTGTCCCCTCAAAACCCTCCTCCAAAATACTACAAACCCCAACAAAACAGAATAGGAAAACCTTCCCACAAACTCATAACAATAACCAAAAGCAATTTTAGTCTTTGTCATGCATTCAGTTTTTACTTGTTCTGCACGTTGGCAAACAAGCAGCTCTAATGTATTCCCATTCTCCTTCCCCTGACATGATGGCTTACTCTTCTTAATTTTCTGAGAGTAAAACTCCTCAAACTTTACTTTTTGTAATTGTTTTATTCCCTAAGCACTTACCTTTGATAATGCTGTTTTCTTACAGCCCTTCATCACTTATGGCTAGAGTAGCTTAAAAGTTCTTTCATTCTTTTGCTCTTTGGAGTTGTATTTCTTGTATTTCAACCCTTATGTTTAAGTAAACAAAGCCTCTCCCGTCAGACTCTAGAATTGATGAAGTATAAATTTTTATTTGTATTTCAGACATCCAAGGTTGTTCAGTACAAGCACATGACAGCATCTTCTAGGATGTTGTAAGAGAGTACGTTCCAAATAAGAAGAAAATCACCATATGGATATTTTACCAAAAGAAGAGCTGATAGCTGGCCAATAGTTCTTCAAGAACAATATATGAAATGCTAATGGGGCTAATAATCCCTCTTCTGTCTCTATATTTAATTGATTTTAATAATTTTAAGTATTCTTACAGAAACTTAAAAATGATGAAAGGCATAGAAAATTAAGTGAGCTGGCTTGCTTGTGTCAGAGACAGGAGCTTTTAATTCTCTTACCTTCTGGCATTTCATTTTAGGGTCTCATTGTGAGTGAAGCTTGAATCTTACTCTCAATTTTATAAGAATTTGTGTTCCATTTAAAAACAAAACTTATTTTTCATGTAATGGTAGGCATTCAACAAGCCAATTTGTAGCTTGATCTGTCTGTGTCCACAAAAACATGCAGATGATGATAAAGTGGAAAATTCAGAATACTTCACTATCCAAATGACATAAATTTCAAAATTGTTGCAGGGTAAAGTGACCTCAGCAGTAAATGGTACCTAGAAAGTAGGCAGGCACAATGAAGGAACAGATATTGAAATTTTGACTGTGGAAACACAGCACACTCTATATTTGTCTTTAGGGGAATCTGTTTTCCCTCTTCTATATTTTCAACCCCTTTAGAGTTTTTTGGACCCTCTCATGTTTACTGCAATCATTCTAGTGAAAGCTTCTTTCAGCTGTTCCCACATGAAAGTCCTCAATATCAAGACTAAGATTAAGGACTGTTCTTACATTGGTTTGTTGTTGTTTGTTTTTTTTTTTTTATTTTTAGTATATTCAAGGCTCTCATAATCTCTACATCTCTGTTTTTACCAGTCTCTCTTAGAACTTCTTCCAGAAATGCCTTGCTCTATTAAGTAGTTTAGTGTCTTACACTAGTAAAAATGCTGTGCAAAAATGATTTTTCAGTTAGCTCCTTCAACCAGAAAGTTCATAACCTATCAAGTGTGTCTAGTTGCTTTAGGAAGCAGCAGATGCATTCCTGATGCAATATACAGTCATTGATAAAACCAAAAATTATAACATAATTGAAAACATATAGAATTAGAACATATAGAACATATAGGATTTCCTCTAGCACACAGAAATTTTATTTACCCTTTTGATCTCACTGTGCTGCAATGATGCACATTCCTTTTGCTGACAGATAAAAGACATATTTTCCTTGCATGTATTGCAGACAGCACGTTAGATCAGTGGGATAGGAGAGAACCATTAATTACTGCAAAAAATCCTCAGATTTATGGAGTGATTTTTAATAAAGGATCAGACTATTTACAATGAAAAGAACAGATCTCCTAAGTGCTGTTTACTAATGTTATTCAAGTTTACCAGTTGCAGCAACAGCACTTAAAATGTTTCAGAGTTAATTTGTTGTATAATCTCCTCATATGCAATCCACCACTGTCTTTTCATCATCTTCTTTCCCTCCTTAGTTAGAACACTGTGGCCCAAGCTTCAAAGTTAAACCACTGGAGTTAAGCAAGTGTCAGAGAAAGAGGGCAAATAAGATTTGTTGAATTAGACTTTAGACACAGTCATGATCAAACAGGGAGATGAAGGCAAAATTCCAACTGAACTTTTAAACTGCAGGCAGGATTTTAGCCAAACAACAACTGTTAAAGCCGACACAAATCACAGAACTCAAATAATGCAGTGGTCTCTGAGAGTCAGATTCAAGCCTGTGCTGAAGTCCACCCACCTGAGGAACATAAATGGACCTTGAATTGGCCTTTAATGTGCAGCAGAGGATTGACCTAGGATGGAGAAATCTGCAGCTGGCATAAAACTGATGTTTCTATCTCCTCATCAGTCCCTCTGGCCCACAACATAGAAGAGGCATGTCAAGGACAAAAGGGAGAACAGCCAGAATATATTGAGCACTGCCAGTCTAATGGGAATTTTTGATACCAGGCACTAAAGAAGCACAGATGGGTGTTATGATGGAAGTTCTCTCCTTACCTATATTTCTTCTCTTTAAGAAATACCTCAGCTTCTAAAATGGTCCCTGCAGCTTGCTGGGGAGAACTAGTTTAAGGATTTTCTGCAGGAGGAGAAGCATTACCAGAAGCCTTACAGGTTAAATAATAGAAGTTTATAGCTGTTAAAAAACAACAACTTGTAACCTTGTGAAGATTTTTCACTATATAACAGTAAGGCTCATTTTTGTTTCTGCTATGGCTGTTATCCAGCTGATCATTCAGAAAAATTAATGAGTCTACTGCTAGCCAATACAGAGGTTTCTAGCAAAGTGAGTTTGGCTGCAGCTGGCCTGGTGGAGGGGGTCAGGACAGGCTGGATAATTTTACTCTATGTAGAGTCAATCGGGAGTTCATTTTTCATTCCTCTGAAAACACGCTGAGGTCAAACAGTAGTTCTGAAGTCCTGCATTTATTAGTGCTCTTAGGTCTTCTGGCAAGACAGACTGGATTCAGATCAAGTGCGAGCCTCTGATTGTATTTCTGTCAAGTTAACCATCACACATCATGGTGTTTATGTCAGCTGGTTGCATGAAGATGGATTATATCTGATATGGCATGAAATGAAATATATTTGGACAAAATAAACTTGCCCACCACAAATGTCTGTGTCAAAGCTATCTTTTGAAAAAAATTAGCTCATTTTGAGTGGGAGAAAGTGACTTCATCACTTTCACTAAAGTGACTGTGTGTACTCTGAGTCTCTAGGCACCTACAACTAGACATATCATCTCTAGGAATCTCAAATAAAAGATCCCTTTCCACCTAGAAACACCTACTTTGCAGGATAACAAGTCATAAGGATTGTGAGTGCACATCGATAGATATGATAACCTTAGCCTTTTACCAGCAGCAAAGCCAATGGAGACATTTCCTCCTTTATTTCCCTGACTTTGGATGTCAGTGCTACCACCTGAGTGTTAGACTGCTCATTGAAATATACAAAAAACCTGAATTTTCTCTCTGATGCAGTACAAACAACAGCATCATCATCTAAAGGAGGCAGAAGCACCTGCACAAGAATAGGGATGGTTTGCCAGACTAGGTGAAAGTAAAAATGCCTTAGACTGGTTTTGCCACTAAATAAAACATAGTTTGAAATATTCTCTGAGGCAATCAAGTGCATAGAAGCTTACTTTGTTTTAGAAAGTAATCATTAAAAAAAAAATTGCCATGCTGTTTTCAATACATTGCAAAAAATAGACGAGTCAGTAGCCAGAATCAGAGATTTTTATGACCCGATTATGTTCCTTTTGTGTGCAAAGAGACTGAGGTAGGTGGAGGTAGCACACTCAGGCACTGCTGCTTGAGGGCTTTTTTGGTTACACAGAAGAGAGAACATAGACAAATTCACAGTTCTGTAAGCAAACAATAAGCCTGGGAGAAAAGTTTGGTTTGCTTAGTCTGGGAGTTTAGTTGTGCTGTGTTTTCCTCAGGGAGCTAGCCATGGTTCTGCAGCACACCTTCATGCAGAGCACATCCACATAAATCCCACCTTGAGTCACTTAAGAGGAAATGAGAGAGGATGAAAATCCTGTGGAGATGTCTCCATCTCTTTATTCACTGTAGAGGGACCCTAAATAAATAGCTTAAACTAAGATGTAAATTCTGCACAAATAGCTTAGAATTGTTTACAAATCATGAAAGTTAGTAAAGATAATTCCTGCTCTTAAAGCTTTCCCGTTGTCTCCTTTTTGTCATAAGGTAATTTCATTGTGTCCCTTTTCAGCACAAATCAAAGCCTGTGGTTACACCTACATGTGCACTACACAAATATACATGCAGCACATAGAGATCCTCAGAGCCTTTCCAGAACAGTTCTCCTGGGAGGATGGGTCCTGAAAGCATCAAAGTGCAGGGAAGAGAGCTCCGGGGAGGGAACAGGTCACAGTGAGTGTTTCCAATGTGTACTTTGATTCAAATGGTTTGCTGTTGCCTAAAATGAAAGTCCTGGAAGTTTTATTGAGAAGCTAAAACCAACATATGCTGTGTCTGCCTGCTCAGTGTGTAGGTCCTTTGGCTGCATAATTCCTCTTTCTGTGCCCAGACCCAGGTCTGCAGCTCTCTCAGTGATGCTGCACTGACCAGTGACAATACAACCATTGAAACTGAAATTTTCCCTGAAAAACCTCATTAGACCAGTTTCTCATAAAATTATTTTCTGATGGACATTTGAGTGGGGGTTCTCAATTTATTGCTTTTTAATGATTCTTTAAAGTTTGGAGGATAAATAGATTTATTTTCATATAAAAATTCTCTTTATTTGGCAGATAAGTTCTTGTATTTCTCTCTTTTGTTTTTAATGAAAATGGATTTGTAGATGTGATATTTTTAAATTCAGATTTTTTTCCCCAGGAAATAGAAACCAAAATAATAATAAAACTTCATTTTTTAATGAATTGCTATGAAAAATGAGGGAATATTTATATTCAAGCCAGTTTTAATATCTACAATTAATTGAAAGAATAGAAAACTTGACTGTAAGAGGATATATTGTAAGAGGATATATTTACAATATCCCCTCTTTCCATGAGATCTTTCTAGTGATGTACAAAAATTCCTAAATTTTACTTATTAGGATCATTATCACATAAAGTAACTTATAGATTGTCTAAAAAATGCAAATATTCACATTTCCATCTCAGAAAATATAGGGAAATTCATTCTGCAGAGCACCCTCTAAACAGCTGGAGCTCTTCTGCCACTTCAAGATAACTAGCACCAGGTAAGAAAGGATGATCCACAAAGTAGAAAACATAGGGTAATTTCTTCAGAAATCTGAATATACCCCAGAGCTCTTACCTCTCCTGAAATATATCAATACCTCTTTCAGAATAAGATTACAATTTTCTTTGCTTCCTTCTTCAACACTGTGTCAACTTTTGTTCCCTCTTGATGTCAATCAACAGGCTCAATTCAGATTCCATTAGAAAATCAATACTGTTAGTGAATTGAATCAAAAGAGGTCATAAGTCCAGTATTTTTCCTCTTCAGCGAAGATATAAATGAAAAATTCTTTCTGTCCATCACCTATCGGAGATAAATATTAAAAAGCAGAGCTGCAGGCTGTCAAATCTGTAAGACTGAATGTATATACTCAGTATGCTGCTACTACAAGCTTTGTGCTATGCCACTGCTGCCAGCTTTCATTCTGTGCAAATGATGTGCAGGGCCATGTTCAACATGTTACACAAGTGCAGATGTGGAGTTACACCTATCCTGTGGTTTCCTATCACAATTTATGGAGTGCCCATTACAGCAATGGTGAAGCACTCAGTGGCAGTAGAATTTTAATGCATTTAATGAAACATGGAAATCAATATAAGAACTTCAGTGTGAATATTTTTCTGCCAATAGAGTTCTTGCAGATTGCTGGGGCATGTAACATGGCTTGCACTTCTGATGGCTTATTTTGGTTGATGGTTATGGAGCACATTAAGTTTACATTCTTATCTGCATGCACTGAAATAATTCCAAGATGCCATTGATTCTCATCTGTTATGCTTTATTGAAAGTTCTGAAGTAATTTTCTCCCTTTCTCCCTCAGCACGTATTAAGAAAACACAGCTATTTTCATGATAAAATACAATATGCAATGAAATTTGACTAGCTTAAAGAATCAGTGTGGTTTTGATATCAATTCAAAGAGCTCTTGCTATACTGTCTGTAGCAGTCCAGCAAATTTATTTTCCAAGCTATTTGATTTATTCTGTTCTTGGAGGCTAATTTTGCTCTCATCACTTTGTCACAATAGCCTGTCTAGTAAGACTTTTGGAGAAAAGCATATGCATTGTAATTTGCACAGATGTGATCCTTTCCTAGGTTGGAAATCGGGTCTGATTTCACAGTAACATGATGGAGCCCAGAGAAAAACAGCACAGAAAACTATTTGCTCAGGAGAATTTATATTGGTTACAAGCCACAGCAGCAGCCAAACTCCTTCTAAGACCTTAGGAGAGCATCTGCTTCTGTGTATGCCTAAAAATTCCTTTTTATGATTTAACCCCAGCTTCCCTCCAGGGCCTCTTGTCCCTCTATAATATATTCATTGTCCTGTAATATTTAAAGTCTCCCTCACTATTAAAAATATCCCACATTTCCTCACGAATTAGGATCAAAATCACCACAAAGGTTTTGCTAGTGCTCTTTCCATCTGCCTTAGGTATTTTCCCTTCTTTGTACATAGACTTCAGCTCTTTTTCCCTCCCTCAGTGCGCTACCAACTGGATTCCTGTGTCCAAGCAAGCAAAATATTCTCTTCTCATTTTCTCCTTTCCCCATTGCTGGGAAAAATAAAAATATAAAAGCTGCAACCCCCAGCACAGAGCAGAACAACTCATTGCCCAAGGAAAAGGAAAGACTGCAGGGGAAGCTTGGTCCATGCCAGGCAGAGAGTGAAGGGGTACCTCTGTAAAAAAAGAGTTCTGCTTGATTGTCCTTCACAGGAAGAAAAAAAAAGGCAGGCAAGGCAGATTGGAGCATTTTCCTTGTGGAGAGACCAGAAAGCCTCCAGCTAAAGTGAGAGCCCCACAGTGCTGGCAGCCCTGCACCTCCCACTGATCTCAGTGAAGTGCACTCATGAAACTGAGGGGGGAGCAAACATCCTTTGAAAGACACGTGTCTCAGGGCAGCACATAAATCCAAATTCTAAATCTATATCCATAAAACATATCCAGACAAAAGCATCAGTCTTGCCAACATGAACTTCTAAAAGTAAAGCTGCTATTATCCGGACTACTACAGCCAGTCATGCAGGGAGCACAGCAGAGCTTTCACTCTTCTCGTAGCTCTAGGATTTGTAAGGCAAATCATGAACTTTTGCTGGAAGAAACTCATTTGAGTGTCGTGAATTTCCTGCCCTCAAAATCCAGTTTCTGTGGTTTCTTACACGTTAAGAATAGTCATTTCTATCTTTGCTAGTACTTTTGGCTTGATTACCCTAGCAAGGGCTGCCTACAAGGAGAATATATGAGATAATGTGGTGGTATGTGTACGACTCACTTAATAATTTAGTGTAATTGCTAATTGATCTCATTATACAATTAATGCTGAAAGGCAGGCTTGTGAAATCTGGCTTAATTTCCCTGCTCCCAGGAGCTAAATTGATAGGAATGTTTTTTATTGCCAAGAATCATCAATATTTACAGACTTGTATATTCATAAACATCTGAGAGGTTTTAGCCTCAGAATCCTTCTGCTCTATTGTTTGCTCTTTCATCTCCTTTCAAACATGGAGAGTGATTGATGTTTAGTCTGCAGAGACTAAAAATAAAATACGTATCACATTCAAGTCTCATTCTAGAAGTTAAATATCGTTTTGGCTGCTAAAGTGTCCTTAAATGAAATAATAAAATTCAGTTCAATCCTTGTGTGAAAAAAAAAATCACCACAAATAGATAAGCTTGGTAGTTTTTCTCCCATGTTTCAGCTCTTCTGCAGTAAGTAGTACCTGTATGCAGGGACACACAGGCACTTTCAGTAATCTCCTTTCTCTTGTCCTTGTACACACTATACAGTTTAGAGTTTTGAGTCAACATTGAGCTCTTAAACCTCAATGCAAGCTTGATAAACACATCATAAAAAAAATTGTCATGTCATTTGACTAAAAGTCAAAATATATGAAGCATGTTGTAAGTAGGTTAGAGTAATGAAGACAAATTACAGGAGCACTTGTGTAAATTCTAGACAAGAGGGAAGTTGCAAAGGTGTTGCATCAGTTACTGTCTTATTATTTTTTTCCTTTCACTCTTATTGCCACCAAGTCAAAACTCCCAGTGACTGAACACTAGGAACTTTTTCTTAATAGCCATTGTCCCAGATAAGAAGAATCACTCTTAGCAACAGGGTGAGCATACAATTACAGTTTAATTATTCTTTTCACCTCTGAAATCAAGGAATGAAAACTGTATTTCTGGTATTCTTGAGTGAAATTACTTTGATGGTAAGCAAGGCAGGAAATTCCCTGCAAAAATGTGAGAAAATCAGCTACACTTTTATTTTCCCTTGAGAAAGAAAATCTAATGGCTACAGGCTTCATAAAGAGATGGATAATTGAGAAGAGCCTTTGTAAATACTTTGTAAATACTGGGAAGAATGATTTCTGTGGGAATCCATTATGTGAATGTATTGATGAAGATAAATGAATATCCACAAAGAAATCCATTGCATTTATCAGAATCCAACACAGCTTGAATCTAAGCTGTGACAGCTAGCAAAATGTACTTAAACCTCTTTGTGTTATACACAAGTAGATATGAGTGTAGGGGTCAGTTCAAAGGACCTTGCAGTTACAACAGGTAAGGACATATTTGGGGGCAATTAATGGGAAGTAGCTGATGAAATCTACTGATTACCAGCAAATCCTTACCCCATGGTATATGCACAGTAATTTGAGGAAGATGATACCAGACAGCTGACCTTGCACATTGAACCAGTAAATATATGAATTACTTTATACCGTGCTCCTTTGTCTCAAACATTTGTAAGCTACTCTACAATAAGAGCAAGACAAGAGGAGCATGTTATGGGAGGGAAAAATGTATTCAGATATTACTGACTTCTGCTGCTGAAGCCCTCAATAACTGGGATGCAACAGAAATGAATGAAAGGAGGAGCAAGGAGAGGAAAAGGCTGGGATGGAGTTCAGAGAGAAGTTGCCTCAACAAATCTTGTTTGTGAGCATCATGGGTACTTAGGCTGTGAGCTGGTTGCATCTGCATCTGTCTCATGTGTTAGAGATCATTCACAATGAACTCACTTAGAACTTCCTCTGCAAGGGGAAAGATCTCATTTTACCCTGATGCCTACTGACATATCAAAGCCAATTAATTTCCCTGTACATATGCTATTTTATGCTTAAGTTAAAATTATTTTCATATTATTTCAATTTCCTTTTCACTATTTGTAGACTTAAGTTCGTCACTGGCTTCCATTGTTTTGACTGCCAAATAAATTTATTTAAGATTATATGCCAACTAGAAGTAAGAGCGTAATTATGGCAGAAGTCCATAGAAAATTTATTCTTCACAGTTGAGAAACAGAATTTGGCAAGATTTTTTTTCTTCCTACTATATCAAAAACATCTGAGTATTCTACCTAGAATGCCCACATTTATATAAATGACCAGTTAATCCAGTTGAGAAAGCTCTCAGTGTGGGTCAGATCTTCACAATCGATCATTTTTTAATAGGACACTGCAGAATTACCTCATACCTCTTATAATTTTGGGTGTACCTGTTGTGTTGTGGCATTATCATTTCAGTGTATCTCCCCAGCAGTAACCACATACAAAATTTCACTGCATTACACTTTAAATTATATTTATATTGACAACGTATATAACATAAATATGTTTATATTGAAAATTCTTTTTCCAAGATCAGTATATAATGTTGCCACCCTTTTGAATAAATGTAGTAAAGGTACAGTGTCCTCGAGCAAAGCAGAGAGCAGCATCTGGTAACAGCTCAGCCTGAGTTCTCCTTCTTTTGGCTTGTTCAAGAACTGATGGGGTGCAGCTGGGGCAGGAGAGAGCACAGGTGTGAGGTTGAAACCTCCAGTGCTCTCGATTCACTAACTTCGTGTTAGGTTATCTTCCAAATGAGCAAAGCTGCTAATAGTTGCTAAGAGGCTGTTTATTACAAAAGCTCATCAGTCTTAAAAAGCACAGTCACCGACATTAAAGTCTATGTTAAGTTTTGGTATAGAGTCCCAAATAGAAGCAGAAGCTGCTCTTGTCAAGGTCCCGGTGAGGGCAGATGTTGCTGTGGCAGCTCCTATCTTCTTCTTGGATGTTGATGACGGTGAGCAAAGCAAAGCAAAATAGAAATGGCAAAATGAAATGGCAATGGCAAATGGCAAAAAGAAAATTGCAAAAGGCACCAGGTCTACCCAATACATACTCTTATATAGGATTTTTCCAACAAGCTAGGACTCAAACTCGGACCAATACTTCATAACCTATTAGAATTCTAATTTCTTAACATGCTAGCATGCATACAAAGTATACATACAACCTATCTTGTTCTGTCTGAAAAATGTAAACAATATTCTTACTAGAGCTCTGTTATGTCTAAGCACTGTTTAAAACTGAGCTTCTGGAGCCTGCACTGAAAACATTACTGTGTTTTTCAACCTTCACTGGGACTCACACTTCTACTCTGGCATCTGAACCTTCCCCTCACTAAAAGCTCTGAAGCTTGTTCTAAAACTTACTTACTGACTTACTTACTTATCCTAAAACTTAAACTTACACCTCTACTGTATGTGTGAATAACTTAATACACTTCAATCCATCCAAAGACTTCAATTCAATATCTGCGCTCTGATTTCTCTCTGAAGAATTCAGAGAGAGACCTGGCTCAATGACTCCAACATTTCCCCCTCCTCCTCAAACCATAAAGATTTTCTTAACAGACTTATTACTCAATTATTAAATGCATGGAGGAAACAAGGCACTATGATTAGCACTAAAAATCTTTTTTACTCATGATGTTAAATTCCATTTATTAAACGAACCATTTAAACTTTACTATTTTGTGATTTATTTTACTTGCAGGTTTACTTGGCCTATTTTTCCTCCTGGATGGCTCTTTGGTAGTAAAGAAGGTCATCCTTTTCATCAAGGTTTGGCATGGCATGTGTCTCTACTGTTCCCTAACTCCAACACACAGGGACTTAGGATCTTAGGCATTGTTTGCATCCTGCTGTGCAGTACATGCTGCCCACGCTGTGGTGCTGAGTCAGTTTAGATTTAATGAGTGTAGTGGCTCTCTTAGATCCCAGTGTGAGCACATACCTTCTCTGGATGGTTAGCAGAAAATGCAGAGATGACTGTACACTTCTTCCTCTTCATTTTCC
Source organism: Sialia sialis (assembly GCA_009812075.1). Taxonomy (NCBI): domain Eukaryota; kingdom Metazoa; phylum Chordata; class Aves; order Passeriformes; family Turdidae; genus Sialia; species Sialia sialis. The sequence continues at coordinate 21,908,660 of VRYO01002734.1, forward strand.
CTCCCGCAGGCTCACAGGGTGAGGTAATAGAAAAGGGCTTGACAGAAGTCAGGATTTAGCCCTGTAATAGTGGAAAGGGGCTGCTGTGCCCCATCCCACCTAGGACTGGGCATCTTTAATTTTCACAGATATGAGGCTGAAACTCATGAAAACTCCACAGCTGATGCTCCACACTGTCCAAATCCTAGATGTTTATCATGTCTCCTTTTATCAGGTCACATATTTGGAGACAATGGATTTCCTAATTAAAGTTGACAGCTAAATTTAGAATAGTTAATTAGTGGAGGCACCAGACCTACAGCCTGGGCACAGGTTCAAGGTTTGGAGGACATTGGTGTAGTTTGATTACAATGTTCCCATCAGGCAATAATGCCTGCTGCTGTGGGCAGAAATATGAGAAAGAAATTGATTGTGAGGTTGGAAGTGTACTCTGAGCTGAAAGAGAGGTGAATGATGTCAATAAGGATAGTAATCTTGTCAATAAGGACAATAATCTCCCCACAGAGTAACAAGGAAGGAAATGATCATTGGAGCTGCTCAAAATTTCCTCAGTAGACAGTGGCATTTGAGTGTTAGGTGCTTCTGAAAATCAGGATGTATCAGATTTTTATTTACTTTCTCAACAGAAACAACATCCACTCATACAACTATATTACACAATTGACTGTATAGTTTATTTGTATTATATGTACAGTGATATTTTTTCTTTCTATTAACAAGCTCAACATTAAAGAAATTAATTCCCCATGGATAATAAATTAAAATGAAAACACCCAGAAAAGACAAAACCTATGAAAAGCAGATGGTGTCACATATAAAATGCCATAAATTTTTATTCATCTGTGTAAAAAGGTTGAGATGTTCCCAGCTTTAATGTAAATTCTACTCATCCACCCCATCAAAATATCACAACTGTATTAATGATTGCAACAAATGATTTTCTGCTCCCTAATCCAAACCCAACACACGTGTCTCAGCAGAGGCTGGGAGGAACTGTGCATGCTTCTACATTACAGTAAGCCTGCAGTGGAACTATTGCTCTTCACATCAAAAGTAAACTTGTAAACTCATTACTTTGCTTATGTTTTCTACTTCTGCTGCCACTGAACTTGCTTCCTAATATCTGATTTATATTTGGGCAAAGAGTAAGAATCCCTAATGACTACCCCTGGGTCTAGTTTAACAATGGATCTTTAAGAATGTTTTGCCTTTTACCTTTGATCTTACAATTAATTTTTTTCAAATGTCATCTGTCACAGTCTGGACATTAAGCTGTATTTACTGTTTCTAAGTTCAGTGCTTTAATCACAGAAAAAAAAATCTAATTAGGTTATATTTAAGAAGGTATTGACACATGAAATATGTGGCCAACGTCGATTCATGTATGTCCATATCAGAATTCATATCTGAGCCTGAATTCCACTGAGCCCAGAACAGCTCCAGTGCTCAAAATCGCATTCTGGTACATCAAAACCTGCTGCTGATATATCTTGTCAGCTGTCCAGCCCCAAATTAGCACTGCTGGACTGCATCATATCATGATAGTAGACACACAAGTGAAAGATGCTCATGGGTTTAGAGTTAACAGTTAATGCCAGCTTACTCCCACATGTAAAGCTTGTTAAAGAAAATATACTATAGCATTTAAGCAAAAACTTAACAGTATGGAAAATAAAATATGCATCTATAGAATGCAAAACTAGAGTGTTTCCAGGGGTGAACTCTGAATTCTTACTGGGAAAGATACTTTTCAAGTAATGACACCATGGGGGCTACCAACCCTTCTCAGTTATCCTCTGAGTCAGTAATGATTTTATAACTGCTGGAATGACATGGCTCAGTACATCTGGTGTGACTCATGGACATCATTAGCTTCAAACCCATGAAAAGAATTCTTTCTTCCACTGTTTTTATAGTATTAGCTGCAGCAGTTTTACAGTAATTTGCATACAGTCATCTTTACATGTCCTCCGTGGAATAATATATTTATGTTATTTCTGCCATTCAAAGTCTTATGGTGGCTCTAAAGGCCTTTTCAAAAGTATAGCATGCCACAATTGAAGCTTCAGACCTATATAATACATATAATACTTTGTATTTAGACTTTTAAAAGATAGGGAAGTACCACATATGTCATCAACTTTTTTTTCTTTCTTTAGACATGATGTCACCAACTTAATTTATTTTGATACCAACTTCTGCTGCACACAGGTGTTATTCTGGGTATCTATGGGCTTCTTTATCTCTATATATAGAGAACAAACAGATCACATGAAGAATGAGTAAAAGAATAATCAGACACTCAGCTATTTTTAGTAGAAGGAGGAACTGTGGAATACCTAATCAGGGACGTTCCATGACATTCCACGTAAAATGGAAGCATTTCAAATGAAAGATGACTAAAAGTATTCATTATCACAGTCTGCCCAATCACAGTCTGTGATTGGATTTTTCTGCAAAACAGGTAGGGTGACAAATCCTGGGTTTTTACTCACTTTTGATTCAAGAGAACACACTGAACTTGGGCCAATAACTGGCCATTTGTCTATGACAATTTACCCTCCATCATGTGTCACATGTGCAAACAGAAGTACATGTTCACATTTACATGTTCAACCTTTTTGAAGACTGGTCCTTAAACAAGGACACAGAATGAATCAGTAAATCAAGTAAATAATAATTTACTTTTTTTGTTCACTTCAGTTTTTGTATGCAATACTACAGTCATACTACAATAACAGTGTTCAACATTATGTTAGAGTACACTTAATTTTATTTTCTGTTTTGTGTCATCCATCTCTGAGGTTTTAATGTCTTATTCTCAACACAATTAAAATAGAAAACTTACATCTCTTTCTATAATGTGATTATAGCTTTTTTATCATTCCCTCCAGTATAGTGTCACAAGGAATTTTCTTCTGCTTCATCTACAATTTAATTTCCTTTTTAATTGGCATTGTGTAGTATGGTGTTTGTCAGGAATCTCACATTTACATTTTTATACCTGCATGTATTTTCATAACAAGAAAAATTAAAAGTCAGTGAAGAGATTAATGCAAATATTATCTGACTGGGAGATCTTTAGGTCCCAAACTATAACTTTCTCTATGTGTCTATTGTATTTTCCTGAACTCAAAATTCTAAAGAAAGCCATAACCCTGCCTTTTTCCTTGGTCAACTTATAGTAAATTAGACTTGCCTCACTTTTCTGCACTGACTAAGTGAATCACAATCTAATACCATATTTCAATTAGGTTTCACAAGTTGTCTTTATGTTAAGACTTTTTACATTAGTTAATCTATATATAGAGAGTTAAATTCAAAAGATATTTAATTAAAATCAACTAAACTGCCAGCATAGCTCAACACAAAATTACAAACCTTGTATTATTGCAAATCTTGAACGTAACTAGGAATATCAGTCTGGATAACAAATTCCTCCCCCAGAAAAGACATTTGGCTGTCGTTGCTTGTCAGTGAATACTTTGCAGAGCAAAAGATATTGCTTCTTGAGGACATTAGAGATCTCAACTTTCCAGAGCAGTTCTAGGGTTCTGCATGATTTTGGCACCCATCACGACAGAGTAGAGCTTGAAGTGAGGGGTTCTCAGATTTTCCTTAGGTCTGTCTTTCCCAGATATTTAGCGAAGGCTTGGATACAGCTCCATGGGCTAAACAGGTGATGGAGGGAAACTTCGTATCATGACAGAGTGTTTAAAATCCAGTTCATGACTCACTAATGTGATACCCATTTCCTTGATTCTGCTGTTTCAACTTAAGCTATTGTGTCCTGTGAGGATCATAATTCAAGTGAAAACAAGGCTAACATTCCACAATCATAGTAATTTCACAACTATAAGGCTCACCAGATTATAAGGTGCACTTCTGGGTTACCAACAATTTTCTGAAATTTATCCATATATAAGGCCCACCGGACTATAAGACACACTTTTTTTTTTTTGCAGCAAGGATCTACGGGAAACAAAGAAATGAATTAGTAACAGAATTGCGTGATCCCGGGATTTACTGGCAGGTGCTCAATTTGCAAACATTTTTCACTGATCGGCGCGGCCTTTAAATGCAGTCAAAGGCGCCCTCCCTGCTGTGGGCCGTGGAACTCCCACTTGGCTCTGCGGCTGCTGTGGCTCCGTGGCTCACCTCACCTCACACTTCCAGGTTGGCAAATTTCTGAACTTTGTCCATACATAAGGCGCACCAGATCATAAGGTGCACTTCCAAGTTTTGATGAAAATTTTAGTCAAAAGGTGCTCCTTGTTGTCGTGAAATTACTGTATAAGCAACAGAGATGTGAATGAGCTGAGTCAGTATTTTAAGAATCTACTTTTTAAGTAAAGGTACTTTTTTGCAGTGAGACTGCCAAAAGTAAGTGTCTCACTGCACCTAAGGTAGAGGGCTGTCTTTTTTTGTCTGGTTGTTTCTGGGAGTGAATCACAGTCACAAGGACTTGGAGCAAAGACAAGACACTTCTGGGATTCCTTAAAGATATTGCGTCATCTCATGATCCCATGGTTATTATTATCAATGTTTTACTTCACTGTAGTTTCAGAGTTGCGATCTTTCACATGTTATTTCTAAAATATAAACATAGAAGAAAGGCACTAAAATGTCAACCAAAGTTCAATCAACAGGTTCTCCAGCTGAAGCATGATCAGTGCCCTTCAGGTCGTATTTGGGTGCTGATGTGTAATGCTACTTTATAAGTGAACAAAGAAATCTGACATACGTGTTTAACCTCGAGAAAAAGGAGAGTGAGAATGGCAATGTTATTTCCAGCTCTATAAAATTATGAGGTGCTTAAGATAAATTCTGTTCCATTAACATACTTCCTGAGTTTTTCATTTTACTTTGTTCACTAGTCAGGGGAGGCACTAGATTTGACTAGAACACCTACAGCTGGTAAGAGAGAAGAAAGTGAAAGAACCTATTTTTACTTGTGAAATGCACTGAACTAAATAATTAATGCTGTGCAGTCTAATTTCTTAGTCCAGAACATCAGCTTTTATAATATGTGCAAAATCTGAAACACATTCCACCTTTATTTTTGGAAATAAATACATGTGTTAATTGTAGATTGCAGATTTTATAACTGGATGAAATTCCAATATATTCATATGGAAAAACAAAATATTGATATTCATAATTAAAAATACAATTTGCTTTCTATAACCTAAATAAAAGCTTGCTTACATAAATAATGAAAGAGTTTAAGTTCTTGGGGTCAAATTTATAGTGTGGTGGGTGCATGCAGCTGTATTTGCATGCAACTATAATTAAAAATCTGTCTTAATGAGGATAAGTTAGAGGACTTCCATTATTTAGAAATAAAAAAACAATTAGTACATGAGAAAAATAGAAGAGACCTTATTTATTATTAAGCTTCTTCTATGGAAAACAATAACAAGTAAAATAATGATGCTGTAAATGGTAATTTAAGAAAGAGCATGTAATCTTCTTATTCACTAAAGTATAAAGCAATTCAACAGCTCCTGGTCAAATATGTTAAAGTGCCAGTGTGGCAGGAGGATAATCCATGGTCCAAAAGCCATATCCATTGTCCAGAAGGATCTGTTAACTCTCAAATTTCCTCAAGACAGAGAACTTCTTGGTGACCTAGTGCTGGTGCTGTGACTCTCTATCACATCAACACACAGAGTTCTGTATGCGTTTTGGATAAAGAAGAAGGGTTTATTATATGAGTCTGCATGTATCTACTGATCACTGTGTGAAGACTCCTGGCAATGAGGGTAAATTAGCAGAAATTTTTGCCCCTTCTTTTTTTTTGGTCATAGTCAGTATACCAAGACTGCATGTCTCAACAGTGGAAGGAGACACAGGACATGTTGTATCTTATTCTTGCTTTGCCTTACCTTGTCTCTATGCAGGAACAAAGAGTAAAGCTGCCACTCAAAACAAGAGATGGGGTGCTGTCAGGTAGTGGTTGTTTTCTTTAAAAGGGTTGAGCAGTAATTAGTTGCTATGAAGTTTTTACTGTAAAGGCACATCAGTCTTGAAAGGCAAGGAGTCACAGGTGTTAAAGTCCATGCTGAAAGTTTTTGGAAAATAGTTCTAAATAGAAGTGAAGTCCCCATTAGAAGCTGCTCCTGTTGAGGTCCTAGGAGGTACAAAATTGCTGTGGCAGCTCCTGTCTTGTTTGGGCAATGATGATGGCAGTGAGGAGAGAGGAAAAACAAGAGGGCAGGAGCAAATATCTTCCCAGTGCTTAGATTCTTATACACAAATTACCCAATGAGCTAAAAACATGAATCCAAACCGTTTCTTTTTAACTATTAGAATTTTAGTTTCTTATCACACCAGGTTACGTATAAACTACACATATGGTCTATCTTGTTCTATCCAAAAAATGTATGCAATATTCTTTCTATGGTTTTATTATGTCTAAAACTGTGTTCTTGGAGCCTCCACGGAAACTTGTTTTCAACACTAGAGTCTAGGACTATGTTTTTTCCACCTTCACTAGAAGTTGCACTTCTGCACTGGTATCTAAGACCTTTACTCTTTAAAGCACTTAAAACATATTCTTACTTACTTATTCTAAAACTTAAACTTACACCTCTATTTTATGTGTGAGTGGCTTAGTATACTTCAATCCATCCAAAGGGTTTGATTCAATCCCTGCACTCTGATTTCTTTCTGAATTCTTCAGAGAGACCTTTGATTTACAGACTCCAACAGGGTGGCCCCACTGAAAGGGAGAAGCACATCACAGACTTGCATCTCAGGGCACCTGATGAGTATTACTCTGCAAAGGACCAAACCCTTCACTCAGTGCATGTCTTGTAAACACCAGAGACAGAACAGTGGTAATTCTGGGGTTGGTAGGGAAGGTGACTCTGGAAAGTGGCATTTCTCTGTCCTCACAGCTCCACTATATGGCAATGTGGGAGATATGTTGGTCTGGTTTGTTTAAACATACCACAAACCATGTGGTAACTGATGGTATTGTCACATAGCAAAGTTAAGTTTCAGGGCTAGACAGGTCTTCTACTCCTGGTGATTTTTTCAAATTCTCATTTCACTGTCACTGGGTTTAACTTGGGGAAAGAAACCAAGCTTAAGAGAGCAGGAGAAAGATCCCTGAAAGTACAGCCCCTGTGTCTAGATATTTTTCCTCTTTCCTTTACTTTTTCTAATGTTTTATTTGCTTCATACTTGAAGAGTTCCTAACAAAGTGTGTACAATTTCTTGAAGTTCTGTGGCCCTTGTCACTCTCCTTTTAGGGTTGAGTTGCCTAAGATCCAGGACCAGTTCTGATTCAGCACAGCTGCATAACCTTGGTGTGTACTCCCAAGCAGACAGCTGAGAGAAAGCATGTAGCCTGCAGCCATGTGAGATAAGAAAGATTGCTGAGATGGGGATAGGCAGCAGTTCAAAGATTCAAGAGGAAAAATGTTGACATGAAAAGGCATAAATTCCTCAGAAAGAAAACAAAGAATAGGAAGGTGCTAACTCAGCAACATCAAGGGCTGCCCATCCCAAGGAGACCAACCCTTCCCCATCTGGCTGACAACTGCTTGTCCAGCGAGCTCACTGGGTGTGGCAAGCCTATTAATGTCTAGTGCAGCAGTCCTCATCAGCCTTAGCTATTTATTATGTCTATTAGGAAACAAGTGTGGAGTTTCTTTACAGGTGGCAGAATTAGCCTGATCAAACCTGTGAAGGCAGTGGAAGAGAATTACTCCCTGCTTCACTTTCCCCACCCCCTCCAAGCTCTCTTGCTAGAGCTACTTGTTTTTCATAAGCCTGCCTTCCTCCTCCAAATACAGATTGCTCATTTGAGGTTGAGCAGCAGACTTTGAATCTTCCGTTTTACTTCAGGAGATGGAAGGCATTTGCCTTCCTAGCCCCTTGACCACACCTTCTCCTTGTTTTCATGAACTTCTGGCACGGTTATGATGTAGTAAATATTTCTATTTGCTCTCTCAGCTAAAATTGTACTGGAAAATACTCAAGCTATAACCTGCGTAATAGTGCCAAAACTGTGATGAAATAATTTTCTACTTCAATTTGTATCCAAAGATTTCCCAAATATAATTTAAATGACACACTTGCACAGAAGTTGCAAAACCAAAGTCAGCCTATTTGCTAAATTTTCACAATAGAGGAAATTCAACAATGACATGCTCAATACTTTCTAATTAATTTTTTTTAAACAACTAAATATCATTTTGTTAATGTGCACTTCACAGTGAATGTCATTCAAGCTGGCATTGCAGAGATCAAGAATGATCACAGATGTCAGGTTGTTGATGAAGATAAACATGATTATTACATATGCTTTGGGTACCTACAGCAATTGACCCTGATTTTTAGTTAATATACCAGTCCACTCAGCTTTTATTGGTGTAGGAAAACATGAAGGAGGGAACATGTCCAATGTCAGTTTGTCAGTTCAATTTCTTGTCATTGAATAAAATAAGTACACACTTGTCATTTCATTTGCTTGGGGAAGGCATGTTAATGGACTACTAAAGAGTATTCCTTCCACTTCACCACCTTTACACCTCATTTATCTGTCAAAACACAAAAGCCAGGAGTAGATAGGAGCACGGTCTATGGATTCATTCTCATCCATCTTATTCTTTAATGAATGAGCAACAAAATATACACAAAAGATGTACACAGCACTGTATTCAAAATTCTGTATAATTTACAAATGGGCACCTGATAAAGCACAGAACATGTAATAAATGGCTGCTGAAGGCATGTGAATAGATGGGCCAGCAGGGATTTATGGTAGCTTTCTTCCTCTACTTGTTTTCATGATAAGTACTGTATATAATCTAAATCCCTGGGAATACTTTCTATGCAAGCCATTGTCAGCAGTCCTGAAGAATCTGCAGGTTTGAATAGTGACCTTGAAAGATGCCTTTGAAAAACACACCATTAAAATCACACCATTCTCACTAATCAAGTCAGGACTTCTTAGACGGGAAAGTATCATCAGCTCATGTGGATATGGAATTATAAGATTAAATGTAATTGTTCACACTCAGCTGCAGGAAACCTGCCAGTAGTGTTTCAAGAAAATGCACAGGCTAATTAGTTGGTGCTTTTTATTTTGGAGACTTAATTCAAGACTGATAATTACCATTCACATTTTTCTTTCTTTTTGAAAATATGAACTTTTAAAATTACCTTCCAGTTACAAACTAAGGGGAAGGCTCCTTTAATGAAAGGGGAAAATTTCTGTTGTATTGGATGCACAGTTAAAAACTTAGACATCTAAGGTACTCTTAGACGATGGCAAGCTTCACAGAACAAAACCTACGAGCACAACAAAAGAGAAGATCAAGCCTTATGACATACACAGTGAATTATCTTATGAACTCGATCCAAAGCATTCACTGAAGTCAATAAATCTCTCCTCATTTATTCAATTTCAACATGACTTGTAAGGACATCCTGAGCTGCATCCTGAGCTGCTCTTCTAAAAAGCACTTTATTTACTTGGGCTTAAAGCTACAGATTAATAGAGTGACCTGGCTTCCATTTTAGGCATAGCCTACCCAAACCTAGCTTGGAACCTGGACAGAAAGATTGGTAGATTAGATAGACAGACAGACAGATAGATAGATAGATAGATATTCACTAGTAAAAATTTTGCTCCTGCTTTAAGCAGGGCAACAACACTACTTTGCAGGAGTTAGAAACTGTATAACAGGACACAGGTGTTGACAAAAGTCTTTAGTAACTTCCCACAGCTCTCACTAATACTTGGATTGGCCACTTTTGAACCTCTTCAGCCTTCTTTTCCATGCTTGCTTTCCAGTTTGCCTTTCAGTGTGTAAATTTTCAGACATTCTCAATGTATTTCTACTTACCATTTAAAGCAACAAACACCTGAAGATGCCACCTAGAGAAGCCAACAGTTCCATGTACAGCTGTTAGAAACTGGAACTAGTTCTTTGGCAGATTGCTGAGATGAAGCTAGTTCGTTTTCTTGAGTTTAAAGATGAGCAAGCTACTGGATGGGGGAAGTATTTCTATGCACTAATGTTGGGTGTGGGTTACCCCCCCGCCCCCCGGTGCTCTTGACACACCTTTCTTGCTGGGTTATCTCTAAATGATTAAACCAGCTAGTAGTTGCTAAAAAGGTTATTTATTGTAAAAGTGCATCAGTCTTCAAAGGCACAGTCATAGACATTAAAGTCCATGCTAAGTTTTAGCATAAAGTCCCAAACAAAAGCAGGAGCCCTCCCCGGGGGTCCCGGAGAGGCTGGTGCTGCTGCCAGAGCTCCTGTCTTCTTCTTGGGTGTTGGAGACGCTGGCAGGCACAGCAAAGCCATGGCAAAAAGCAGAGGCAAAAGCAAAAAGCAAGGGCAAAAAGCACTAACTCTACTTAATACATGATCTTATATAGGATTTTTCCAACAAGCTAACATGTAAATTCACACCATTACCTCTCAATCTATAAAAATACTAATTTCTTAACATGTTAGGTTACGTATAAACTACCTATACGATCTATCTTGTTCTATCTGAAAAATGTAAGCAATATTCTCACTGAAGTTCTATTTTGTCAAAGTAATGTCTAGCAAGGAGCTTTTGGAGCCTCTACTGAAAACATTAGTGTGTTTTTTAACCTTCACGAGAACTTGTTCTTCTACTTTGGTATCTTAAACCTTTTACCTACTAAAAACGCTACAGCTCTCACTGAAACTTACTTACAGACTGACTGACTTACTTACTTATTTATCCTAAAACTCAAACTTGCATCTAAACTTACACTCAAACTTATGCTTATTCTTTTACCTAAACTCCCATTCTATGTGTGGATGGCTTAACATGTTTCAATCCATCCAAGGGCTTTAATTCAATTCCTGCACTCTGGCTTCTGCCTGAAGGATTCTGGCAGGCCCATGTTTCACTGAGTCCAACAGCTGGGTAAGGAGTAATCTCATTGCTGCTAATTAAGAGAAGCTAGAAATTTCTGGAACTATTTTCACTCTCCACCCTGGCTTGGTTATCCTGTGCGCCTAGCAGATGCTAGAGAAAGGGGTGGATCTGTGATCACTATGTTTTAAGTTACTATAATAATGTTACTCAAAGTCTGTAGCTGCTCTGCAAGAAAATATTGAGTAACACAATCCATGTAGGTGGTTTTGCCCCTTTTTAATAATATTTTTTATTATATTTTCCTTCTTAATAATGAAAATAATTGCTCCTCCCTGAAAGTTGAGAGTTTCAGCAGCATTCTAGTAGGTTGTTAGGTTTGGGTTATGTATGGCTTCTACCAGCACAGCTAACCAGTGACATCCACAGTTCATTGGTTTAGGCACTTCTTACCTTCTCATGTGAACAAAATATCCTAATATATACTTTATACTAATAGAAATAACTAGTGTGAGAAACTAAGTTGTATTTCTACAACTGTACCAAAAGAGTGAAGTTACTAAAAACTTCTTAGTGGCTTTAAACTTAAATTTAAAGTACAATTTTCTCAAGCAGATATAAATTTTGCAAAAAGTTATTTGAGCTCCATAAAAATTAAGACTACCAGAAGAAGAAAATTAATGTTTTAGGTTGTAAACTTTTGAGTGTGAATGTTTAAAGGTGGGTAGGAAGAATGTTTCTTCTTTGAAACTTTCTCTAGTCTTTTGCCAGGGAAAGAAAATGGACTTCCCATGGGTATTTTGCAGCATGTGAAAATTTCTAGGAAGCTCCAAAATAACTACATCAATCCAGATTACCGAAACAGGAGTTTAGACATATTTACAGCTTTAAAAGAGACAAGGACCTCTGGGTCAACTATGCTATGGTATGTACATCCACAGGCATTTATAGGAATTTATAACTAATCTGAGTTGCAAAAAGAAGAGTTGACCACAGCCTAAAAACAGAATCTTCATTTAGCTTTGACATTGGGCTATTCACTGTGTTCGATAAATAATTCAAATCAAGATTTTGATCAAGACAGTATTCAGAAAGTCAACAATAATTATAGAATGCACTTGCTTCCACTAGATCTTCAAATGTCATTGTGGCAGTGTCATATTGAGTGGTGACTGGTGGCAACAATTTTCATATTGGTGGTAACAGCTACTTAATTCCTGTTTCTAGTTAGATTTTGAGACAATATGTTGGGGTTTTATTAGACAAATCTTTCTTTATGAATGTATGAGTGTATGGTTGCTGGGCTTTGGGATAGATGGCATACTTTTTAAATGCTAGGAAAACCTTTTCTTTTTAATATCTCTATTCTCTTTAGCACAGTGAATGTTAATACTGTGTTTCAAAAAAACCTTCTTATAAAGTTTGTTTTGGAAGTCTTCTAGGTAAAACTGGGAATTAACTAATAGCCCAGCTATAATCCAGTGTCCAGAGTGATTTTGTTGCAAACTCCAAATTTGTTTTTTGCTGTTGATCTGTATCTTGCAAACCTCCGAAAGTTTAAAATGCTTCCTTAGGATTAGTTGATGGAAATTCAGAAGAGGAACTTAAACTTAAGTGAAAATCAGGCATGGCAGATACAGGGAAGAGCAATGATGTTTGTTGGTCAATTCTGTGCATGCTGAATGTATAAAAATCACATTCTCAGGAACACTGAGGGTCTGTTGAGACTGGTGATCAAGTTGCCAGTAAAGTAGTTGATTTTGCTAAACTTGTAGTCTACGTGGGAAAGGTATCTGACTACAAACCAGTAGATAGCAATGACTCTGAAGAGCACAGGTGTGTTCAGGATGCTCTTCTTCAGGTTATACAATTTGACTGTCACCTCTGCTACCACAAAGGGTGCTGTGTTGCTCTCTTTAAGAGGCTTTTGTAGCCTGTGTGCAGCTCTGATGTGGTGCTTCTCTCTTGTGTCTTGGCTACAAGTCACATTTATGTTAATGACACAATCTATCTGGAATCAATTCCAAGCTATTAAATCTGCTCAGCACAGGCATGAGTGCTGTGGATCAGGCATTGTTTTCAGTCCTTTCGGAGATTTCACGCCTCTTGAGGTGTGGTTTGGAGGTGAAAATCTCTAACTAGCTGTAGCTCAGCATTGTCTCCTTTGTCTGGGACAGGATGTCTAGAAGAGATGGATGGCCTTCCCATTTAAAAGTGTAGTCTTACCTCTAAGTTAGTAACTTTCATCCTTCAACTCATATCACCTTATTTTTTGTTTTGGGAATTGTAAGTGAAATCCCCATGTGTAATCTGATTATTGTTAGTTTCATTCTGGAAAATTTCCTTGTACCTATGTTGTGTTCTGTGCCTGCCACACTTTCTTGGTTAGCTCAATTTGTGCCATTAAACTGGGAAGTTAGCATGTAAATTTTTAACTTCCCTTCTATGAGATAAATTTTGAAAAGTGCTGAGTATTCTAAACCATATTTAGCATGGCTTTTAAAATGCTACAAGGTGGCACTTTGAAAGCACAAGATGTCTAAGAAACAACATTTCTTTAAGTCCCTTTATGGTGAGAGGGCTCAGAGTCAGGATTTCAGCTTCACAAGATCCCTGTTTCAAAAAGAATTAAATAATTTTAGCAGTGGCTTGTCAGCTCTACTTAGCCTAAAGTTTCAGTTTCTCTGACTATCAATGCATTCCCTCCCTGTTGATATATTATCACCTTCTGAAGGGTCTCACAGTGATGCACTTAACACTTCCAATAATGACTGCAGACAGTGGAAGTTGGTGACAAATGATGTCTTTCAGAAGCTATACTGGAGAGAAAGGAGCAAGAGAAGAATGGCTAAAACAGTTATTCTTGAGATGACTTAAAAAACAGTGCATGTGTAGTTATAGAAAGTACTAGACTGTAATTTTTAATATATTTGTATTGTCATGCAAGGAATTGTTGGTTAAATATATATGGATCAAAGTGTGCTAAATACATTAAAAACCAATTTCGTGTTTGGAATCAGAAGTACATGTACCTTGACTTTTGTTAGCTCCAAGAATTTAGTATAATATTGAAGTTTGTGATAATTTGAATATTGGATGGGTCAATGATGTAGTATGAATTTAATCAAACAAAAGCACAAAGAGGGCTGGGTAACTTGGCTCTCAACTCATGTAGGCTGTTATTAATATAATCTTCTGATTCCATTCCTCTCTTTTCCAATTGCACCAACAATTTGGCATGCATAGTAAGAAGTTATTATGGATTCTGCAGCAGCCTTCCTGTTGCATGGTACAGATAACACAAATCTTGTTAACAGTCTGACAAAATATAAATGGCTTCATAATGAACTGCCACACTTTTAATATCTCCACAACTTCAGAAATGTTATCTGGCAACTGCACGGGGCTAAAGTTATGCTTTTAGAAGGCTGAAATTTAGTACCATACTTGCACCTATCGTGTGTCCTCCGCCCCCCAATGTTTTTCTTAGCACAAAACAATAATTAAACTTTATCTTCTGTATCAAACACAGGCAAGTCCTTCCATTTAATTATGATCATGTGGGGAATATGATAAAGCATAGCTTTTAAAACTGATAATATTTTGCAATTTTTAGAGGAATCACCAAAACTCAAACTCTTCCTGATTTTCCATGTTTTAGTGACTATGTTGAAATTATCTCATAATCTTGACAGGATATATCCTATTGCTAGGTACCCTCATGAGACAGACCTGGGTACTCCCAAGGCACAGGCAGGGTGTGGGAGAGCTGCAGAATGGGGAGCACAGGAATGCTCAGCTGGGAAGAAGAGCAGGAAGTATCTTGCGAAGTGATTCACTCCACTGAGCACTGAGAAAGGCTCTAGAAAGGAAAGGTAGGAAATATGTACAGGCAGGAACGACACAACAGATTCTTGAACTGTAGGGTGGTGTAGGTCAAGCAGGACCAGCTGGAGGTGAACAGGACTAGAAAATGAGGCTGCAAGGCAACCAGAAGGTTATGGGACAGGAATGCAGGCACTGAGAAAAGGAGTTTATAATCTTCTTCTCCAGGACCAGGAAAACAAGATTGGAAATAAAATTTGATTTATTTGGCTCCAAGTTATAAAGTAAAAAAATATTCCCAATATGCAAAACTTATTTTCCTTAATCCTATCTTTTTTATATGCAAACTATTTGGTCAGTAAGAAAAAGCAGTCTGGAGCCTTTGCACTGGGGATGTTGTATAGGGACCAAATGCTGAAGTAAGGGGTTGTAGATGCCCTACTCATTTACAGCATCAGACTCTGGACTTCTTTCACCATAGAAAGAGATTTTTCACAGTTTACATCTCAAATCCTGTCACTTATTCACTTGTATCCTTTGTTTAACAACAACATGCTTTTTGTTTCATACAAACTTTAAGTATGGCACAAGGTGACATTGGTATTTTAAGGATTTTTGTCCCTTGGGGCAAAAAAAAAGGAAGGATAACACAGCTTGTGATATTATTTATGGCAGACAAATTTTTTTGCTGTTGCAAAGAAAATGTTTATAAAATGAGCCTAACATTCTGGGAAAAAAACAAACCACAACAACAGACCCCAAAACCCTCACCTCCCCTGCCCTTAGGTATTTTTCACAGGACATGAATTGCGGACGTTTTCGTGATGTCTACAGTTATTTTCTGGTTTGAGCTAGATTCTGTGGCTTTACCTGGTGGAGTAATTTCTTATTTTGAATTGTTCCACTGTAGTAAACAGAGCTGGTCATGAGATATTACTCAGTCAAGGCAGAAGTGCCAGAATCCACTGACATTTCAGTTTTGCATGTGATTGGCCATCTAATTTTCAGATATTGTTTTGTAAAATGCATGATGGCAGGTTTTAGAATAGGTGAGTAAGAACCAACAAATAGCAACAGGTAGCAATTGTTTTTGCTCTGAGAGAATACCCTTGTTTCTTTGTGAGTGCAGGTATTCATATGAAAAATAGCCCTTCAGCAAGCATTTGTGTGAACAAAAAGCCCGTTTGTATGAACGCTCATAAATAAAAAATCATAAGAGTTGTAAACATGGTTGAACTGAATAGTCACTTTGCATTCAAATGAGCATTAGCAGACACTGAGCAAAGGGAAAGCTGCTGTAGGAGGGTTTCTTGCTCAGGGAATTTCTCAGCAATCACAGAAGGTGTTTCAGGCTAAGTTGTGAGGACAGAGAGCTCTGTCTTTGACAAGTGTATAAAACAATGTAGACTTCTGACCTTGAACAGCTTGGACATTCCTATTTTCTTCTTCTGCTACATGCTGGTAGAAAGCTCAGTCCTGTCTGAAGTCATCAGCAGTGGATAATCAGCTGCAGGAACTGGAGAATCATCACAGAGAGTTCTGGCTGTGTGAAATGGATGGGGTGTTTATCTAATACATGGCTGACTTGTGTTCACTTCTGTGCACCTGAGCTGTAGTTTTGAAGTAGGTGCTGAAGAAATGGAATGATAGTTGTGTAACTTTAGGAGATGACTTGTTCAAATGTGTGTTTCAAGTCTCCTCTAAGAGAGTAATATCTCTGATAACTGTGTGGCCTTTAGATCAAAAGTGAGGAAGAATATCTCTGTTTCCAAGGAGACCAAAGCAGTTCAGACCACAAGAATGACAAATACTACACTGGAACTAAACAACGACTAAGACTCTTCACAAAGAACTTAATTTACCTTGCACCTCCTACCAGATAGGAAACTCCACGTGTTGCATGTGTAACACAAGCTTGTCAGGCTTCTTGGACTGATTTCAAAAGGCCATGGCTCTGCCCAGGTTCCGAGGGCTAAATTGGTAGTGGTGAACCAGCAAGCCAAAGGACAAACTAGAGCTTTTAATTACTTATACAGCTAATTGTTGGCAGACTCCCCACTCCAGGTTTGATCCAGACCGATCAGTAGCCATCCACCTATGGAACCCTGAACCTTGGTTCAAGGGCATTAACAGAGGCTGGACATAAATTCCAATAGCAAAATGTAAATGCATTGGACTTGGAGATATATGACAGCAAAGGCAATCCCACATTGCTTATTTTAAAGGCCAGAGGATGGATAGGCTTTAGTGTGTGTTCCCTATTGGTAATAAAATAGCCTTTAGCAATAGTCCCTTAACTTTTCTTTTACTGGTAGTTCAATTCCCAAATTACTCCTGTCAGAGAAATCAGTATCTGGCCAACAGCAATGCCAGCTAGACCACAGGTGACTTCAAGAGAAGCATCAAGCAATGGTCTCTGCCCCCAGCAATGTCCCCTGAGAAAACTTCCAAGACATAACAATTGACCTAAACATAGTGAGGACCATGTGGTTCTGTACTTTTGCCATGCAATACTCTAGATATCATTTCTGCATAGAAGCAGAACCAGTATAGCATAGAAATAAACTTGCAATTTTTAAAGCTTTGCATGGGGTTTATTCATCTTTAGGTTAACTGCTGCATGCACAGAAGCACCCTAGGCAGAAGGAGCAAATATCCATAGACAGTTGTATACTAGAATTTTTACCAGAAGAAGCTGGGAAAGCTTTATTAACTGAGAAAAAATATTTAGATTAAAAATATTTGTCAATGTTTTGCAAAAAGAAATGAACCTCTGTTATTTTTCTTCATCCCTTTGCAGGTGAGCAACGAGTTTCCTTTTCCAGTGAAAAAAACCAAAACCCTGTGTATATGAAAAACAACTATATGGTGATGGCTTTGAACCACCAGATAGAGTAAGTGCATGCTGCAAGGATTGCAGAATGCTAGATTAAAATGTCCATCTTGATGTGGGTAAGCAAACAATGATACAACTTTGCTCTGACAATAAATTCAGACTGTCTTGGAGACTGACCTGTTTATGCAAGGTGCCGAGAGAAAATATTGCCCGAGTTTTCCTCTATCTCTTCCAGCAGTGGTTACATATTAACTATTCCTCAGTCAGCAGTGAGAAATGAAAAAATGCTACCTGTAATTTAACCTCTTCATGTAGGTTTTTGCTGTTCTGGCTGGTCTTGGGAGCTGTTTCAGAAGTCTCAGGAGCACTCTGTAAATGCATCAGCCTTGGTAATGTCATCATTTACAGGCATTGGAAGGGTTTTCTTCGGAAAGGTGCTGATATCACCTTCATCATCAGAGGTTGTCCACAGCAGCAGAAGCCTGTGGAGGGTGAGCAGGTAGCAGCTCAGTCAGTGGGAGAGGAAGAATTTGAGCTCATTCTGGTGCCTCACCACTGGTGGCTTCCAGTGTCTTCCACTGTCTGAACAATGAACTATCAGAAAACCTGTTCTCCTGGTCATGCCTTCATCTTTTTGTGAATGCAGTGAATGTCAGGTTTTTTTTCCATAATTTCAGAAAGGACCTCTTCACAACAACAAAGTTGCTTCAAGTAAAAATGGTTCTGCCTCACACTTCAGATGATCCAGAATACAAATCCTTCCGCGGGTAATAAAATGTTGTAGTCTTACAGGTCCTGTTTAGGGAAGGAAAGAAGAGTCTGTAACCGTCTAGATCCTAATGAGAAAAGAATATAATCAATTTTCCAGGGATATGCCACTATAAACAGGTATTTTTGTAGACAGAGAGGAGGGAGAGATTGAATTGTTTAGGTAAATTGAAATGGTGACCTCATAATTCCAGTCCTATTATCTACTTGTTAATGAGATGACACTGATCCAGTTTTAGCTCCCTAAAGTCTATGTGTCTGCTAAAAATGCAAATAGAAGGAATCATCTTCTGAGGGTATTTATCCCATTCCATTTTAAGAAGTCTGTGTGGTTTTGTTGAGACAGCTACAGTACACAGGACAAAGCTCACCCTGCTGTACCCAGTCCCTTGGACTGGAAAGATTGGCAAGCTTGGGCCTTTTTTTCAACTATGGAGTAGCATTATACTCTAATATTTTTACAAATTACTGTCTTGCATAATTAACCTCTTGACATAGAGATTTTCAAAAAATATATTGGTGCATGTGAAGCAAGATGAGGTCCTCGAAAGAATGAAGTCAGTTTAAAACTACTTGCTATAATTTTTTGTGAGAATATGAATGCTGCAACTGGAAAGCAGTTGGCTGATGCTTGTAGAGATAAGTCACTTGCTATTTAAGTAAGTGAAATGAAAAAAAGCCCATGGAAAACATTTTATTCCAAAGCAATATATAGGATCTGGTTGACATCACTGTAAAGCTGTGGATCCAGGATATGACAGCTACCAATTGAGAAATATCTTGTTTTCCTGTAAATATAGTTCTTGCTCTGCATTACTAAACTGTACAAATCTGTGAAACCAGCATAACAGACAGATTTTTTAATACATGTAAAAATGCAGGATACAGTCTGTCTTCTGTTCCAGCTTGCAAAGACAGCTTTAAATATCAATGATGCCACAGAAAGACAATACCGCATGGGCACCTTGCAGTGCACAAGGATAACTAGCTTAAAAACCATGCATTAATACACAGTATGTAAAATTAAATACTTCCTACATTCAAATTATGGATATCAGATTTTCATTTAGAACACCAGGGGAAAAAACCAAAAACAACAAACAACAAATCTACTTAAATTATCCTTTGGCTAAATGATCAAGTCGCAGCGATAAAAAAGGGTCCTGCTTTCCTGACAAAATTATGCTGCATCATGAATCATTCAGCTTTAAAAGAAATCAGGCATTGGATAAAAGTTAAACTTCATGCTGGTTTCTAATGGAGGAGGAGTACTCAAACCCAATTCCCTTTAAATTGCTCTTCTGTTAGAGGCATTAAAGTAATTCCTGCAAATATACGGGGGTTTTTTAGTAGGAAGCCTGAAGTTTAAAGCTTTTCATCCTTAGCTCACTACATAATACAGCCTTATTTTACAATTTAGTTTTTTAGCAAATTCAATCAAATACAGAACTCTTTAGAGAATTGTCAGTGTTATTCCAATATTTTCATGCTTTTAGCCATCAAGCTAAAATTTAATATTTAAGCAAATATCTTATTGGCAGTGATTTATCTTTATTGTGATAACACACTTTGGAGGTCTTGTATGAAGGCACTTCATAGAGTCTCTGCCCCAGTGAAGTCACAACCTCTCAAGGATATAGTTGGGTCAGAGAAACATTAGAGCATATTAAATGTACTGTGGTAGATAAACCCACCAAACTACTGATCTCAGTATTTCCAGGATTATTCTATAATGATATAATGGAAATCAAATAGGATTTCGTTAGGAAAAAAAACCCCAGACTATTAATGCTTATAATTAATTATATAAAGTGCAGGGAAAAATTAAAATCCAAGGCAGGATAATATATTTTTAAGTCACTTTTGGTTGCAGAGAAACAAAAGGAAAATATTCTAACTTTTGCACCTGGCAAGTTGCTTTTGAATTTAGTAGCAAACTCCACTAGTGTAGTATGAGTATGGTCTAGCCCCTGTATTTTGGATGTTTGTTGCTGAATTTGGTTTGCTTCACTAAACCTTGCTGGTGATCAGATAAGTACCAAGGTTGTCTATTGATCTAAAGTAATTGCTAGTGGTCATACTGACAAATTGATTTTCTACAGCAGAGTTTAGGGTCTAAGCCTTCTGATCTCATACTTCCTTTTTGTGACGATTTAAGTACGACTGTAGACAAGTGAGGTCTTTAAATATAGTGATCTTCTGTTTGCAGCACTTCTAGGGAACTGACAGCATCTCTTATCCCTTCTTCATGAGCTGTACCATTGGCACATACTTCTGTGGAACAGTTATAAAAAAGGAACAAAGCTTCATTTGCTAAACATAACTGCAATTCACTGTATCTTAATCCTTGGCTCAGATTCTTGGCTGTGCCTCAGAAACAGAGAAGGAGCCCAAGAAGACACTCTGGATCACTGTTATTTGTTTCTATGAAGATGAGAAATGGTCTTGCCCATTTTTCTGGCCATGACAGTGTTATCCTTCCCATATGCATATCCCTGGGTTATGTTCTCTTCTTGGCTACAAGAGTACAGAAGAGGAAATTTGAATCCAGGCTTCCAAGTCATATTTGTTTTGGAAAAATCTAACAGAAGGGACAGTATTCACTACTATGTGCATATGCAGGGCTAGAGTAAAGAAGGAGTGCTTTATCCAGCCTCAGCAAGCCAAAGGAATATGCACAGGAGTAGAGAGAGGCTGGAGTTTTTCTCCCTTGAACCAGTCTGTGTCAGCTGTCCTGGGCCATTAAGGTTTGTAGCCTCTAACCCAGTCACTCACTTGGCCTCCTGGAGAGCTCAGGGTGAGACAAACCTACCTGCTGGCCAGGGAGACTGCTGGGGGCTTCCCCCTGGTCCTGCTGCCAGCTGCATATTCAGCTGTGGTGCTCTGAGCCTTGCAGCTGCCTCGCCTTGTCCAGGACATGAATTCTTCCTTCTGGAAACCCTGCTTGACATCATTCCCAATGCTGTGACACCACCAGGGGTGAGCATTGGGCACCAGAAATGAAACAGGAGTCATTGCTGGGCTCATCTGAAATAGCATTAGTGACAGGTAACGGATAGGAATGCAGAAAAGTAGCTTTTGCAGAAACTCAAGATTACCCATTTAGAAAGAAATACTCTTTTAATGAATGCACCAGAGGGAAATTTTAGCTTTTCACAATCCAGCTAAATTCCCAAATCTCTGAGTGGTTTGTCAATGGTACTGAGGGTAAAAGCGAAAAATTAAGTACTTTTATTTATGATGTCTCCAATGTATATGAATTCCTGCTCTGAAATGTTTTATTGTCCCAGTTAAGCCACATCAGTATATTTCTTGTGCTTTGGTAAACACTAACATTTGTTCAGTTGAGAATTAGAAACTCTAAAAAAGACTGTTTCCATTAGATTTTTAATCTGCAGACCTGACTCTACTACAAAGAATCTTCTTAGAATGAGAAAGTGACTGCTTAGAGAAACGTGTCATTTTTCTGCACTTGTCTATTTGATTACTATTGTCAACATCATTAAAATTCTCACAGAGTCCCATACCAAGGGAATTGAATAAATGCAGAAATATTAGCATGGTTATATTAAATTGCAGCCATTTTACATTTTGATTTTAGTGAATGTTTTATTAATTACAATGATATCATTCATTTCTTGTGTTGAGGCTAATCTATACAGCATGCTTTTCTCCATCAAGCGGAACTTGGGAATGCTGCTCTGTATTGTTTGACAAGAGCAAAGCTGTAAAAGCATAAATGTTTGATACAGCTCTGCAGGGAAGTATATTTTTACTTAGCTGTTTTTTCAAAGTTATAATGGAAGAGCAATTCCCTGTTAAGTTATTCTTTTTTGTCACAAAAACAGAACATAAGCCTGCATTGCCATTCCATAACAGCATGGTTAAAAAGACTAGCCAGGGTGTTTTGCTCTTTTCTACTTTAACATATTTTTCCCTCCTTAGATTTCGTTAATGAAACGTTTATTTTGTTTCATTCTTTTTCAACTAGAACTTCTTTGCCTGCCTGCAGTCCTTGGTTGGAAGTGGTGGAGGTGGTTGTTTGGAAGTGACTTGAAATGGGGCATTAAGCTGAGCTCAGGGTACTGGAGTTCAGGAATGCAGAAACAACTCTCCCAAGGTTTCCAGAGCAAACCTTGTTTTCTGCACAGAATTGCCTGCAATCCAGGCCCTCAGCCCAACCTGGGCTGGAAGCACAATGGAGCTGCTGTGCTGTGAGCAGGGTGTGTTAAGAACCGAGCAGGTGGCAGCACAGGCTGCAGATTCATCACGGCAGCGAAGGAAGGAGTTGATCACCCTGCCCTGTTGAGAGGAGCAGCGAAGGAAAACACAGCACTCTCCTGCATGAGCAATTGGAGAGCCAAGAGCCAGCAGCTTGTGTGACAGCTGGTGCTGCTAGTTGTCCTGGAGGGCAATGCGGGTCTCCTCCTCTCCTTTTCCCTGCTCTGGACTAAGCTCTAATTAACCAGGCAAAAAAGAGCTTTGAGCAACAGTCTGGAAAACATCCCAAGACCCAAATGCTGAGATAATTTTTTTGTAAGTGGATAAATTAAAACTTAAGCAGAGGGACAATAGTCTTACCGTTTGTGATCTCTCATACCTTGTGGTCTTTGATGAAAACAGTGATCATGAGTTTTCTGTGACTAGTTAAAATAAGGAATCAAAATGTTGTTCTCCTTGTCAATGTCTATGATTACTTTTTTCCTTTCACTTCTTTCCCAGTTGTGACTTCAGCTGGCTTTTGTATGCATCGGTTTTAATACTTAGCCTATCTTCCCATTTTAAAATTAGAATCACAAGTGAAAATAAGAAAATTATATATGTGCTGCAAGAAAGGGAAAAGAAAAAACCTCCAGTAGTAGTTGGCACTCTCATTCATAATTGCTTATTCTATTTTCTCAAAAAGCAAATATTTGAGCAAACTGAGAGAAGAAGTTTCTAGTTATGACCCTCACTTTTGTTTTCTAAGAGGTTTAGGATATTCCTAAAAGAAATCCTTTCAAAATTTAAAAGGTCTAATTTGAGACATGAGCTCCATAGGATTGTATGTATGTTCATAGTAAAAAAATGGCACAAATGGAAGGGCAAAAAATAAGTAGAGGGAATTTATCTTCCTACTTAATTAAGAAAGTACTCTTCATATTGTTAAAATATGAAAACAAAAATCTCTTGAGTGTAAGTTCAAAATTGACTGGCTTTAGAATGGGTAAAGTATTGATGATGTAAAAGCTCAAATAGACAGAAGACCCTTGATTTTATTAAATTCCCATAATCTGGTTTCTTTTACTGTTTTCCCTCATCCACAAAGCAGCATGTCTGCTACCAAAAATGTTAATTGTGGCCCATAGCAATAATCCCTGTTGTGCTGGCTTTTGGAGTTAGTATTGGGACTTAAAAATTCCAACCCACCACCTCACCAAGAAAAAGAGGCTTAATTTGTTACACAAGTATTTTTGTGAAGCCAGGCCTTTTAGTTTTATAAAACCTTCAAGGTAGCATTGCATAACTCCCATGAACACTAAAAAAGCAAATTGCAAATGAGCATTTGTTTAATAGTCCTAGTTAGCTGAGGGTTTGATAGATACAATGAACAATATACACAATGTTTCACAGATAAATGAACATTTCACTGGAGAGGAAAGTGTCTGCAGATCACGCAGGATTTAGTGGAAGCCTTTCCATAGCTAAAAGGATCTTGCTGGACAGGCAGGCATACCTTAGCGACTTACTGACTAGCTTGGGAGGGGTACTGAAGAAATCCTTCTGGTAGTTACACAGTCTTCCCTAGAAGAACAGAGCTTGCCAGAAAAGTCTGTAGCAGAGGATTTTTACTCTTTCTTTACCTTTTCTTTCTTTACTGCTCCCTCCATTCCCTCTCTTTGGGTTTGAACTCAGACATGAGTTTCCTGCTAAGGTAGTCTCATCCTCTGCCTCACCTGCTTAATTTCCTGAATACTGGGATGGAATTTTTTTTTTTTTTCACTTATGGTTTGAGGAAACATATTGTCCTTCAGCGTCAACCAACTCTCCTGAGCTTTTGGTGATTCGGTACTCACAGAATCCTTCCTGCTTTTGTGCCCCCTAAACAAGGAAAAGCCTGAACTCTGATGTATTTATTATAGTACTTTTCCCCATTACTACTCTCAAGATCTTCTGGCTGGGACTACTCCACCATCTTATGGATAATCATTGGAGCCAAAATTGCCAGATTGTTACATCCTTGACCTGTTATGTGTTTGCAAACATCCTGGTTTTATTAGTCTAGTCTGCACCTTTGTTGAAAAGCAGTCGCCCGCACAAATAAGAAATATCTAATATTGCTTGTAACCAACAAAACATCCATATGGTTAGAGGCTCCCATGAGCACTAAAGTACACAAAAAAACACTCAAATCCAAAAGAAAAAAAAAAAAAAAAAAGAAGGGAGGCCCATTCTGGTTCTTGATATGGTGATCTGTAGCAGGTGCTCACCAAGATGTTCTGTTTGTTGACCCCTTGAATCAGATTCTGACTCATTGTCTATGGACAGTCATGTCTCCCATTCCAGAAAATTATGCATTTGAGCTACTGCTTCACACAGAATATACTTGTCCCACTCATCCTCCCTGACTGATCTTCCTGATTTTCCTTACTCAACCATCAGCTTTGTGCTGACTCACAGTGTGTCACCGTGCTTCTGATTATGTAATTGCTCTACATCTGCACAGAGATGTTTGGGGTTTTTCTGCATTTTTTGTATTTCTGTCGTATGAAATAGGCTCCTGGTCATCCAGCTTTTTTCTTATGACTGTGGCCCTTACTGTCTCACCCCCTGTGCTCTCCCACTCATCACTTCTTGCTCTTTTGTCTGTAGTCTTTAATCTCCATCTTCCAGTGAAGACAGACGCAGCGGTGGATTGGGGCAGAATTGGTCCCACTGATTTCTTGATGGCTGCATTTAAACTGTCAGGTAATTTTATATGGGCAACCAAGATATTATTTTGAAGTACCAAACTGAAACCTGGGGGGAAAAAAAAAGATAGGCTATAGTCTGAAGAATCCCCAAAATTTGTGAAGACCTGGATAAAAGATGGCAAAATAAGTGCATTGCTCAACAATTTTTTTTTTCTGCAGAGACCATAATGGGTGCAGATTTTTTTCCCAGTAACATAGTAATCGTCATCTTCTGTTGTGCTTCGCATGCAAACTGTTTTACAGTATTTCAGTGAATTACTGTGTTTCTCTTTGCTTAAACGGGGGAGGTTTATGCAGCAGTTCTGAGTTTGCTTTGCTAGTGATCCGTCGGTGTCAGTGCGAGGCCACATGGTGGAGTCAGAGCCGTGTTCTGCTGGTTCTGCTCCGATCCAGAGCCGTGTTCTGCCTGTTCTGCTGGATCAGAGCCGTGTTCGGCCTGTTCTGCTGGATCAGAG
>VRYO01002734.1:21935371-21955533 GCA_009812075.1 Sialia sialis
AACCTGGGCACTTTTTGCAATAATGGTCACTACCGAGACATTGTGTGTTTATGTTTATGATTTATTGAAACTAAAACTCAGAAGCACTGCCCTCCCACTGTTGGCTGGCTTGGTTGGATGTGTACTAAAAGTGAAAAGATCCTCTGAAAAGACCCATGAAAAGATGAAATTTAACCCTTCTTTGTCCCAACAAATTGTAAAGTGAGAACTGTTTAGGTTTGAATCAAATTCTAAATTAGCTTTAGAAATAATTTTTTTCTTAAAAAGCCAAAGCTGTGGAAGAGCTAATCAGCAAAAGGTTCTGCTCTCTGGCTTGGCTGATGGCTTCCCCTGCAGAGAACCCTGAGTACTTTTGGGGATGGGAGCACCCCAAATAGTTCTGTTCTCTCTGCCTGAGGGGTTCTAAACTATTCCTTCCTATAATGTAGTTTATTGCTTCAAGCACTAGCTTATATTCTTTGGATGAATGAATGGTAAATGTTTCTTTAGTGGAATATAAATGAGTGATTCTTGCTGCCATACATGTATATCTACAGTTTAGCGATTTAAGCCTTTTCTGTTGTTCCTTGCAGGAATTCTAGAATGAAAGAAAAATATCTGCATGTGTTGATTGCATATCATCAAGGAACAATTAACTGTAAATAAAAGCAGTGTGGCAAAATTTTGCATTCAAATATAAATTTAACTCATCAAGACTCCCAGCAGGCCTTAGAGTTACAGCTTTGATTTGAGGGGCAAAAACACCTTAATTTGTTAAAAGTGCTGGAAGAGAATAGATAGGCATTTGAAGAAGTATGGGGGTAAAAAAGGGACAAAGAAGATTGAAAATGAGCTCTGAACACATGGACATGGCAGAGATTTCTCACATGCAGAGAAGTTCAGGCTTGAGTTTTTGCTCCATGAGGTTTCATAACTGCTTATATTGTTTGAAGTGTGTTTTCAGAAGTGATGTCTGTTCATCACCAGAACCCCCCATAAATTCTTGTAAAATAACAGAGAGCAGCAAAATCTCTATAAATCTGTTGTGCCTGATGATCATTCCTGTTACTAATTCCAAACTGATCAATGATTTTGATTGTACCCTTAGAACTATTCTTCTAGCATTAAACACTTTCGTCTACAAGATTATAGGAAGATTGAGTGTGCCCCGGAAAATTTTTTTCTTAGTCTTTACTGTCTTAGATAAAAATATCAGTAACATACATCCAGAAATCTATTACTTTTCAAAAAAACCCAACAATCCATGGAGTCCTAACTCTTTCTTTAACTTATAAAAATTATGTTACTTTTTTATCTACTGTCATTTGCAATAAAGATTACTGTAGTTTCTGATAGATTTTTTTCCATCTTTAACTCAATGCAGGGCTTTGACAAAGAAGTAGTGATTTTTTAAAAAACCATTCACTGTATAAAGAGTTGGCTTTTATTTTCTTTTGTGAATTATTTCATTCTGAACCAAAACCATCTACTGTAATGTCTCCTGGTCTCTGGATCAGTCTGGAACCAACGTGCCAGGTGAGTGTCTTACTTCCTTGTGAAACAACAAATTCACCCAACTTCTGGAAGTTTTATTTGACTCTGGATCCAGATTTCAACACTAAGATGTGAGGCACTTTTGAAAGTGAAAGATTGAATCTGAGTGTCTCTCAAAGGCCATTTTAACAAATGTTTTCAGAATACCTCCCTCCCTTCTGTAGTATCCTAAAAATTGCCAACGAGCACATTAGAGCAGAAGTTTAGATTCTTGAAACTGTTCTGATTCCATCCCCTACTTCTCCCTGCCACTCTGCTTCTTTTTATCACATCCCAGAAATATTATAAGGAATTTGAAAGAGATTCCATGGTGTGATTACTTTTTGGAATTTCTGGACAGAGGAAGTGGATAGGTTTCTGTAATTTCAAACTCTGCAATTCTATCCACATATTTACAAATATGTGCATTTATATTTAAATATATGTATGTAGTATAAACAACCACATATAGTAAAATTTCTCAAACTTAGGATAATCAGAATAGATTTCATAGCATTTTATAATAAATAAAATATTAAGTATTTGTACTTGCATTATTAGAATCAGTTATTGCTATCTTTATTAAACAAAATGTCAAATAGATATTTTTCTTTGCAAATATCTAATGATGAAAGTAAGAGTTTGTAACTTGTGATAGGTAATAAGCCATAAATAGTGGTTGTGGCAATGATTTTTCCCCCTTTGATTCCTATCAAAAATTAAATGTAATTTCCTGCTTTCACAGCTCTTCCCCCAAAGAGATGAAAGTGTGACTAAAGCAAACATGCTCAGTACAAAGTTTTGGGGTTTTTTTGTTTCTGTTTTTTTTTAAAATTAAACTGACAAAGTTCTTGCTGGAACTTGGAGAACTTAACATCTATCGCTATATGCAAAACACATAAAAGATTAAATATTTAAGCAGTCTACTTTCTTAAAGGTTTCAGCTGTAATATTTGCTTCCAGAAGGAACTGTATTAAGTAAGTTTAATCTTAGACATGACAAAGTATAATCCTGCTGGTTTCTTTTATCTGATAGTGTATTCAGTTGGCTGAGAGAGGGTCATTGCCTTTCACAACCTTGCCCTTGGCTTCTGCTCTTTGACTTTGTTCAGTTACATCTTCCCCAAGTCAGCAAAACACTCTCATCAGACTTCCAAGCTGTAAATTTGTATTTCTTTATGCTATATATTTACTTTATATGTTTTTAAAAGGTAAAATCCAGGGTCTTATAGCAACAACGTTGATTTAATGATTGTGCTACTGAAGCGTGATACTGTGTTGATGTCAATTGTTAATTAAAGTGTAGGTACAAGAAAGACATCATTTTAACACCATTTTTGTCTCAGTCCTATTTTAATCTCTCTGCTGCTGGATTCAGACTACAAAATATGAGACAATTGCAGAAAATCTAATGAAGCATGTCATAATTTGTATATGTATGAGTGTTCAGACATACGTGTGTATACATGCAATTAATACATCACATTTCTGCATGTGAACTATGCAAAAATGAGTCTTTTCCTGCTTCAACATCCTTTGACAAAGTAATATTATATTGTTAACATGATATTTTGAGGGACTGCTTTTGGGGAAAGAGCAGGACTACATGGTATTTTTCAAGATGTTGTACTTGCAGTTTGCCTTGTATTGTGTGGACTATATTCTGTTAAACAGCAAACCAAAGCAGAAAAGCATTTTAGAGGCCATGCATATTTTTGTCATAATGGATGAGGGATGTTAATTATACACCTGCTGATACTTCTTCATGCCAAAAATCTGCAGAAGGATAGAAAATAATTTTGGATCAAGGACCAACTTGATCAGGGTGTGTTCTTTTTAGTAGAACTATTCTTGTCATTTAAAACCTTCCTTTATGTAGCATGATGATCATGTTAGCAAAGAGATTTATCTACCACAGAACTAAAAAAGGCCATCTGGGATGTGTGAGAGGTGTATGAGAGATTGAGGACCATCTCTTCAGATTCTGTTAGATTACTGCTAGAATCTTAGCTACCCAGGATGTCCAAAAATTTCCTTTCTTTGTGCTCCTTGTGGTGGCTGCATCTGAACTCTTTTGTTTGGCAAGTAGAGGCATATTCCCAGGGATTCCCAACAAGATAGAATTTTAAAACTGATTTCGAAGTCCCCTTGCAAATTTCAAAAATAGTTATGCCAAAAGCTGGAAGAAGAAAACATCAAGCTCCACAAGGAATGGAAAAACCTCCAGCATAGAAATTAATCCCCGTTGACAATGAAGATAGGAAAAGACAAATTATAGCTTGACAGGGAATGGCACAAATGAGATCAGGGTATGCTGATGGCAGTTTTTTGCCTGAATAATGAGTTTCCTTCCCAGCTGACTTTTTCTCCACCAGTTCGAGAAACAAAAGGAAGGTTTTGATGTATGATCTGATTTCTCCACAGTCTTAAGGACTCAGGAAAACTACAAGGCAAAGCAGCAAAACAGAAGGGAACTGGAAACAATTAATGATGTTACCAATGCACTTAAATTAAGAATGTGTTTTGGGGTTTCTGCATTTTGAGTATTTTCTTTTTGAGACTTTGTTGACCAGCATTTGCCTAGCATATAACACGTCCCTCAAACTTAATAATTCATTCTGCTGTGTATGATAAATGGCTCATCTGATCACTCATGTTGTTTCTTACTGACGTACAGAAGTAGGATGCTGCCCTGGGTTAATAGACAACAACCCACCCCATTGATTTAGTTAGTGACTGCTGCTTAACAAATGCTTAAAGTTTGAGCTGTTGAAATATGGTCTGTGTTTCTCTGGGTCCTCGCATATGTAATTAAAATTCCTAATAGTACTCATCCTTCTTTTATTTTCTTAATGGTTGTGGTGGCTTGACCTTGTCTGGCTACCATTTGCCCACCAAATCACTCTCTCACTCCCCCCTCCATAAACAGGATGGGGGATAAAATAAAAAAAAAATGGAGAGAGGAAAACAGTGAAATCACTCAGGAAGTACCATCATGGGCAAAACAGACTCGGCTGGAGGAAGATTAATTTCATTTCTTGCCAATTAAACAGAGTAGGATAATGAGAAATAAGAACAAATCTATAATCACTCCCTTCTTTCCAGGCTCACTTTCACTCTCAGCTCTTCTGTCTTCCACTTCCCAGCAATGGAAGGGAATGGAAAAGGAAGCTGCAGTCCCTGCCACTTCTTCCCTCACACTCTTTTCCCGTTATATACAAATGTCTCCAAAACGGCTTTCTGCATTTCTCCAAGAACTGCTCCAGCCTGTGTCCTTTCCATGGGGTGCAGTCCTTCAGGAACAGACTGCTGCAGTGTGGGCACCCCATGGGGACACAAATTCTGTCAGCAGCCCTGCTCCAGTGTGGTCTCCATGGGCTCACATCTTCCTTTGGGGACATCCACTCCTTCAGCACAGGATGCTTCATGAGCTGCAGGAGAGCACAGAGCTTCATCTCTGCTCTGTGAGGATCTCCATGGGCTGCAGGAGCACAGCCTTGGCTCTCCACAGTGTGCACCAGGGGCTGCGGGAAGCTCTGCTCCAGCGCCTGGAGCACCTCCTGCCCCTCCTTCTGCACTGACCTTGGTGCCTGCTGAGTGTTTTCTCTCACATGTTCTCACTCCTCCTCCTTCTTGCTCTTGTGCAGCATTTTTTACCCTTTCCTAAATATTCTAGTATTTACATATATTCTAATTTCCTAATATATGTCACAGAGACAGTTCTGACATTGCTGATGGACTCAGTTTTGGCCAGCTGTGGGGTCCAACTTAGACACAGCTGGAACAGGCTCTGTCTGGCATATGGGCAGGTACTATTATTCTTTTACAGAGACTATTCTGCAGCCTTCCTGCCACAAAAACCTTACCAGTTAACCCCAAGACAACAGCACATGCAATATGTTAGACAGAAAATCCAAACGCCCCCAAAAAACAAACAAACCAACTGAAAAAAGAAAAAAGGAAAAAAAGAAAAAACCCATAAAACCTGAGGGGATACAGAGAGAAGAACTGATTAATAGGCCTCACTCTCCTGGAAATAAGCAGCATTTTTTGTCTCCTGAATTCCAGTAGTCGTAAACATGGCTTTGCTGATGGCTGAAATAATATTTGGGTTGATATTTGGCTTGTAGTTTGTACCAGGAAACTGCAGCTGTCATCTGCAAACTCTTCACGTGGGTCACAGACACTGCAGCAACACGAGTTTTGTAATTGGGAGTGATGGAAACATCTCCAACTAGCTTCTTCAGAACTCCTTTCAGTTGTCCTTTTTCCCCAGAAAACAACTCACTTTGGCTAAAATTGTGTGCAAATGTAGCAAGATGTCACTGGTTACAGTGGTTGTTGCTGAATTCCTCCTGGAAAGGCTTCTACCAATCTCTCATTCTTATGCTGCCTTTGGAAAAGGAATGTTTTTATTGCTCACCAAGAGGAATGTTGTAATTAAAGGTCTAAGTGCTGTACTTCAGCCCCTGCTTTCCACTGGCAAGAAGAGATAAGGCAGAGCGATGAAGAAGGCTGACATGGTTAACCTTATCTTCACTTTGGGCAATAAATTAATTTATGATGTAGTGAATTACAACTGGTCTTCCTTTCTCTCCTTATATACAATATTTAGCAGCAAACAGCTAGATGGTGCCCAGATGTTGGCAAACAAAAATGTCCCCATCATTCTCCCTTCAGCCCTCCACGGATCTTCAGGCTCCTTTTTCTTTCTGCCTCTCAGTCTTCCTGGTACCAGCACAATTACTGTTCCCTCCTCCATCACCACGTGCAAAGGTCAAAGCTTAAAACCAGCAGATAAAACCATGCTCAAACCGTCTGGAAGCTGCTTCTAGACACAGATGAAAGTTTGCTTTTCTCAGTAGATTTTTTATCTCATTGTCAGTGGGATTTGGGCAAGTACTCAAGTGCTTTTCTGAGCCAAGGCTTGCATGCATAATTAAATTTGAAGATATTTGTAGTTGCAAGTTTTTAGTTCAGCTTGGAGGACTCCTTGATATTTAAATGCAAACTTCCAGAAAAAAACAAACCCGTAAGAAGCCATGCATTTAACTTAATTAATCTTATAGACCCTTTGTATTTATAAATAGACAAAAGTCATTGTCTAATCACACTTCTGCATGAGCAAAATGAATTTGCCTGCTGTAATGCATGCAGGTAGATTGAATGATGTTAATGAAAATAGTCACCAAAAAGGGAGGTCTCTTTCAAACTGCTAAATATAATTTTACTAACTGATGTTTGTCAGCACTTCATTTTGTGTTTGGAAACATGAGTTCTGAATAGTTTCACTGTGTGTCCCTATGGTTTTCAGAAATCAGTGGGAATGGATGAGGAATCACCTCTTTCTCCAGGCCAGACAGCAGCAGCTGCAGTCAGCAGGACCACTCTAGCTGGATCCCTCTAGTT
Organism: Sialia sialis; assembly: GCA_009812075.1. NCBI lineage: Eukaryota > Metazoa > Chordata > Aves > Passeriformes > Turdidae > Sialia > Sialia sialis. The sequence goes on from VRYO01002734.1 coordinate 21,942,293, forward strand.
ATTTTTTAAAAGGTGACTGGCAGGGCACCATTGGAGATGGCTTCAGACTCTGGAACAAGCTCTTCCCCAGCTGGTTCCAAAGCATGCTGAATTTGGTGACCTTCTTGGGCATGCTGCAAAGGACATCTCTGAGAGGACAGACCTTTCTGGATGTGGCTAGCTGAATTCCTGGTGAATTGATCACTTAATTCTCCTGAGACTCCATTTAAGTGTTTATTATGTTAGAGTATCTCAGATTTGAGATAGGCATCTTCTCCCTTTTTTTGGTATTTTTGTTGGGTTTTTTTCTTTGTTTTGTTATTTTAAAGTGGATGGGATTAGCTTGAGTGTTTTGCTGAATCTCAGTGAAGATAAATACTATATTATCTATTACTTTAATGTTATTTTGGTACTATATAGAAGAAATTACAGGAGTAATTCATTTTTCTTTTTGACATGCTCCAGAAAAAGTGTTTTTTACAAACTTCAAACTTTTTATAAAAGAACAAGAAGAATTTTGCTATTTACTGAACAGTTGAGGAACTAGGAGAAATTAAAATCTGAAACTTAGACACTCAAGACACTATTTGAAATTCGTAAGAAAGGAAATTCAGTACAACATTAAATCAATAAAAATATAGGGATGAGAAATCAATATTTTAGGCTAGTTAAAAAAGCAGATAATTTGCTCCTCACATGTATAGCTAATACCTATTAATACTAACACTTGGGTAATGTTTTTTTCTGGTTTTAATTAATGTCCTGCAGTTTTTCACTGCGTAGTTTTATCTGTTCTCATAGGCTGTCCTTGGCCCAGATCTCACACAACTTTAAATTTAAGTAGAACACAGCACATTCTTGGTCTTTTTTTTATTTTTATTTTTTTTCCCTAGCTCATTCCATTAGTTTGCAAGGGCAAGCCTGTAACATCACAAATTCCTTAAGAGGCAGATTCCCCTCCATTCAAGTGCCCATGTCCTTAGTCACCTCTGCAGGTGTGAGCACCAGCCCTGGCCCACATCCTGCATCCCTGAAGCCTGCAGGCTCACACTAAGCTTGCAAATCCCACTTTGTAATTTGTTTTACAAGATCATGTTCCTACAGAAAACTCAGGGGAGAAACTTATTTGCTTGTTCACTCTTCTGTTTTCCAAGTGTGTAGGCAAGCCAGCAGAGGTGAAGAAATAATTCTGTGAGGGTGTGAAACTTCAGGAGCTGTGAAGTGCAAAGATACTACTACTGCCTTAAGAAATCCCTAAATCACAGATATGTAGGGCTGGAGGTTTACAGGGGGAAATATTGTTATATTCTTTCTCTCTTTTTATTCTCTAATCATTCATTATCAGCCACGATCAGAGACAGGATGCACTGAGGTGAACCTTTGATCTGAGCAAGTCAAGACTTTTTTGTTCAACTGTGTTCTCTAAGCAAATGCTGGCTATTGCTCTAATATCAGTGTACACTGCTGCAGCCAAGCAGATTTTGGAATGGTAACCTTGCTTTGCCATTCCCTATATTGTAATAAACAACCTTTTGTCATAATGTTGCTTGAATACATAGTTGGCTCATCACATCACCAGGTATATCTGTTTCTTCTGCTGTATGTGGTTTGACTGTTCTCGGCAAGAATGGTATTTTTAGTGCATGCTCACCCTCAACCTGTACTGTAATGTACCAAGGTCACATTTATTACAAATACTGCATAATGCTCTTAAAATACTCGATGTACATTTGCACATTCACAGGGTTTTTGTATAATGATTGTTTTGCATAAGTTTGTAAAGAATCAACATGCAACAAATCTTTTACTTGTGAAATTGCCTTTCCCATTACTAGTCATCCTTTTGACACATAAATGATTCTTTCAGATTTTTTAATAATAGTTCTGCACTGTTTACTTCAACCTGAATAATTTCACCAAATAATAGTCAACTTTCAACAGTCTTCATAGGTGGTTGGTGAAATAATAGTTTGAATGTTCTTTACATTTTGCAGTTTATGTCTTTATTCAATGTATTTAATCTTGATTCATTTTGAGTACTTTTATTTTACTTATTTCTTTGTGCTTTAATCTGTTCATCTGCCCACGTAGTACATAATAGGCTCTTGTTTGTTATTGGGAATGTAACTACAGATCCAGGATTTCTAAATATTTAGCAGACATCAAAAACACACCTGTGACCACAGCTGACTCCTGGGATCCAGTGCCTGGAAGCCACGAAGTCTTAGCAGCCCACTGTCACAGTACACAGGATTTGTAACTTTGCAAGGGATTAATGAAGACCTCCAGAGGTATCAAATGCCAAAAAGGCCGAAGATCTGAACTGACTCATACATGTAAAGATCTGAACCAAATTTTGTACTGTCCTACATTATAAACTATAACAAAGTCACCTTTCTTTTAGCTGTCATTGCTTTCATACACAAAGTCAATGAGGAAAGGGAACACTGTGGCTTAAGACATAGCTCTGGTTTTAATAGACAATATCAGTTTTATTAAAATAATTCAGAATTAAATATATCCACATCCATATATATTTAAAAAAATAATAGAAAAGGGTTTAGAATTGGATTAATCGATGATTCACTGTAATCTCCCACTGGTGATAAGGCAATTTTCTGACTTGCTCTTGTGCTTAGATTACTTGTCTTGGTCTTGCCATTTGTAAAGGTGCAACCTGCTTTGAGAGGGAAAGAGAATATGTGACCAGGACTCACAGCTTGTTTCACAGCATGCTGAGTCACAATGCTGTCTTTTATAACAGTGTTGCCTTTGAGATGTTCATTTTTTCATCTGCAGCAGTTTCCATGAATAAATTACTTAAAAAAAAACCCCAGTGAATTTGTGAAAAGGTCTTTTTGTGCCCTGTAATTATCTCATAGAATTTAATCTAGGAAGGTACTGCCCAAAATGCTTAAAGCAATGGAGTAGACAGTGTTTAAACCATGCTCATTTTTAAAACAATCTGTTTTCTGATACTTACAATAATAAGCAGGTGTATTTTTAATACACTGTGTATTGTCCATGCTTGAATATTCTTTCTCTGACAGGACCATTATTCTACCAAAAAACTAGCAGAATGAGGTTTTCTGACTTGTAAAAAATTAAATCGCTATTTTCTAGCTCCTATAACAAAGGAAAAGGCCCTAGAATTTCACTTTTTTTAAACAACAGAGCTCTGTAAGAATAGAAAATTAAAAATAAACAAACAACCCTAGTGTCATGTAAATTTTAATGTGTCACTTTAAAGGCTTGATGCATGATTTTCATACTATGAAAACTATCTACTTAAAAGATACCTGTTGGTATAATAAGTGCTAAGCAAATTGAAGGTTGTACTAGTCGTTCTATTATAATAAGGTAGTTTCAGAAAGTTGTAAATTAAGTTTTCAATATCTTTCAGTGTGATGATGCAATTTTTTAAAATGTAGGTATAATTACTGAAATCATCTCCAGATGCTGTTAGGTTCTGCCACTTACCTCCATTATGTGACATCATACATCAGTGCTTTTTGGAAGACAATTACTTAATTGGTTGTGGTGATAGTTGATTTCTATTCCACTCCAAAGACCATTATGAGCTCCCTTCTCTGAGCTCCTTTGTTCTGTGAGGCTTTTGCATTGCACAAGGATTGACAGAAAGCTGTAACTACATTATAGCTGCTATCATCTACATCTTCTTCCCCATGCCATTTAAATGGCAGAGTCAAAAGACAGATCTTCATAGAATCTGGCTCACCTGGGATTTAGTCCAACCAATCTAATTTTTTTAGCTAATGTTAAAGGCAGGATAGCAAAAACAGAATCGCTTTTCCCATGTTATTGACATTATTTGGGCAGCTTGAAGACAGAAGATGAGAATTCTTCAACATCATCAAAGTTTTGTATTGTAGAGAGTGTTTCAATGTCTCGCTAGCATCTACAATGATAAGGTCATTGACTACCTTAAAAGATGTGAGCATTGGAAATTAACATCCATGGAGCCATAAACAGGGAAGTTTTGTATGATGAGTAATAGGGTATAATTTTAGAAACCCAGCCTTCACTTCCACATGGATAATTCTGCCTATTAAGACACTACAGTGCAGTTATTTCTAACCTATGCTTATGCAAGTAATGCATAGACCACACAAAAAGGAGGAAGAGGTAGACAAAATATTCTGCAAGCAGCTGGGAAAAGTCTTACAATTGCTAGCCTTTTTTCTCATGGGGGACTTAGAAATGTCTGCTGGAAATATAGTACAGCTAGGAGAGGACAGTCTAGGAGGTTCGTGGAGTGTGTGGAGCAGTATCTGGGGAGCTATACACCTGTCAGCTTGACCTTGCTGTTGGGGAAGGTCATGAAGCAGGATCATCTCAAGTGCCATCATCTAGCACGTGCAGGACACCAGGGAACCTGACTCAACCCGCATGGGTTTGTGGAAGGTAGATCCTGCTTGGCAAACCTGATCTCCTTATATGACAACAGACCTGCGGATGAGAAGGTGCGGATGTGTCTACCTGGACCTCAGTAAAGCCTCTAACACCATTTCCCACAGTGTTCTCCTGGAAAAAGTAGCTTTTAGTGACATGGGTGGAGGTTTTGTTCACTGGGGAAAAAACTGTCTGGGCACATGGGCCCAGAGAATGGTGGTGAAAGATGCTACATCCAGTTGGGGACTGGTCACTAGTGGATTTCCCCAGGGCTCAGAACTGGGGCCAGTTGTGTTTTATATTGTTATCAATGATCCAGATGAGGGGATCAAGGGCACCATCAGTCAGTTTGCAGGTGACACCAAGCTGGGAGGGAGTGTTGATCTGCTGGAGGGTAGGAGGGCTCTGCAGAGGGACCTGGACAGGCTGGATAAAAGTGGCAAGATCAAGGACATGTGGTTCAACAAGACCCTGAGCCAAGTCCTGCACTTTGGCCATGGTAATCCCATGCAATGCTACAGGATGGGGCAGAGTGACTGGAAATTGGCCCAATGCAGAAGGAGCTGGGGGTGCTGGTTGTCAGCAGCTGAACATGACCCAGTGTGTGCCCAGGTGGCCAAGAAGGCCAATGGCATCCTGGCCTGGATCAGCAATAGTGTGCCCAGCAGGAGCAGGGCAGTGACCAACCCCTGTACTTGGCCACACCTCGAGTACTGCATCCAGTTCTGGACTCAATTCAGAAAGAACACTGAGGTCTTGGAGTCCAGAGAAGGGCAACAAGGCTAGTGAGTGGTCTGGAGCACAAGTGCCATGAGGAACAGCTGAGGGTACTGGGGCTGTTTAGCCTGGAGAAAAGAGGCTCAGGAAAACATTAATGCTCTCCACAGCTGCCTCAAAGGAGGTTGCAGTGAGATTAAGGGATTGGTTTATTCTCCCACATAACAAGACAAGATTGTTGTGAACAAATATTTGTGATTATGTTTGAACTTTAATAAACTTATAACCTATTTCACAGAACTGTTGCATGCATTCAGTGGCTTTCAGTAATTAAGCACAGTGCATGATGACTTAATATCATCTGTCAAATTCAGTATAGTTGTTTATTCTCTTATTGTCTATTCCTGAGCATGTCACATAATGTTAGGTGATGTGCAAGCACAGAATAAATAAGAGTTCTCCCTCTGAAGTTCCTTCCATTTCCATATAACACAGCCACACAGGAGAAACTGCAAGGAAACAATGAGATCACACTGAATGGCAATGATCTTGGCATACCAGCAACTTAATTTAAATAAAGTTATTTTCCTATGCACTGTGACCAAATTTTAGACAAAAGACTAAGGAATGCATTCCATGAAATATTTCCCTGGAAAATAAAGAGAATTGTGATGGTGATGTAAATGCTAACATAAAACCACAAAAGTCTGTTTTGAAAATGCAGGTGGGTAGAGTACTTTTTCTTTGAATGCAAAGTTTATTGCTATACAAAGTTAAGCACAAAATTTCAGTAAATATTTTGGGAAGAGAAGAAAAATAGAAGCAGACAAAATATTGAAAAGGTTTATTGGGACTTTTTAGATTAAATTCAGAAGGTTTAAGAGGCATTCAAGCAACAGAAACCTTTGTGTTCAGTAATTATGACACATACAGTCCTTGTGCAGACAGAGCTTTTCCTCAATTCACCTTGTAAGTGGATGATGAATGAATCATTCTCTTTTATTCTTTTTTTCTTCGTCTAAAACAGTATTTTAACTCTTCTGTCAACATGCAAGGGTTAAACTAAAAGACATCCAAGAACATCACACAGACTAATGTCAAAGGCTGTTCCAGCAATGTGATACAGGATTATGAAAATGGAGGTCTGCCTAGGGTGGGAACTTGTATGCTGGAGAAGATTCACAGACAATGAACTCCTGAGCCTGGATTTGTAAATACTGTTTAAATCGACTTTAAATCAGCCTAGAACTTGCTTCATTAAAATGTTTACTTGGAAGCATATTCAAGTCAAAATTATTTTCTTACATTTAGGTATGTTGATTGTGTTTTGTTTTCTTTAAATTGCTTTACACCAACACTAAACTGAAAGTAGTTGCCTGCTGTTTCACTGAAAACAACAGCCATCTCTTAGAAGTCAACACTGTTATAACGCTTCTCAGCCATCTGATCTATAAAACAAGGTGTTGATGATCCATGAGGGCAAGGGGAAGGAGGGTTTAACTTATGTCTGAGCAGGGAGGTGGAGCAGTGGTGGGAAAACAAGAGCTAAAGCTCAGTAAGGAAAAATGGCCTTAAATGCCAAAGTTCCCACAGGGCATGAGCAAGGAAAAGGAAAGGTAGAGGGAAGTCTATTGACACTGTGAGAATCTGGGTGAGCTGGGTGTTTCATGAGTGAGCAAGAAAGGCTGGGCTGCAATCCACAGTGGGAGTGGTCCACAGTTACCTTCAGTCAATGTGTATGGAACATGGGACAGTTTCTGGCTTCTAGTGAAGGGTAGGAAGAAGAGGTCTGTGCTCCCTTTTCTGTGTTCACAGGCAGCCCTTGCATGCTACTGAGTTTGGCTGTACTGAAAAGCACCGGTAAGTGGAGACTTACAGAAGCCACACTGAGATTTTCTGTTACTCTGTGAGGTTGTGAGAAGCTCTGGTTAGAGGCACGAAAGATTTTCAAAGCACTGCAAAGTAAACATACAGAGCTGGTTACAGCATTTGTAAATTAAAGATTTCTTTAATCTTCAGTGACAGATTTATGAATTATTGCTTTAAATTCTACTTCATGCTTCACAGCCAACTAAGTTTATTTCAGAAACAAAGGCAATTTAAAAGAACCTATAGATTACTTTGGCTACTGAAGAGTATAAATTATCCCCTAACTATATTTTGCCAGAGGAGTATGTTGAGATATTTAGATAAAACACGCATTTGACATTTATTGCAGAATGATCCCTTTCCAAACACTTCAAGTCACAAAAGGGGAACGTGGGGTGAATTATTATGGGGCTGGTGATCTTTTTCCTGACATATATGACAGTGGCTAAGGATGGAAAGCTTAGACTTTTTAATTAGTTGTTTTGTTTGTTTGGTTTGTTTTTCTTCTAGTATGGTGCAGTACTATGCAGTCAGACAGCATTGCTTTAAAATTCCAATGTTAAAAATACTGTAAACATGTAAAAATGTATCTTGATGTGGCAGATGCTGTTGCTAAATATATATCTACTAGGATGCAGAAGAAATCTTTCTGAAGTAAAAGCAAGAAATTGAAGAAAACTCTCACTTAAGTTAAATGTTTAGCAATGACTCCTGCCCCAGATTCTTCACAAGTCAACAATTTTTGAACACATAGTCTCAACATAATGCTATCTTCAGTCCCAGCCTTTTGTGAAGATTATTTGTCAGGGTAGAATTGTGATTTTCACAGTTAATTTTGCTGTTAAGTTTGCCTCATTATCCCCAAGATTCAATACAAAACTTACTGTGGGAAATGAAATATTTTTCACCAGCTAAAACATAACTGTGGCAGGTATCAATAGCATGCAGCACTATGCATGAGCCAAGAAATCAGTGAGTGACCCTGCCCTGTAAGCACACTCTGTTTTGCTACTAGCTGGTGGGTTTGGGCACTGCAAACCACCCTTGTGTTCCACATCCAGGCTGCTGGGGTACCCATGAGGCATGTTTTCCACCCTTGATGGAGCCATGGCTCTGCTTCCCAGTTCATCCCAGCCTCGGCCCAGAGCACCTGGAACAGCTTTCTGGAACAGGTGCATGCCATCAGTGTCCTACAGGAGCCATCTGTATCTGTCCACACCTTTTGGCTGGAGACAATAGCTAACCCAGATTTTCTGCTGTCTGGGGCTGCAGAAAGAAGTCTAATGCAGTGAGCAAACTGTTAACAAGCTGTTAGCAAACAATTCTCTTATTTTATTAAATGTAATTACATACCATATTCCTTCTCCTGATCCTTGTTCCTTTAGGCTCAAAACAGAAAAAGAAAAAAAAAAAACCCTCCCTAAAAACCATTTAAATATATTCTCTCAAGATTGTGTCTAATGTGTGCCTTTGAAAATTGCCAGATGTGAGGGGAGAGGTAGTTACTGTCTACAAACTCTATCTTATTTCTGTTTATGCAAGTGAACAGGCAAATACAGATGGTATTGGAGTGAGAGAGACAAAATATAATTTCCAAAGCACAGCTGGTTCTCCAAGATATGTGCAAATCCATACTATTTCTTACTATGGTTATAGAAGATTCAACTACCCAGTTCACATAACTCAAGTTTTCATGGTTCTTCTGTTTTCAAAGTACTGGTTGGGCAGTCTGTTTATTCTCCAGCTAAAACAGAATTTCCCCAGTTTCTGTCCACATTGCCATTTTAAACACTCAAAAAACAGAAGAATACTATGGTTTGCTCCTCTGTGCCTTTACTTGCCAGTTTTCCAGCTCTCATGCTTTTCCCCTGAGACACTGTACTATGGATGAAATTCATAATTGACTATATTTAATATAAGGCTTATGAATTAGATAATGTATGTTCCTAACAAAATGTGTCAATGATTACCCAACATAGCACTTCAGGAAAACTTATCAGGGACTCTGGTTAAATCAACCACTGTTTTCAGCAGGAAATTCAGGAAATTCAGTCCTTCTTCGGTGCCAGCCATTTCCCTGTTATTTCTTTATTCAGGAGATTCTCTCTTTAATGTAATTAATTTTCTGTGGGAGGAATCACAGACAATGCTTCTGCCCTTGATTTTCCAGTTTTGCACTTTAATCTCATTAATCTTCATATTCATATTTTTACCTGACAGAATTGAAGAAAACAGACTATAGGGTTATTGGTTACCTTTGAGACTCCTACTTCTTTATAAAAATGTATATTTTCTAACACTACTTGAATATGTATAGAAAATCAAATAGTCTACTCGAGGAAAAACAAAACACCCAAACAATCTAAAGTCCTACTACAGTTACAGGATGTCATGGTTTAACCCCAGGCAGCCACTGGCTCACTCCCCCACCACTGAGATTGCATAGAAATTTGTAAGAGTAAAAAGTAGAGAAAAATGTTGACATAAAGACAGTTTAATAGGGAAAGCAAGAGCCGCACATGCAAACAAAACAAACCAAGGAATTCAGTCACTATTTCTGATGGACAGGTAGATGTTCAAGCATCCCCAGAAGAGCGTGGCCCCATCAAGCGTAATGGTTCCTTAGGAAGACAAACATCATCACTCCAAATGTGCTCCCATTTCCTCCTCCTTCCCTCCCACTTTATAACCTGAGCATGATGTCACATGGTCAGGAATATCCCTTTGGTCACTTTGAGTCACCTGTCCTGGCTGTGTAACCTCCCAGCCTCTTGTATTTCATCTCCCTTGCCAGTGTGCTGTAAAAAAAGCAGAAAAGGCCTTGCCTCTGTGTAAGCTCTCCAACAACAAAAATGTTTCTATATTATCAACCCTGTGTTCAGTACAAATCCAAAACACAGCTCCATGATAGCTAGCGTGAAGAAAATTAACTCTACCCCAGCTGATACCACCATATTCTAATGATGTAACACACAAATTAAAAACCCTCCTGTGGTACTATTATTATTGCATTACTTCTGCAGGCAGAAGACTTCCTGACAGTGTTCCTTAATTTAAATCAGGGTGGTATCTTGTAATTCAATAAGACAGAACTATTTCTGCAACAGAACTTCCATTTCAGGGAAAAGCCCCACCGCTGTCTACAGCTCTCATCTTTATTAGCATACTGCCTTTTAAATCCTCAAAATACAAAATACTCCTGCATACTGTGAATAACCACTTAATTTTAAAAGCTCGTTATGAAGTGTAAATAAATCCGTATCTGCCACATAATGATACTTTACTGTCAATTTGAGTAAAGCAGAGATTTAACCTGCACAATCAAATAGCTGCTGAGCTGCCTAACACAGTGGCATCCTGTTCTTGACAAGCGCTTTGGTCATCTTAATAATTGCATTAAGGCTTAGTGCATGGGCCAAAGCAGAACTGTAGCAATACACAGTTGTTTTTCTGCTGGAATATTTCTTCAACTAACACTAAAATTATATAAGCTCTGTGTTCTTGGAATGGTACGTAGTATATTTTTGCCAAATGAGTTGTGTAAACGTTAATGATATTAAAGTTTGCAATAGGTGGTCTTCAAAGAGTGTTTTGAGATTCCTTCATTTGCAGTAAGTGAGCTCAGGAGGCCCTTGGCACCTTCCCTCAGAGTGTATGTGCAACTTATCCATATGTTTCCACAGGGGCAGTGCCAGAGGTCTGTGCACTGCTCTTCTGGCTGCTCTCAGCTCTAACTTTGGGACAGAAAGGTCTTGGGATGTGTTCTGCATTATTCCTTTGTAACCGCATGCCCTTTAGATCTCATCTTGCTTCTTCAGTAAGTTATTTTGGTATCAGTCCCTACATTTCAGACACAGAATTCTAAGTAACAAACTTTCAAAGAGTTTACTAAGTCAAAGTCATTATTGAGTTGTCTCCCATGTTTACTTTGCACCGATACTATTAATTATTTCATAGCAATGAACAGAATTTTCTGAAAACCAAAAGCTGGTTTCATGTTGACTCTATTCTCATATTAATTCTAAGTGATATTTCTGTACTCTAACCGAAACAGAATTGAGACAAAAGTACCAAATCTTTCTTATCCCACTTAAGTAAAATGTAAGAGGGACGCCATATCTTTTTCAGAGATGTATCAGAATAAAAGGATGATACCTAAATCCTATTCTTTCAGAGATGTGGTAAAAAAGACTTTTAAACTATCTCCACATGAAGACATAAATCTCTTGACCTTTAAAAGCCAAGAAAAATACCAGTGGCATGATATTTTAAACTGTATCTCAAGTTACTATAAATGTGTAACAGTAATAAAAAAGAAATCAATAAAAGATCTACAGGATCTATAATTCCATTTTGGATTACAGCTGGCGAAATAACTTGAGCTGGACAGCAGAGTACAAAAATTTGTGTAGAACAGCACAAATATTTTTTTAGCAGAAAGGTTATGTATGTTTTAAAAAAAAAATAAATGTGTAACACGTTATTGAAATTTTACCTCCTCTCACTTTCTACCATGCCATCCACCACCCCCGCACCAAAAAAAAAAACCCAAAACAAACAGACTAATTTTGCTTTGGAAAAAATTAATTTTAAAATGATACAACAGTGCAAGGAAATTAAATATTTAGTTTAATTCACAATTAAATTCTAAGAAAAAATTTATAGAAAGGCTGCTGCTTCTATTTCCTACTCTGTATTTTTCACTTTCCTAAAAGTGGACCAATGCTGATTCTTTCTGCTCCTTCTGCTTCATTCTTCCTTGTACTTTTTTAGGATTAAGTTTATAGGAACTTCTGTTGAAAACAGAATAAAAATGGGAAAGAACATTAGGATTTAGCTGACTTATTCCAGAATCAAAAATTGTAATTATGTGACTTGTGTTGTTTGATGCTCACCTATGGCTGCCAGGAGCTGCAATTTTCATTAGTGTGGGGTTTTTTTGATAGTGAAGGGGAGGCAGTGCATTTTTTTTTCCGAAGAGAAGCAAGTTGTATAACTCATGAGAAACTGCTGATACAGACAGCTTAGCAAGTTTCAAGGAAGTGATTGCATATTTATGTGGAATAGAAAAACCTTCACATTTGCATTAGGTAGGATATAAATAAATCTGAAGGGCTTGTCTTCCCCTAATTTTACAGCATTTTATCTTTATCAGTAGAATTTAAGTAATAGAACCCTCAATTCAGAAATTACCCTCCATTCAGAATGAATGAAAATCTTGATGCAAAGAACACATGGTATCTATTTAATGGGAACAATCAAAACCACAGTAGTCTTATTCTCAACCATATACCCGTGCCCACGCCTATGATCTAGGAATTTATAATTCTCAAGTGGCTGGATTAATGAACTACTTGCCATGTCTGTAATCAAACACATGTATTTTTGTTAATTGTTAGTTTTGTTAATTTGGTCAATTGCAATTGCAGACCACAAAAGTGTTAACTTATTTCAGGTCTGCTGCTGCATGAGTGGTCTTCTTGAGCCTCTTCAACATTTCAGTGGTAAAGCATATAAAGGTATACCAAGAAGCATTTTGGGGAGACGCAGGGATTTTATTCTGCACCTGAACAAGAGCCATCTTTGCCTTGGCACAGATTTCTTGTGACACAAAACACATCCTTCTCCACTACTATAAATACATTTAAATGCCAGCAGTTTCAGATTGGGAACTACAGCAAACATCTGCCCATCAAAAATCAGTGCTATGTTTTGCTCTACCTTCTAAACAACATGAAAAGGTCTCTGCCAAATACTTTCTTAAAAACGAGAAGCAATGTTGAAAATGTAGTGTGTAAAAATCAGCTATGATGAAGAATATCCTCTTATACTTAGACAATTAAATAGCCTAAAAGGCTAATGTATTTTCAATATATGCTCCATTTGCTGTTAACTGTACTTTTTAAGTTTAGAGACTCTAAGCACTCATAAACTTCTCTGGCTAAATTTGGTTATTTTTTGGAAACATTTTAAAAAGAAATACAGATTCAGCTTGACTAAGTTATTTTACAAGTATTTGTAGACTGAAAAATTATTCAATCTGTCAGAACACAGAATCACAGGACAGTTAGGGTTGCAAGCGACTTCTGCATATTTTCTAGTCCAACCCCAGGCATGACCAGGCAGAACAAATTTTGATTTGAAATATTTTGTTCTGACAGCAATGAACTACTCAGAATTTTATTTAGAAACTCAGTTAATCTTTCTGGATTTACAGTAATTTCACAATTATAAGCCACACCTTTTTCACTGAAGAATCCAGC
>VRYO01002734.1:21961005-22041024 GCA_009812075.1 Sialia sialis
TTTCCTTTCTTTTCCTTTCTTTTCCTTTCTTTTCTCTCTTCCAGCGAGGATCCAGCTCCAGCTGGCCCCGCTCCGCTTCGGGCCGGCACGGCTCACACTTCCGGGTTGGCATTTCATTGGAATCTGTCCATATATAAGCCGCACCGGGTGAAAAGCCGCACTTCCGGGGTCCACTCAAAAATTCAGTCAAAAAGGTGTGGCTTATAAGAGTGCAATGACTGTAATCCACATTTCAGCTCATGCACCATTCATGCTTCTCCAGCCCCAGTCTAGTTCCCCCATACTTTCAGAGCATAATGTGTTGAAATATTTTCTTGTTTGTTCTTCAATGCTTTCCTTGCAGTTTCTAACAATAGACTGGCATTGTTGACTGTTTCTGTGCAATGAACTGGCATATTTGTATGACCCTATCCAGGAACTTTAACATTTCTTCCTGCTGTGTCAATAGGTGATCAACCAACATATTGAGTGTGTGCTTTATTTTCCCCTCTACCTGTTGTTTTCTGTTTATTGGCACTGAGTTTCACCTGCCATTCTGCTGCCCCGTTGCCTGCAGGCAATGAATGGAAAGCACAACATAACCTGCTGTTTCTTCTGTTTTTCTGAAGACTTTTTCCTTATCTGGATTCAACCTGTTTCCAGCAACTGCTGTTGGCTTTGAGATGTTCTTATGCATGGTTTCTTAACATAGCACCAATATAACTAGTGAGGCATCTGATGGACACCTACAGCTGCTCCCACAGCCATGGGTGGCTGGAAACAGAAAACTCCTGTCCCTCCCTTCCTGCATTCCTACATTCCTGGTGGTGTAGCACGCTTAAGGTAAGTCCTGTTCAATAAAACTGACTTGAAAGCCAGTTTGTGCTCCTGGAGCAGCCCTCAACCACCACCTTTCATAACACATATTTCTTTAGCTCTGTGCTGAGATTAAAAAAAAATTAAAAAAAAAAAGGCTGTCATAACAGGCATCTGCTACTTTATATTAGGTTACACACTAGCAGCAGAGTTATTTGCCTCCAGGAACTCCAGTCCACCAAAATGTTATATAAACACATGAATATGCAAAATACTATATACACATGAATGTATGTAAAATGTTATGTGTAAAAAACATTATATGCACACATATAGAAATGAACAATCAAATTAAAAAATGGCAGCTGGAAAAAAAAGAAGAAAATGTGTGTCTGTGTGTAATGAGAAAATTTCAAAGCATTTTGGTTCTTCAGTTCCTTTAACAGGACATATGGAATGATAAAGAGTAGAAACTTCATCATAAAAGTTAATGGTGGCATTGCAATACTTTTTATGTTCAACATGGAACCCTTTTGCTCCATTTATTGCTTCAGATTAGCACCTGAATGATGAAATGTAGACTGCTAATATCTCCAGCTGGTTTTACACCAGTGTTACCATTTGAAAATCATAATTCAAAGAATGGCACACACTTGCCGGGTGGACTCTAATGACTGGATCCCAATCTCCTTTTTTTGATATCCACATCTAAAAACGTTCACTCAGCGCTGGGGGGCAAAAAATTAATGATAAAATAAGAACTGGTTTCCTTGTTATCTCTCCCATTTTTTTAAGTCAACTTACCTTAAATAAGTTTTTATATGCATAAATCCTTAGTACATTTTGCATATCCTTTATAAAATGTTTATATGTTTTCAGAAAAATTGTATGCATCATTCAAAAAAAAATTATTCCCCGTCTGGATGAGTTTGACAAAGTATTTTATTCTCTTCCATTTTCATCTCAGGTTCAATGTCTCTTTCACTTTTAATAAGAAAAAAATTAAAACTACCAACATTATCCTTTCAAATATTACTTAATCTTTCACATCTAAAATATGTTTTCTCTAACAGAAGTTAGATTATACCAAGGGGCATTAAAACACAGCACACAAAGTTTCTTGTCTTGAATTAATTCATGCTCAAGCTCTGGGTTTGCATAAATTATATCTAGAAAACACATCACCAAATCTTTGGAGTGTTAAGTATCTGTAATTTATATGGAGGTCAATGAATGTTGTAACATTCCTGTCTGCCCAAGAGAAGGATCAGGCTATCAGTTTGGAAAACCACCATGGTTTACTGCACTTTATGCCAAACTTCATATTTCTGCTCTGGGTTTACATATGTGTTTGCATTGTATTTCACTCTCAAAAACAGACGGTGTGAAGGAAAGTGAATTGGCGAGGACCACAGGTGGAAAAGTGAAAATATTGATTGTTTTTCTCTCATTTACTTAAAAGGCAATACTTCTGGTATTATTCAGCAGTCTTTGGCTCACTTCCCCCTTATAATGGTGTCTGTTTCCCATTGTTAAAGATTCTTCATCCAGGCTAGTCTGTTATTTCTGGAATTTGTAGAAAGGTTAGTGAGTCTCTAGAGTTATGATTACTTTTTCTAGCTGACATTTATTGATCTTATTACCTTCATGCTCATATTTCAAAAAATCTTTGTTTTTACATTTCGTTACCATTTCGTTACCATTTCAAAGACGACAGAAATGCTGCAGTGCTCACTGTATTAGAACTGTATGTAATTAAAATTTGTACTCTGTGTTTCATCAGAAATTCACTGCCAAACCTCAGCATGTGTTGTTTACAAATTAGATTGTTATAATTAGAACACCAAATGACTGCAAAAATAGAGACTGAATTTATATTTGAAGCAAACATCTATTTTATTTCTGCACAGAAAACTCTGACATTTTTGGCCATAAGCAAGTTGCTAGACACCATACTTTGGAGAAATCAGATATCTGTACTCTGCAGGTGCCAGCAAGCCCATGAGACAGTTAAGGAGATACGACGGGGGAGGTAGAGGTACAGTTCTTTTGCTAGCTTTTTACTAAGGAGTCAACTTCACCTTTTGATTTTACTGCATATTTCCTTTCTCTATTATTACAGTAATTTCACAATTATAATCCACACCTGATTATAAGCCGCACATCAGGGTAGCCGGGTAGACCACGGGATTTGTCCATATATAAGCCGCACCTGAATATAAGCCACACTTTTTTTAACTTTTTTTTTTTTTAAACGAGGATCCATGTGTGACAAAGTAACAAATTAGTAACAGAATCGCACCAGCACAGGGTTTGGTGTCAGGTGCTCAAGTTGCAACAATTTTCCTAGACCAGCGAAGCCTTTAAAGGCAGCCCCAGGTGCCCTCCCCGCCCGGCTCTCATTTCCGGGTTGGCATTTTGCTGGGATTTGTCCATAGATAAGCTGCACCTGATGATTAGCCGCACTACTGGGGTAGACTGGATTCTTCAATGAAAAAGGTGTGGCTTACAATCTTGAAATTACTGTAATTATCACTGAAATGCATGTGATTGCAACAGTATGAGCCATTTTCTTTACGGTACATAGAAATTTAGCTAATACTTGAGTGGATTTTACATAATCCTTGAAATATTTAAACTACACTCACAAACTTCTTAATGTATTTGTCTATTTTAGAGAAAGTATGTAGGTGTCAGTCTTAAAAAGTACTGTTGCTTCATAGACACCTAATAACATGAGTGACTCCTGAATTCCAGAGGATTCCAGCTGACAAATGCTACTGTCAGTTTGAAATTTCTCCTGCACCTTTCATATCTTTTTTTAAAAGCCTCTTTAAAGGTTGCCTGCTGAAGTATTAATGTGGACAGATGATGAAATACTGACAACAGGATATATACAGAGCTAACAGGGTGATTTTGTGGTGCTGCATAATAAATACTTCCATGGAAACATGAGGGTCTGAGATCCCTTGGGTAGTACAGTGGTTTAATGGGTGTGAATAGCTCAGACTCAGGTTCTGTACTGCTTTGCTGAAAACTGCTAAATCCCTTCCCTGTCACTAAGCCCCCTAAAAAAATAGAATAAATTGTCACTTTGCCGAAGTGGGGAAAAAGAAAAACAGCACGGGAAATAAATTGATACTAGTGTTGACATTTAAAGCATTTAAATATCTGTATTATTCCATTAATATATGGACAATTGACACATTTATACATCTATAAAATAATCCATATGTAATAAAGATATATATATATATATATATATATAACAATATTTTATTACTGGCATTTCTGCAGAACTTATATCTATTTATTTCTTCTAAAGTTATGCAAAAAAGTTGTTTTCTCCTTACAGTTTTTCTGTCTGGAATGGTTTAGTGAACTACCATACTTAGTAGTCTCTACATGGAGAGTATAGTTGTAGTTACTTATCACTTGCTTCTTATGATCAGCATGTATAGAGTTCCCAGATCACTGATCTTGATCCAACTTGTATGACATCTCACAGTTCCCAAGAAAGAAGTTTTTCTCTTGAGAAATGTGACTTAAGAGTCCTTTGTAAACTCTACATGATCTTATGCCAACTGATAGTCTTCAAAAGCGGATGATGAGCCAGATTAAAAAGTACAGTCATTTCACAACTATAAAGCGCATCGGATTATAAGGCGCACTCCTGGGTGCAGACATATTTCTGAACTTTGTCCACATATAAGACGCACCGGACTATAAGGCGCACCTTTTTTTTTGGCAGTGAGGATCCAAGCGCAACAAAGTAATGAATTAGTAATGGAATCACACGATTGTGGGGTTTACTGGCAGGTGCTCAATTTGCAAGCATTTTTCACGGATGGGCGTAACCTTTAAACACATCTTCAGGTGCCCTCCCTGTGCTGCAGGCCTCACCACTCCTACCCACCCCCAGCACCGGCTGGCACGGCTCACGGCTTGGCTCGCAGCTGCTGCAGTGTGGCTCGCACTTCCGGGTTGGCAAATTTCTGAACTCTGTCCATATATAAGCCGCACCACATTATAAGGCACACTTCCAGGTTTCGATCAAAAGGGTGCGCCTTATAGTCATGAAATTACTGTAATTTAAAAGTATGTGCTGGCAGTCTCTGGGTGAATTATGGCAATAGTAGTGCCAGACAAAACGGGGGATAATAACTTGCCCAGCTGGAATTGTCTGTGGGTATCACTGAAGTGTTGTGTGAATTTGCACACAGTGGGGCGAGCATGTAAGAATGTTACTTGTGGAAGTGTACGATAAAATACTTTTTCAGATGATACTGGGAGTAAGGAGATGTCAATGGAAATAACCATGTGGTGGAAGCTGCCTTTATCATTCCTTTGCAATGAGCGTCCTCTCCTGTTTCTAGGCTGCTTCATTACAGTTGTCCTTGGAGCTCTCCTTGAAATCAATGAGTATGAGCTGGAAAAGGGATTGGCAGCTTTGGTTATGTTAGTTATTGAAACTAACTGTGGCTGAAGCATATGCTGGCAGTCTCGCTGACTTTGTATATCATGGGTAGCTAAGGAGAGTTTAGGCAGTATTTTCTATCTCTTTACATTATTTTAAAATAATTTCAAGATATCTGTTCTTCCGTTAATATTCAATTCTGATTCCTAATAACAAAAATGCAGTACCTTTACTCACCTTCTGGATTTTTGGGCCACTAGCACATACAGTGGTAAACGCAGGAGATCAGTCTGATGACCATCAACAAGCAACAAAAAACATGAATCATCTGTACTGTGGATGTCTAGCATATAATTAAAGTTTTGATAGGATATAGAAGAAAGAAAATCTAACAAAACTACCAGATTTGAAATGCAAACCATATTCTTCCTTTAGAAAGAGATTGATGTATTAAATATTTATGTAAACATAATAAATTGGCAAGTGTATGAAAACACTGCTACATCTTAATCTCTTCCATATATCATCCGCCTGAGGTAAAGGATTTGCTACTAAAATAGAAGAGGTGTTCTGCTATATAATTTTCATAACAGTAGCTACTTGTCATTATTTTTTCTATATCCATCCTAATATAGGTGAAGATCATAGCTAACAATAAGAAGAAAACAATGGGTACTATTTCTGAATAGACAATGGAACACATTTACATCATTGGTCACATACTCTGGAAATACTGAGCTGTTGTTAATACAGGGTTAATGTCCTATTTGCACTACTGAGCTATGAATGGAAGTGAATTGCACGTCCAGCAACCTTCTGAAAATAATAGATCTATTGCATATTTTTAACTGATTATGAAATCAGCAGTTTTTTTGATATCTCAGTACTAGTAGTACTCAGGAATCTTCTTTATGACTGTAGTGACAATATTGAGTAATTCTCACAATAACTGCAAAGGAAACATTATATTGTTTTTTAGTGACAGATAAAGTAATACAGAAGGGCTGTTGAATGTCACATAAAAGGTGTTTCTAAGTAAAGTCAGAGTAAGGATGAATCATGAGTGAGAATGAGATTCTAGTTCAACTATATGACTTTCTTAAAACCAGTGGTGCATGAGCCTACAGGGAAAGTAGGGCGTGATTTACTGCTCTTCACTGATGTAGACACACACTCCTTGGTTTGACCACCATGCTGTATTTGCTGGCTGCACAATTAATAGCAAGCTGTAGACTGTAAAGTGACTGTTCAGCACTTAAGACATTCAAAAAAAGCTCCATCCAAAGCAAAATGGTATCATTGATTCTGGATGGGCTAGCAACTAGAATAACTAAACCATCAATGCTTTAAGTGTATAAACTTTGACAGATTCAACTTTTGTGTAACAGAAAGCTGCTTACGTAAGTGATTTGCAAGACAAATATAACTATTTAAACAAAAATAGTCAGCCTGGGATTAAAGATGCTTGGATAAGCAGTATTATGATTCCTTCAAATGAAATAATATTGGTGAAGGAGTAAAATAAACTAATTAACAAAATAAAGACAGATACAATTAAGATTTTTCTATGATTTATTTCAGGAAAAAAGATAATTGCCGTATTTTAAGATTCAAGGTTAAAAAGAACAGAGGTTTGAAGTTGTCATTCACTGAAAACAAAACAAAGCTTTGTGCAGACCAGCTTACCTTGTATTTTTTACATTCAGCAGGATGAAACTTCATAAACTATTCCTCAAAATATATGATTTGCTAAGAGAAACAAATTAAACATTGAGACTAAAATTTATTCATGAGATCCACAGAAATGTTGACTGCTTCTAATATATGGCTCTCACTTTCAAATAATTATTACTCTTTTGGGATATTAGATTATTTATTTAAGTAAAATAACAAGACAACTAATGTAATCATACATTTAAGACTTGCTACCATACATCAATATACTTAACAGCTGAAAGTTTCTGAAGAAACTGTGATTCTGTCAACCTTAAAAATTGTCACTGGTTTCAGTGGGGCTAGAGTTCACTTTTCATGTGAACCCAGAGGAATCAGCTGTAGCTATGGACCCTGGAATGGAGAGGAGTGAGAGGCTGGATGTATGGGTTAGGGAAACTGTGGAGGGAAATTTCAGGCCATTATAATCCAAAGATCTGCACAGGACTTAATTGAAAGCTTTCAAATCTCCTTTAGGTCCGAATATACTGTAAAGCTACTAAGACCTTTTTGTTATATGTCAGGAACCTCACAGTGTGTTTTTATACCTGAATTGTCTTGCCAAGATGTTGATTTCCCCTACTTCTTTCCCTCCCTCTCTACTGTGGGGAAGACCTGTAAAAATGACATCAGTATTAGAGTATGCTTTTACTGTAGAGTTAATTCAGATTCTTCTACATTGGAAAACGTGTTAAATTAACTTAAGTGAGAATAATCAAACTGTGAAACAGTACTCAAGCTGTGTGTCTACACATCTTCTGTCCTTGTTTGCTTGTGAAAGTAAAATTTCTAGAAGTGTAGTGCCAGAAGATGCTTTTCACTCTTTGAATTTTCTCTTATCTGGATGAGGAAGGATGCCTTTGTTCTTTCAGGGCACTGCAAAGGGATTGTGAAAAACATTTTAGAACTCAGTCCCTTAAGCAGATCTAGCCTGTATCCACAGTGAGGAATGCTTAGGTTAGCAGCTGGCAAATCATGCTAACACAGTTTTTACCTATACAGCAGAGAATATCAGTATAATGGACTTTGTGTGCAGGTGGAACTCAGATCAGGAGCAACACTTGAATTGCAATTTAAATAAAATTCACAAAGCAGACAAGGTTTTATGGGTATGTCTATTCAACACTGTCTAATATTGCAAAGAAACATATGAATTAGTTCAACCATGAAAATTAATATGGCTGCATTAATATAGTTTTGATATTCAGAGAATATTTATATCAGAACTAGCATCCTTAGATCTAGGCTGGGTATTTAATTTAGACACCCCATGTGCAATAAAGACAATCACTACAAAGAATAATTAGAAAATGCTTACAGACTTTTTTTGGGGGGACAATAAATGCTAAGTAATCTTTATTAATGGTGAAATATTTGTGAACTGAGTGGATAGATGAACTGGAGAACCTTTCATTATTCTAACCACCATCTCTTAGTGACAGCTGGCCTGCTTCTCTACTTCCTTGCATCTTGAAAAGTCACGAACACTTCTGCAAAGAAAGCATAATTTTCTGAAAGGTAGTATTTTACATTCACTGTGCTCAGCTGAAAATTACTTTATGAGATCTAAGGTAGTGAAGGATTGGACCCAGATGAAAGTACTAATAGTTAAGGCTCATATTTCTACATGACCTGTGATGAAAGACAAGAAGGTGCTGCTTCTCCAGAGACTTTGGGGAATGTTCAGGGAGTGATATAATTAATAACTAACCATTCAATTTGACAACTCTTAATCTCATTTTCTCAGGCTTGCGTCCTACAGATTATTTATAAATTAGATTGGTGGTCATAGTAACTATTCCCCTGAGTTTGCAAAGTGAAGGGAGACCAAAATGACTTCTACTTTTCACAGCAGGGTCAATTGAGCACATCATCCTCCTCAGCAGGATAAAATGAATACTGTGCAGTCTACTCTGGGGAAAATAATTTCTGTTTCGTACAGTACTAGTAACTGAACTGGGGAAGAATCTGTAAGTTTAAGGAGGAAAGTACTGTCCCTTAAATCTGCAGCAAAGCACTTCACCATTTCAGCTTGTGCTGCACCTCCACCGCAGGTGGCACAGCCAGTCTGACTACATGGCTGCAACACACCACCATGCACCCCCAGCCTATGCACATGGCCTGGGTCCTCTGCACTCTCTCCCTCACCCTGTTACAGAGCATCAGCAGCCTCATGGAGCAAAGGACTTTCCATGACTCCACAACAGAAAAGGAACAGAGACCTCTATGCAAGTTGTTGAGATGAGATGTAAATTGTCATTCTTTCTATTCAGCTGCATCATAGAGAAGCAAAGTTTTTTGGAGTTAATTTCATTGCCAAAGAGAAAAGGTGCTTGTCTTTACTTCCAGATATATATTCAGTGTGGAGTCCACTTTACAATGCAATTTCTTCCTTCAGAAGAGTTCTCCAGAGGTCTTTTGCAGGCACTGTATTGCTATCAGGCTTCAAAGCCTGATCTGTACTGATTCATAGGATCTGTGATCCACAACACCCTTTGGCAAGGAGTCCCACAGCTCAACCACACATAATGCAAAGAGACATTTATTTCATACCTCAGTTTTACCAGCTTGGTTCGACCCCCCACCTAAAAGTTTTTTTACATTGTAAAACACTGTATGATGGTTAACATATGGATGTTCTTAATACATTGTTTCCATCTCTGGTTATTCCAAATTCAGAATTATTATGTTTTATTTATAAAATTGTTTATTTATTAATAAAATACACAATAATATATTTGATGATTTGTACATATGCACATATACACATGTAGTCATGGTATGTGAAACACTGTAAAATGCTGAATACTAGGACCGTTCAACACTATTTTACATAAACAGTTACAAAATAACATTTGATTTGCCATTATCTCTTTATCAATTTGGTGGATTGCGTGAGATCTTCCTTTTATTTACATTAGGTTCATGGAAAAAAGCTCTTGAGAATCTAAAATTAGAATGATTGTACCTTATCAGTTTCATTCATTAAATAACTGAAAGCATATGCTTTCAGGAGATTAAGTGAAAAAACTGAAACAATTCTTATCTACAGTTTAAACCAATCTACTTCGAAGAAATGAATGATCTGCAGGTGACTACTAAGGCTGTGTGATTTATTGATTTATTTTAACGACTTTGCAAGCAGCAGAGCAGAGACGATACTTGTGACCTGATGAGAAGAAACTGAGTCTGCACAAGCGGGTCCGAGGTACCTCGCACCTCTGTCTTGCAGAAGGGGAGAGGAACAACCTGTTCCAGCTGTTTAGTGGTGGAAGATTTTCATACCTGCGATTGCGGGTAAATAATTTAGGTGGTAGATGACACCATGGACTTAAATTCACGCGCTTTCAGGGGAGACGATGGAGACAAGCCCAGGTAGAAGCCGGGGGTGTCCGGGGCCAGCCCGCGCTCCCAGCCGTGCTTCCAGGCACCGCCTGGATGCCGAGCGTCCGTGGCGCTCACGCACGGGACAGCGGAGGGGAAGGGGGCTGGGGAGATGCCGGGGACAGGTGGAAGCGCAGCCAAAGGCAGGCGGGGAAGGCACGTTACCTACCGACATCGAGGACGGGAAAGTTGGGCGAAAAGAAGGAGGGCGGTCAGCGCAGCCCCGTGCCGGCCGCTCCTCCCGGGGCTGCCGGCATGGCTGCCCTCCCTCCCCGCGTTGGTGAGGGGCAATGTCCTCCCTCCCTCCCTGTCTTCCCCCCGCCGCCCCCGGTCCGGCCCTACCCCTCCTCCGCCCCCTCGCACCGCCTCCCCCCCCCGGCGGAGGTGAGGGAGGCGCGGCGCCGACTGCGGCGGAGGAGCGGGGTGCCGGGGGCTGAGCGCGGCGGCATCCACCACCCAGCCCGGCATGGGCACGGCCATGGGGAGCAGCCGCCGCTCCAGCTGCCGCGGACAAACTCCCCTCCGGATGTCGGCTGCGGGTGGCCTGCTCTGAGCAGCGGCAGCAGCAGGAGGAGGAGGAGGAGGAGGAGGAGGAGGAGGAGGAGGAGGGAGAGGAGGAAGGGCCGTAGCAGCGGCGGACTCTGCAAGTTGCGCTCTGCCCTTCTTCTCGCCGGCCCGTCTCCCACCCGCGGAGCAGCATGCGGACTGGCCTCCGCGCTCCCTCAGATGTGCTCTGGCTGCCGCCGCCTTCAGTGCATCCTGCTGCTGGCAGCGCTCACCCGGGCGCTGGATGAGACGGGAGCGGGGAGATCGCTGCTGCGGTTCCGCCCGCTCCTTCATGCGGGCTCCTGCTCCGGCGGAGCGAGCACCGCGGCCGCGGAGGAGCCGCGCTGCCCTGCCGCGCCGCGCCCGCCCGCCCGGGGGGCCCGCATGGCGTGCTACCTGGTCATCAGCTCCCGGCACCTCAGCAACGGGCACTACCGCGGCATCAAAGGCGTCTTCAGGGGACCGCTCTGCAAGAAGGGCGCTCGCTCGCCGGTAACTGCCACCTCCTCGCCCCCTCCCTCACTTGCCCCCCGCACGGTAGGAGCGGGCGGGCGATATCCACGCTGGGGGCGGCCGGCGCAGCTGCGGGGGGCGTGGGGCGTGGGCGCCGCTCGGTCCCGCTCCGCGGGGCCCCGCTGTGGGCGCTGCCTCTCCGGGCGCCTCGGAAAAGTTTCTCGGTCGGCGGCTGCGGGCGCGGGGACGGGGCTGGGGGCGGTGCTGGCGCTCGGCGGTGGGACGGGGGGGCTTAGCTGGGTTATCCCTGCGCAGCGTCTCGGGCTCCTGCCCAGGGAGAGGTTAATTTCTGACGCTTTGGTGAGAAGTTGGAGGCTGGTAGGGAGGAAGGCGTCGTGTAGGCTCCAGGTGTCGCGGTTTGGTACCCTGTCCAAGGTTTTGACGCGGGGGAGAAGGGAAGCGATCGTCCTTGTGGTTTAGTCTGCCAAAAGATGCACTTGCGAGTTTGTCTCGCGTTGTGAGCGACCTGCCGAGACCAACAGCTAAGCAGAACACACGTGAAGTTTGGGGCAGTCCTGCGGGGACTGCAGAGCCGTGGAGCTGCCCCAGGCGGTGGCCGTGGGTCTCTAAGGGTGCTCCGTGGGGCGGCCGGGGGTCCTGCGCTGTGACCGTGCCCCGCTGTCGCTCCTCCGCCTCTCCGCCGTGCCTGTGCTATCGCCACCGCCTCCGCAGTCGTGACACAACTTTCCCTGTCCCCGTGCCAGTGTGTGTGACATAGAGGTACGGACCTGCTGCCGAGCCGGCTTTGCGCGGGTACCAGGGACACCTTGAGCCCACCGGTGGGATTTCCTGGGCTTCGGCAGTGCCAGCTTGTGCCCCATAACACACCTGCACCCTGAACACCTTTCAGGAACTAAACTCTGCTTTCCCTTTCTTGACTTTCCATGACCAAAAATGACAAATACTTCACTATGCTTCCAAAATCCCTTCTGTGCTGTGCACCAGCGCTCTGATAGAGCACCTGCAGGCTCTTCCCTTGTCCTGCTGTGTCTGCCGTGTGTAGTGTAATACAACTGCACCTCAGGTATTATTGATCAGCCATTGGCTCAGCTGCGTTTGTGTTCTTTGACCCATGAAGCTGATCCACTTTCCACTTTTGTGTGTTTAACCCCCTGAAATGCAGGCAACATTTACTGAGGTCTGTGCTCAAAACTAGGTCAAAAGGAAAAGTTCTCAAAGATCTAAAATGGGAGTAAGCTTGGTTGTAAATACTTGAGATATAGTAGAGCGTTAACAACTGATGTTCAGGTTGAGTAGTATCAGAAGCACAGGAAGATGTTACCCTCCAAATCTTATGTTCCAAATACTTCACTCTCCAATTTCTTTCCCTTTTTAACTGCCTAGTGAATATGCACACCACTTCTCTCCATCTAAATACTTCATGGAATAAATTTGTCTGACTCGACTAACAAATCATCACTTCAAACACATTTCCACTAACAAATAGTAATTTTAAACACAATTCTGCTATCGGGTGGAAGTAATTTTTTGATTGCATGTAAGTAATAGAGAAGAAGACCAATGAAAATTTATGTTCCTTATTCTTTAGAGGTGTACTTTTTAAAGGATTTTGTTTTAAATTGAAGCATCTTAGTCTTAAGCCAACAATCTAGGGTTTAGAGGAAAAGGGAAAATGCTATGAAGTTGAAATTTATCTCAAGTCTCTTTCACTGTATAGGAATTTTCTTTTTGTGAGCTTTCCAGAGTTTGAAAAAAGTAGCAAGGGCACTTTGTATTGCTTTTTCACAAAGACAGAACATCTCGTTTCCTAAATTTGTATTACCAGGGATTGGTGTGTTTTATAGGTTTTGGGGCCATTTCTACGGAAAGGACTGAATTTTAGCTTTCACTCTGAATTCTTGAGGGAAAACTTTTATTTCTCTCCATATAGTGTCTTTTTAAAAAAAGTTTTCATTCTTTTCTTTTTTTTTTTTTTTTTTTTTTTTTTTTTTTTTTTAGTGGCAACTCTTTGAAGCTAGTCAGGCTTTTGAGGTCATAGGCTAAGCCCTTTGGAGACGGAGTGTTAGACAGCTCCTGGGAGTAAAGTTGCATGATAAAGTTTTATTAATGCTGAGTAATTGCAGCTCTGCAACTTTTTCATGTGTTTGATATTTTGAATTTCTATTGGTTTATATATGCCATTTTCATATTTTGATATGGAAGTTCAGATTTTAGGAGATAAATAAAGGATGCTCAGTTGGCACAGAGGGTAATAGTTTGCTACCATGTACTGAAAGCATTAAGTTGCATGTGCCTACAGTTTATAACTTTTCAGACCATATCCTTCTTGCTTATCAGTGTGCATAAAGTTGGGAACAGTGAGCAGCAAACAACACCACCTGGATACATTTCACATTATGGATGTGGGAGTCATGCATACTGAGATTTAGTATTGACTGAGATAGTATAATTGTTTTGAACATGAAAAATTCCCCACACAATGCAAACAAATTCTCCAGCTATTGAGTGGGACATTTGGGACCTCTTCTTATACTTAAGAAGGAAATCTTAAGCATGTGGCATTTATTTGTATTCCCTGTGCTGTGCTTTTATTTAATCCCTTCTCATTATAACTTTGAAAGATACAAGTTATGTGTTGCAGTCATTTTTAAAACACTGAATTGGAAGCAGCCTTGAACATTTGATTTCATCATTTGTACCATTAAACAATCTTCTGTTTGTACACTATGAGTGATCTTATGCATGAATCTACGTAGCCTTTAATGGATAACATGTACCTTTCTATATTTAACGTGTTCTGTATTAACAGACCATGAAATGTCAGTAGACTTAAGGCTATGCTTTAAGAAATAAGAACAGCAGTGAATATTTTAAATACCTTTATCAAATTTCACGGTTTTATGAACAAGGATTTTTTCAGTCTGGGTTTCTATGTAGTATTTATTTGGCATACTTTGCTATTATTGTGGCAGAAACAATTCTGGTCCTTCTTCCTAGTATGCAGAGAGACCTTTAGCTGTAGCAGTTCTAATGAGAACAAGGTAAGTACAACTACAAGGATAGCACACTATGGGTATGTAATAAATGTGTCGTGATGTTGTCATAAAATCCTTTACAAAGTTTACCTTTCCTTTGCCCACTTCTACATATTGGAGAAGGTACTAGCTATGAATATGGTGAAGTTAGTGGTAAATGAATTCAGAAAGAGTGGAATTAGCAGCAGTCACCAGTGTATCCTTTATCAGTGGAGGCTGATGGAGTTACATGGGGAAGGAAATACTGAGTTTGAACATGATGCCAACATTACTAAGGATAATGGACAGTAAGCCAATGAAGGAAGCTGCTTTTTTTAGAGTCCTGATTCTCTGCTTTAAGCTTTTATATTTTATCTGAAAAATTATGTTCAGGATCATATTATGAGCAAATTTTCTGTCTGAAAATTTCTATTTAAGGAAATGCATTATGATACAGAGATATTACTTATACTTCAGAGTGATGATATTGTCTGCAGGATTTTTTGAGTCTGAATAGATTATATTGATCAGTGTACTGGTTTTAAGTCGTGATAGATAATGCTGTCACACTCACCTGCAGCTCAGCCTGCTCAGAGGTTTACTGCCATGCTTCACAAGCCTGGAAAGCTGACACTGAAAAGGGCTTGCCTGCAAAACTTTTAAAGAAACTTCCAGCAGAAAATGGTACTGGGAATTCAGCAGATGGCCCCCTTGCTTCTGAATCATTTCTAAGCCAAGGAAGTTATTAAGGTGCACTGTTCTTCGTGTGGCTTTTAAAGATAAGATATAAACAAAGTCTCGTTTACTACTCAGTATTTAAAGATCCCTTTGTATTTTGAAGGAAGGAGAAGGCTTAGAAGACCCAATGCCTTAGCCAATTTCTGACTTGGCTAATTATTTTTCTTCCGTTGTTCCCTGCAGCTTCAGCTGAATACAGTATTTTTCATGTACTTCTCTAAGCTGTTCTCAAATAAAGCTGTCAAGCAGCTGCTCGTTGCACTTGCCTGAGTTCTTTGGGTCGTTGGGGGGTGGGAAAGGCTTTTCTGTTACACAGTTACCTTTAAAAAAGCACAGTTCTCACCCCATGTCCAGAGGCTCCAGCAGTTCTAATTAAACACATTGCAGGTGCTTGAAAATAATGATGGTTTAGTTGATACTGAGCCATAAGCAAGCTGTTTTAGCACTAAAGCAAATATAACCAGGACTGAGTAGCACCCTAGCACTCTCTATAGCAGATAACAACTCTAGGCACTTGGAAACTTTGAAAACTTAAGTGAACCTGAGGTCTGAATGAAAATAGAGAGCAGGAGTGCCAGGGCCTGGGCAGCTGTCTCTGTCTGCCTGAGATCAGTGCTACAAACAGTGGCATAACCAAATTTGCCACACAGTGACAGTGTTATGTTTGCCACCAGCCGGTGGCAAACATGTGCCCAGCACAGTTGTCGGAAAGCAATGTAAAGGCCAGACATGGTGGATGTGCACCATGTGAAATTTTGTTTAGGTGACAGCAGGTTAAAGGAGGAGCCACCATATACCTGGTGGTTACTGGAAGGCCAAATAAACTTGGGAGTTTCTGACTGTAAGGAAGTCATCTTTTAGCACTGTGGCTGCATTCTCAACAGCACTGAAAGCAGAGAGGAAGGGTAGGCTGGAGCATTACAAGAAAAATGCACAGAAAGTAAAATTTAAGTTAGGAAATAGAGTCTAAAGGGACTGATAATAAACCAGTGATTCAAACAAATAGTCGTTCTACAAAAAGAAAGGGGAGGGGGGGAAACCCTGAACTGCACTAACGAAATTTTGTGGAAAGGAAAAAAAGGAGAAATCGCACAGAAGATGCAAAATTGTACTTTCACTATTCTGTGCCAGAAGTCTCTGGCAGCTGCCTCCAGCAGAAGTGGCTGCCTGCCAGGGGGGATTCTGTGCACTCTTCTGAAAGCTTGGAGCTGGCTTACAGAGGTATCTGCCTTACACAAACCAAGGGCAGGCACTCCTGCTTTTAACTGTTTCTGATCTCATTGATTCCTGGCATTTGTGTCTCAGAGTGGGCTGAATGTTTCCTACCAACCCTCCTGCCTCCACTGTGCTGGAGAATATGAACATTCCTGCAGCCCACACTCCACCTCACAGTGACCTTATTTCCTGATTTCATGGTTCCTATTACAGTGCTTTTCTACAACAAGTGAGAGACAGAAAGAACTTTCAGAAAATGGGAATATGCTTTTTGCCACATGTAGCCTTGTTGCTCATGCCTTATATTAAACCTGGTTTTGTGGAATGTATCACTTCTGAGCATATTTTGATTCTAATTCAGTGAGTGGGTAGCACTTTGTATATAGCATTGCAATTAAATTTAATCATCTTCAACCAATTTCTGCTGAGGCCATTTCCTTCACCCACAATTAGCAGTAATGTTAAACAGGTGCTTTATGTCTGACAGCACCTTTCCAGCAGTCTAATATTTTTATTGGTCCCTCAATTGAGTTCGTAAACTGAGATCAATTTCTCTGTTATTTTGCATTTGGCAATGCTTGTTTGCCCATTAGTTCCAGAATTATTGCCATTACATCCATTTACATTCTCACTTTCAGTTCATATGCATTTTATTCATCCACAGCATTTAGTAGGTTTTTAATTTTTAAAAAATTTTTTAAATTCTGTGCTGTGTACAAATTTGAAAATGAATGTAGGGATGTAGTGATTGTGAAACAGGTTCCCCCTTGGATGGTGGTTTGAGCTGTTACCCAGGCTCTAAGCATTACAGGCTGTTCCTCTGCCTGTTCAGCCCTGTTTTCTGGACTCTTGCCCACATGTGCTGTCCATGGTAAGCACTTGCCTGGCTTTGCTGGGGAGGATGCTCCAGTTCCTTCCTCTGTCTAGATGAATGTTTTGTTTTGACCACTTTACAACTAAATAAATGGAGTAACTTCATTTATGCAAATGATTGCATGTGAGATTAGATTCCTTGAAAAGAAAACCGTGGTAAAAAAAAAAAAATCTCATCATCTGAATCTACTTATTCCCTACCAAAGATTTGCAAAAGTCCCCCTTAAAGGGAACCTAAAGGAGAAGGAAGAGAAAGCCTTTAAAGGCTGGCCAAAATGTAGGCATTTTTTCCTACTTGAATTTTTCTTGTGGACTGTATAGCCTTTGGCTTTAAGGCTTGGGGGTTTTTAGTTTGAGCACTGGTTTTTGTTTTTTTGTTTATGTTTCTTTTTTTTTTGGTGCATTTTTCTTTTTTTGTTGTGTTTTGTTTTTGTTTTAGGGTGTTTTGGAGGAGTTGGTTTTTTTTGTTTTGTTTTTTTGTTGTTTGTTTCATTTTTGGTGTTTATTTGTTTTTGGGGTGTGGATGTTTTGTTTTTTCATTTAACATGCTGAACCTTTGATAAGTCTTTTTATTATGTCGCAACTGGTCACTTTAGAAGACTCAGTCATTACCTGCAAGCATAATTTTACTCACTTGTCCTGGGGAAAATGTTGAATTCTCTGTAGAAAAACCCTCAACATTGAAAATGTTTTTATCTACCTGCTGAAATACTTTTATTTTAAAATGCCATAGTGGTACACTCTGAGAGGTTTAGTTTTACTGCATTTTGCATCTATCCATGAAAAACAGTGTATCACATTTGTTACAAAACAGAGCATAAGCTGTAGACTGTCTTTGGGGCTCAAGTGTTAGGATATTACTCTCTAAGTTTTGTACACCTACCATGGTGAAAAAAAAAAATTATGAATAATTTACATAAAAGGTCAAATTTATTGCAACATCAAGTTAATGTTAAAGAGACTTTCAGATGCATGATGCACTTGGAGGAACCAGAATTCCCAACATAACATGCAGTACCATTAAATTCCAGTTTGACCCTCCCATGAATGAAGCAGTCTTCACTGGAGAATAACCCATTTTGCAAACGTACGTGCATGCAGCAGTCCATACATGTAAACATTTCTGAATAGCAGTAAGAAGATCCTTTAAAAGAACTTTTTAGCATCCACACTGACAGTTCTAAGCACTATTTTCTGAAAATTCAGTCTGCTCTGCTCTTAGCCTTTGAACCTTCCAAACTCTGAATGAACAGTATTAAAATGATTTGTTTATGTTGATAATCTGCATAGGTGATATGTCTACTGCAATATTAGAGCCAGATATAGAGAGTTCAGTCCTGCATTTCTGTATTTTATGTGGGCATATATCACTGCTTGTCTTGAACAATCAACTGCAGTGCTCAAGTATCAAGATTAGTCATGGGGTAGGTAACATACCTGAAAATGCTCTTCACTGTGCACAACATATTGTTCTGTGCCCAGTCATAAGGCACTTTAACGACAGCTTTTTATTTTTTATTTTTTTTACTTTTAAAATTCTAGACTAAATTTATGTGCATACTAGATAAGATGTAAACATCATCAAAGTTTTGTCCCAGTTTCATAGTTATGCATAATGATAATTGGCAAGCTGGTTCAAGTAAAGAAATTCAACTACTGCTGGGAGAATGCATGCAGCTCTGAAACAATTCATACATTAATCAACTCCAGTTGATATCAATTTTTCAATTGATGTTTTCCGTGGAACACATTCTAAAACAGATTTAGTGCTTTTGTGTTAACAGAACTATTCCATCAATATTCTGCTCAGACTGAACTGGAGAGCTGTATTTGGTGTCTTTGAGAACATTCTCAGTTATAATCAGTTATAAATCTGCAGCCCTCATTTCCAACTTAGACTGCAACATGTGAGGAAGGCTTATAAAACTAGATTAGAAAGTGTAAGAAGAGAGTTCCCTAAAATACACCCTTTGATAGCAAAAAATATTTGCTAGATTATATTTTGGGGTTAAATTTATAAATGAAATTTGTATGAATACTATGATCAGAAGGTCTGCTAGAAATGCAAATTCTTATTAAGGTGTTCTGAGGTTTATTTTAAGATTTATTTTTTTCAAATAAAAGTTCTGATATTTATATATATTTATATATATTCTGATATTTATAGGTCTAATTTTATTAGCTGTTTTGGGTTCAAGAAGTAACCAGTACAAATTGTTCATCTAAACCAATCTTCTTTTTTCTGTGCTAATAATGGCATTTTCAGTTTAAATATGACTTCTGTGAGGTGTGTAAACTCTGACCATGGGTTTTATTGGGAGATCTAAGAAGCAGAATGTGTGTATTTATGCCACCCTTTGTTAGGCACTGAAAAACCGAGTTATGATCTTGATGTATTGAGCCTGCTCTTGAGCCCTTTGTGATTGCAAGAAGCTTCTGGTGATGCATTACAGTCGACAGAGAATGACTCTGCAGGATCCTCACATCGGTTCCTTGGTGAATATTGTGGTCCAAATGCTGGCTGAGGTGAGTGGTTGGTGGGCTGGAGGATAGCAAGGATTTCTCAGTGTGGGAAAGGCAGTGCTTATTTCCAGCTGCTGCACTGATGGCTCCTCTGTGCTGAGAGGCACTAATGTGTAGGAACACGATATCCAGGATTCCCACAGCCCTCGTGGCCACAGGTTTATGCCAAGCAGCAGCTGAGAGCCATGGAGCCATCTCATTTCGGGCTCCTGGTCTGATGGGCACAGATCAGAAACTGTCACAGAGCTGTGGAGGACTAGTTCAGGAGATGAAACTGAAAAAACAATTGTGCAGGTCCCTGTAGAAAACAAACTCTCCAGGTGATGTGCATGCAAGTAGTTTGTGTGCACCAAATAGTAAATAAACACCCCATAAATGTCACTGAATACATATGCAGCTTCTCCAAGCTGTCTGAATGCTTAATTGCTGTCCTTACAGAGCTGTACTACTGCTCTTCCTAGCAGAAGGAGTCCAAGGCTGCTTTGTTGTATACGTCTGCATTTCTTCCCTTCTTTAATGTTTCAATATACAATTACTTCACTGTAAAGAGAAGATAGCAAAACCCAAATGTAAAAATAGTTTAGTCAGACAAATGAAAGAAAATCAGGTTGGTACTGCACACAAAGATTTCAATTTTCATTTGAATGATAAATATATCCTTGGCTATTAAATATGGAGAAGAGGCAATATACAGAACAATGCTGGAGACATTGCTTATTCACAAATAAGCATCACTTTTTAAAAGTTCTTTTTCTGGGAGTGTGTGATAACTTTTTGTGATGACTAATAATGGAAAAATCCCAGATTCGTGCTCTTTGATGCTGATGTACTCATATCCTATAAACCAAAAATTACATTGAAATAGGTATTGAATATGTAAACTTGCTGATTTTATACTTTGCTTATCTTCTGCTGAAGACCTATTTATAACCAGTGTATTCTATAACATGAGTAACAGGAGATTCTTATTGTGCGTATATACTGCACAAAAGATATGTTTTATTGCCTAGCACTATAATAAGCATCTTTTATAAGTTAAACTTAAAAAAATACACATCCAATACTGTGGTTATTTATTTCAAAAATAAACCCTTCCCAAAAAATAAACAAAAAATGGCTTTCAAATTTATTCCTGAGAGGACATGTCTTATTTGAAAATGATAACACTTGGTGGAGAAAGATACGCCTTTCATTTTGGCTAGGTTAATAAATCTGTGCACTGGGATTTTTATTACATAAAGAAGATATGATGACTTGAAATAGGGGGTTGTATCCATATGCCATGTTATTACTTTTAATGGGGAAAGGATAATAGAGCAAATAAATTCATTGTTTGGTGGGTTGGTTTTTTTCTTTTGACAGCTATCTGCTGCTTATATTATTTCTTCACCTTAAAGAATCACAGATGTTGTACGTGATTGAATTTGATATCTGTGGGTTGCCTTTAAATATTTATGTTGATTTGCATACATGACAGCTTTCATCAGTAAAGATCATTATAAACAGCAAATTGGAAGAAGTTAGAAAAGTCCTTTCCTTGAAAGGGATTTAAACAAGTTTACAGAATGACTTAACAGAGCTTGCATGATCTTCACAGTCAATAAAAACCAAAGGCAGAGAAAAGTGTTTAAAATCTGCAGCAAAAATGTTTTGTTTCCACTGTGTATTCTCGAAGACTTGCTCTTTAAGCTATAGCAAATGAGGCTTGCTGAATATGGACACCTAGAAATATTCCAGTAGAAAAACAGTTTTCAAGGCCTTCCTTTTAAATCTGGATTTCAGCTGTGAACTTCACTAATAAGGACATTGAACACTTTTTCCTCTACGGAAATACAGTTTCTTATCCCAAACATTTCCCAAAATATGTCTTGTAGTAGTATTTTTTCCTGATGTTCTGAATAGCACTATCTGAAGAACAAAATTATGATTTTAAAAAGTGCTTGAAATAATTTCTGTTTTAACTGCTGTGATTTATTATTATACCAGGCAACACAATAACCTTTGATAATAAAAAAAATAAAAATCTTAAACTCAGCAACACCCCAAGACACTCCAAACCATGCCCCAAACAGCAAAATAATCAGCATGTGAGATCACCATGAATTGATGAATCACTGACAGCCTTTCTTCCCATGTCTGCTGAGGTAAAGTTCAGATCTTGACCTTCTGCTCGCCTGGGAGCCATTATAGAAGCCCTAATGAGCTTCCTGATGGCCTTTTAAGAGTAATAACTGATTAAGTAATTGTAGCACCTTATGCTGGAGTGTTTTAAATACTTAAAGGCTTCTGAACCTCTTCCTACAGAAAAAAGGCATGTCTACTCAAGTTATATGATGCAAAAGAAAATGTTTCTTTTCATCATTGTTAGGGTACTTCTCTATGTTTATTCTTCTAACTTCTGGCTAATAAGGATGGTGACGGCAGACATTAGGCATTAGACAGCCTTAAAAAGATTGATGCTTCTGATTACAGCATAATATAGGATAAACTGTAGGGTTCAAATCTCTCAGAGTTGAAAGGGGTATGTGGTATCTGAAGAAACATAAAGGTGTCAATTTTCTACTTGATGCTACTAATATATTTTGATAAGATCTGCATATTAAGAGTGAGCCCTCAAATACAGTGATTTAAGGTTGCAATTGTACACCACTTCGCAGTGAGAACAAACAATAAAAATGTGAATCCTTGCCTCTGCTCTGAAGGACAGTGAACAAAGACCTGTAGGCATTACAGCTGGCAGGCATGGAGAGGACTTGGTTTTCAGAAGTGACTAGCAAGAGAAATGGAAGGGGGATAGTGAATGTGAACAGGGAGGTTAATTGCAAAGTAAATGAGTTTGCTACAGAAAGCACTGAGGCTCAGATCCTTTAAGACAATTTGTGTATATTAGTAAGCAATACCAGGGACTGTGGCAGGCATTGGAGCTTAATCAGCTAAACAATGAAATTGTGAGCATTGTTTCCAGTATGTTTGTGCTGTTGAACAAACAGCATTGCTCCAAACATTTATTGGAGAGAGTTTGGGAACTAGGATAGGGCAGAAACATTAACATCAATGCAGTTTCAATTCCAAAAGAGTTTAACAGCACTGATGAGTGACAGGTAAAAGTCTCCTTTTTTAACCAGCTTTGAAATCCTGCCCTTGTATGGAACTGCAAACCACCAGTTTGCAGGGCAAACTGCTCAGATGTTGTTGTTCCCAAAACTGTAACTGCATTGACAGAATAGTGGGTGTCGTAAGTCAAAATTGTGTTGGGAAGCACTATGAAAAAAAAAGAATTGATGGCACCACTAGTGCTTGAGCCTATGTCTGGGCTCTGTTCAGTTACTAGAAAAAGTGCAGCCTGGGCTCCAGCTCCATCAAGCTCTGCAGAAAGTAGTGCAGTATCTTGGGCTGTTGGGACTTCTGAAGACTAAAGGGTGGTGGCTGGATCTCCTCACAGCAGTGTCTTGGTTGGATCAGATGGAGTGACTGGATTTCCTCACAAATCCCTTTACAAATATCTTGTGCTCCTGACAGGATAATTCCAATAACTGTGATATGCATATGCTGACTGGAGGAGAGAAAGTTCAGCTTCACCATTCAGGCAGCAAACATCAAAGATAAAGAGCAGATGAGAGAGTATTGGTGAATCATAATGAGCTTCTTGGAGTACTTTCTGTAGTTTCTTCAAGCATTCTTAAAATTCACAGGAAGCAGACATGCACAATGGCTGTTCAGGGTAGAATTTTAGCTTGTGTAAATCAATCTGTTAGATTGATTGTATTTTCTAAGGCTATTTTATGCCAACAGGATTTGGCTCTCAGATTTTATTTAGATTTTGCTTAGTAAGTAATGTGGCTAAAGTTTGTGAATACTAGTTGCTAGGACCTCCAGGGTGAAAGCATCACTGTGATTCAGTCACAGAATTTCAATTAGAAGGAAAATGAAACTGTGCTCCAAATATATAACCTTGTGTATTTTTGCTGGATCCTACAAAGTGTCTTTTCTGTACTACTGAAACATAAACAATGCTGCTTAAATACAAACTATGCTGCTATTGCAAATGTTCATATAACACCTTTCTCTTTATGGAGCGTATCTAATTTGCACACTTCCCTGACGCAACACACACTTTGACTCAGAACTTGCTGCCACATTCCTTATCCTCACAGCAGTCAGGTGTTCATAAAGAAGGACAATTATGTGTTATTCACTGTGGGATGGTGTTATACTAGATATCTTAGAGGCTCATCATAGCAATATTGGGGCCACTTACTTTAGGTTCCGGATTTCTGATTGAAATAAATCAGATCTTAGTAAAAGACATATATAAAACGCTTTTTATCTTTCCAGAAGAGAAAAAGCTCCGCAGTGGTACCGTGGTACCTACAAGGCAAAGCTCTCTGTCCAAAAGTTCAGGAGGAAACCAGCATAAGAATAATGATGAGGATGGAGTGGTGGAGGGCTGGGTTGTTCATCCTGACAGAGATGCACTTGGAGTTCATCATGGTTCAGCAGTCAGGGTGTGATGTGAAGAGCTGCCTTGGGGAGGTCAAAGGGAAAGGAAAAAAAAGGGGAAGCAAAATATGTAAAAATATTTTTTTTTTACCATTGGTTTAGTTTTTCATAATGCTAGCAAGCTAGAGAAAAGGTATTCATCCATGGCCAAAGGTCTGCAACATGATAGCAGATCTAAAATAATTGACACAAAGAAGCAAAAGCTTTGAAAAGCAGAATTTTGGCAATTTTGAATGAGGATATTTTTGCTCTCCCTGTAGCTGGTTAATGAATTAGCCCACAACTGCAGCTGGAAATCAAGTCAGCTCGTTCACTGTGATATTTAGCCTTCTGGCACTGGTTTAATCCCACCCCCAAAGCAACCGAAACACAGATACAGATTACATTGGATTTTAGTTAATTTATGTGTACTCTGTGTGTATGTATAGGTTGCAGGCAATGTGATGGAAGTAGGGTTGGTTTTAGTATGCAGATGGATGAACTGCCTCCCTGCATGACTGTAATTCCACTGCTTTTATCAGTGTGTGTAAACTATAAACTGGTGCTCTTTTATCACCGTGAGCATGTTTATCACAAACTACAAGTTGAAAAAATGCAGCTTTTGTCAGGGAAAAAAGAAGAGTTCCTCTCTTCGGGTATGATGCTGAGAATGGTTTTGAGTAAAGCAGGGAATGACTCAGTATCTTTTCTAGTTGCAGGACCACAACTTTTGATGTTAGGTATGTACCTAGGAAGCGTGGTTTTTAGGCAGGCATTTGCAATAATTTATGTCTGAGCCATTTGTTAATATTGGCAAAATGTCACAGGTGCTCAAGTGCCGATGGCAGGCTGGGGACACGAAGGCAGCAGCAGGTCGCTGCTTCATCCCTGTGCCGGGGGCTGGTATTTCACACAGCAAGAGGTCAGAAAGGCACATTAGTTACCCATAACCAGTACAACAATGAATCTGTGCTTCTCTGAGCTCTTTAAAGGAGTTTTACTGAGTTTGAATTATATTTGATTTTCAGCAAAATCTCTTAAAAAAATGTTTATAGAGAATCTTGGCTCCTATGCAATTACTCTGCCATATGCAGTGACACATCTTACTCATTCTCTGAATGTTTTATGCTCTCAAGGTGATTTAAGAGTAAATACAACCACAAGCAAAAACTTAAAATATCAAATTAATTCTGTGTTATACACACGAGTGATGGATAAAGTCAGTTCAGGGCTTGATCCTGCATATGTTGAAGTTGAGAAGGTTTCTTGGTGTTGTTTTGGTTTATGATTGGCACATAAAGGTCGTGATTTTTTTCCAGTTGTATAAAACCCTATGTTATTAAATAAATATAGGCATAACATATTAACAAAAAACAATGGCAAATGAGGAATGCTTCCAGTTCCTCCATACAGAGTATAATACAAAATTTTTAGCAGCGTTTTTTGTTTTATTTTCATGGAGAAAAAAATACATTCGCAATCCTATTATTATGTTCTGAAACAGAAATTCAGTCAGATTACTTTTGGGTCATTATATTATCTGTGTTAGAAAGTAGTAATTGGGGATTACTGAGTTTCTATCAGGTTTGGCTTAACAGCAAACAAGGTTAACATAAGTGGTTGTACAGCTGAGTTAATTTTAAATGATCTTTCGGCCTGAGTTATTAAGGCTGAAATGCCTTTAAAGGAAGCTAAATGGGGCTTGTGTTTTGAATGTGATCTGATGTATAATTAGATTTCTCCTACAGAAAGGTTAGAAGCTGTAATCCGATGTTCAGAATCAACAGCAGAACTGTGTCTTTTTAAATTTAGAAATGTATAAAACTTAATACAAGTTGATTTCAAAGATTTACATGTATGTAAATGTGAAGGTATTGGAAGGTACTGGATTTAAAATGGAAAATTTGAGATTACACAGGATATTGTAAGTGATGTGAGTTTTTTACTCTGCATAGTTGGGCTATTAAAGAGTGCGTGTCTGGGCAGCTGGTGTCATTATACATTAAAAATAAAAATGTAGGGAAAATGATTGGGGTGAAGGGTTGTATGTAAGAGTTAGCACACCAAACCCTATGCATTTAAAGAGTGCTGTTCCTTTACTAATATTTTGTCATTTTTCAAAACTGAATAAGCTTAACACATTGCAGAGGTTGGTTAATTAATTTACTGACAGTTTTTGTGACCAATAGCTGACTATTTCTCTCTATCCTTAATAAAGAAATTTTTGGAACTACAGTAGTTTCACGATTATAAACCGCACCTGAATATAAGCCGCACTTCCGGGTAGCTGGGAAGACCACAGGATTTGTCCATATATAAGCCGCATCCGAATATAAGCCGCGCTTTTTTCTTTTTTTTTTTTTTTATTTTTTTAACTCACACGGCAGAGGGGGTGGGGTGCTCCGGCCCGGCCCCACACAGCCCGGCTTCCCAGCGGCAGGGGCCGGCCCACCCTTGCACAGCCCCCGTTCCCAGCCATCCCCCGTTTCCACCGGCTCCCGGTGGCACAGGGGCCGGGCCGCACACTTGCAGTCCCCGTTCCGGGCAGTCCCATGCTCCTGGCGGCTCCCACTTGCCACTCTGCTTGGCTGGCTCTCACTTCCGGGTTGGCGTTTTGCTGGTATTTGTCCATAGATAAGCCGCACCCGAATATAAGCCGCACCACTGGGGTAGGCTGGATTCTTCAATGAAAAAGGTGCGGCTTATATTCGTGAAATTACTGTAGTTTTATTTTTTTCCTTTTTGTTCTCTCAAAAGAAGGAAGGCTTAAAATGATGGCAGTTTCAGCTCAAAATTTAGGCCAACTTCTTTTGGACGATTGTTGAAATAGGGTTTCTGTGTTTTCTCATGAAGAGAGAACAATGTCTTTGTCACATGTATACTTCCCATACTAAGTCAGTTTGAATTAAAGTTGCTGAATGTTCTATGGCAGAAGGAGCATTGAACCTAAATTTGATTATTGCTTTCCTTACTGCAGCCTGAGGATAGGAGTGGGACATGTAGTGTTTTCACAGACTACAAGGAATCTTATGGACTTTTGGCCACCTTCCTTTCCATCTGCATTTATGCAGGAATATGATTAAAAATTCACAGAATTGCAGAATGACTGGGTTGGAAGAGATCTTCAAGATCATCAAGTCCAGCCCATGCCCTAAACATCTCCACTAGACCATGGCACCAAGTGCCACATCCAGTCTTTTCTTAAACACATCCAGGGATGGTGACTCCACCACCTCCCCGGGCGGACCATTCCAGTACTTTATAATTCTTTCCATGAAAATCTTTTTCCTAATATCCAGCCTGTATCTCCTCTGGCACAGCTTGAGACTGTGTCCTCTGTCGGTTGCTGCCTGGTGAAAGAGACCAACCCCCACCTGACCACAGCCACCTTTGTAGAGCGTGATAAGGTCAATACATTCAGCAAGCATGGAAAAGGGAATGTCAGAAGAAAAGGAAGGTTCCAATGGATGCTGTATGAAGGAATTCTGTCCTCGTGGCCATATGTCTCCTGGTTGCCCCTGGGAATCTCCAATGCACTTTGCTCTGCATGATGGGTCGGGGCAGAGTGTACACCCATGGAGAGTGACTGACAGAGAAGGGAAAAGAGTGCAAGGTCAGGAAAGGAAGACACAAGGAGGAATGACCATGTCCCCTTCCTCCAAGAGCCCCTGTGCAGACAGGACTGCACGATGCAGCAGCAGCAGCAGTAATGGAGAAGCTCCTCCACTGATCTTGAAGGGAAGAGGCAAACAGAGGTGGCTCTTGGCTTTCTGTTCATGAACTACTTGCAGAAGTAAAGGGACACTCCCTGAAGTCAGGGGAGATTAATGTGCATGTAGACACTTAACACAATCCACTTTCTAAGCCACAATATCTAAATATGCTGATGTCTTTACAAGATATAAAAATGGAGGGAAGTACATTTTCACTAAAGCTAGAGAAGATGTGATCTAGTATTCTCCTGATAAAATGTGATACTGTTACTGTAGAGGGAAGGAATGTGTTTAAATTAAAAATGTAGATTGCATTTCTATACATTCATATACATGTTAATATTAAAAAGACTAAAAATTTATCACATGAATATTATGTGAACAATTTTTCCTTGGGTCCAGTGGTAGCATATCTGTACTTCACTTGGCACATCCTGGCTCTGGAAATTTTAAAGAGATTTCTTCCCTTTCCAGTCAGTTAAACTTTCAATGCACTTGAATGTCTAGCTGGTACTTGACTTTTGAAAAAAATAGCAGTACATCAACCTTAATGAAGGAGAAAATTCTGGCAGAACTTTGGTGTTAGTCATGTATATTAAGCTTGGGTTAATCTAAAAATGGCAGGCCGCTGATTACTCTTGTTTATTATTCAAAATAGTTATTGTGAGCAGCCTTAAATCAACTGTTTTGAGTTTATGTAGTGAGGTGCAGTTCCAGGCTGGGGCCTTTCAGCACAGGTCCTCAGCCTGTGGCTGTTCTTGAACTCAGAAGTTGCAATTTCAGGTGGTATTCACTTGTGCAGGCGCATTTAACAGGGAGTGTCTTTGAGCAGCTTTCTGGGTAAGATCATAAGGAGGGGTAGCATGTGATTGTTCCTGACCATATAGGTGTAATTTTATGTTATTAAAACAAAAATCTACTCCCTCTTAATCAGTGGGAAAAGAGAAAGTAGTTAGATTATGTACAGTTTGCATGAGAATAAGTGAACGGTTTTGTAAAATCTACCAGAATTTCTTTTTAATGTGATGGGCTATACTTTATTTCTTCTCCAAAACAGTAAAAAAAAAAAAAAGTAAATTTTAATGGGCATTACAACATATAAATGGATTGTTCATGTTATGCTACATGACACATATCCTGGAAATGAAAGGACAGGGGTATATTTTCTAGTGTTATATCCTTAATTCTGTCATTTATAATGATAGGAAAGGTAATGAAAACTACTTGTTGAAGACAGCTCACAAAAATGATAAGTGAGAGCAAATAGGTGACACATTGGAAAGAAGAATTCCTGGTAGTTAGAGATGACAGAGGAGGTCTTATGTGCACTATCTATTGTGGCTCTCTGCCTGCCTCCTGGATAACTTTAGCAATTCAATTAACCGATATGAGCCTGTGTTTCATCATCTATAAAAGGCAGATTATACTTACCCACCTCATAGCATCTTTATAATTGATTTTTGTGAAGTGCTTTGGGATTCTCAGATGAAAGGCACTATACTAGTGTCAAGTATTATTTTTATTGCTACTAGCAGTAGTAACAGTACTTGTCATTTATACTGCTCTTGCCTGTTCATGATGCTTTAAGTAATGCATTCCTGCAGTGCTTCTGTGAAGTAGGCACATGTGTGCTTTTAGAGATGAAGAAATTCAACAATCATCTAACTTTTCCATTTTCACAGTGTTCCTAAAATCTTGGGAAAAAAATAAAAGTGAAAAAATCCTTAAGTACAAACATCTGTATGATGCTTAGGGCACTTGTGGGAAGCTGTAGATTAGGTTTGGAATCTGGTCAGTTAGGACACAAAACACAATTTCTGGCAAATTTCTTAACCATTGAAATCCCTGAAAGCTTTCCTTCTCTTCCTGTGTTTCTGAATGCTGAAGTGTAGTCATGTTTCAAGGGCAGGCTAGATGGAACTCTGAGCAACCTAGTCTACTGAAAAGTGTCCACAGCAGAGACACTGGAACTAGATGACCTTTAATTTTCCTTCTGCCCCAGGCTGTCCTGATTCTATGAGTCTGTGTGTCTGTGTGTTTATGCTGCCCACACCAAGCCTGCGTTTCCAGGCACTTTCAAGCAATGGTGCCTGGTTTGGCAAACATGGGGAGCTCAGACAAAGGGTCAGTGCTG
The DNA here is from genome assembly GCA_009812075.1 of Sialia sialis. Lineage (NCBI taxonomy): Eukaryota > Metazoa > Chordata > Aves > Passeriformes > Turdidae > Sialia > Sialia sialis. Next base: position 21,991,024 of record VRYO01002734.1, read on the forward strand.
GCTAACAGGGTGTCCTGGGTGTCTTCACAACTCTTGGCAATGGTCTTAGACAATCTTGAAATTCAAACACATTTTTGGTATCTTCAGGCTTAAGATTGGTTAGGACAATTTGGACTGTGTTCTGGTTCAAAGGCTTAAAATCCACCAAACTCTGTTTTAGATACTTAATACTTTGTTTAGGTGTTGGAGTTTTTGTTTTGTTTTGTTTTAACTTCACTAAATCTGTCTTTTATCTGAGATTTTAGATATTTTTTTTTCTAAATGTACACATTTCTCTAATCTGTGATAACTTGGAAAACTGGATAAAATACCACAGTAAAGAATACTTGCCCTTGGTTTCATTGCTGCCTTTGGTGTGAGCTCAACAGCTACAGATGTCATTGCATCTGGACGTGCTGTCTTCAAAAGCAGCTAATTTCTGAGATGGCAAATGGTCTTTGATTCACAGCAGCAATGGGCTTTGAGGCTCAGGCATTCTTCCCATGTTCAGCAGGTGTCTAAATGTCACTTACTGGAATTGAGATGTATCTGTTGCTGCACACATAGGCAGAGATGATATGAATGCATGGTGTGGACTCAGGCAGCAAGCCACAGTTTTAATGCATTCCAGATATAAATATGATGAAACATAAACTCAGTTCAGCTTATGTGGATATAGCATGATTATACCGACACACCATACAGGGTGCTGAGGTATTCTGGTCTGTGCAGAGACTCTTTTAAGCAAAGAGTCAGGATATGAGGTCTGCTCTTCAAAAGCTTTTTCCTAAAGCTTCACAGGAGGAGAGCTGCAGTGTGATCACAGACTACAGCTTATGGCTTTATCCCATGGTTTGCCTCTGAGGACTGCACTGAGCTGTCCCTGCTATGGACATCATCCAGTGAATTTCCACTTGAAACAGAATGAGGTACAAATAGTTTTCAATGCAAATAGTTTTAAGTGGTTTTTTGGGTATTTTTGCAATCAAAAACTGAAATCAGATTTATCAAGAGAATTTCTTGGCCACTGTGATACAGGAGACCAGTCACAGCTCAGGATCATGTGTTTGGGATATACATGGTTTGGGGAGTGGGGAAAACTTGATTCTGAACACAAAAGTTCAATAGTTATTTATATGTGGACAATCTCAATAAATCATTTATGTGGCACATTTGTAAATGAGAGCTAAATGTGACTCAGCAGTTTGTGTTGAAAAGTAGCTACCCAGAAACATCTCATTTTTTAAGTGTTGCATTCCCAGGTCATCTCTAATTAGAGCTTTGGAAATCTGGAAGTAAATGTTTCTTCCTTGTATCCTAAACATTAAAGATTATCAATAGCAGCAGGCTGCTGAAGTCAGCTTGTAGGGCAAGAATGCTTTTCATGGAAACAGTAACGGGTGAAAACAGACTTAGTTTGAAATTCAGTGCAGGCACATGCTTCAGGCTTGCCTGAGAGGTGAGCTGTTTAGAGACCTCTGTGCTGCTCATGATGGTGAAAAACTGGAAAATTACTAATCACAGAGCTGGTTAAATGTGCAATACACAGGCTTGTGTTCTGCGTGTCTCTGAGACAACCTTTTTGCTTTCTGCACTGCAGGTACAGGGTCCTGCTACCTCACACAGAAGAAGGAAGGGTGCAAGAATTAATGAAGTGTTGTGCATAGAAATCATAATATAAATAAAACTAGAAAGAATGCCTTGTGCCCCATATGGGGTCTGCATTTTCCTGCTTCCTTAATTCTTTCCACCAGTGGAACAGCTCCATCCACTTCCACTGCCACAGGATCTGACTTTCTGCTTCAGAAAAGGGTATTTCTGTAATATTTCTGTAACAGGTGGTGGTCATATATTCTCTGTGCCTAGTTTTCAGGACACTATCTTACTGTTGTTTTTGAAAATAGGAATCAGCCTTGAAAACATAACCTGAATCAATAGCTTTACTCGCACAAATAAAAGTTAAATTATTATTTAGAAGCACATAGTCAATGTGTGAAATCATTAGTTTTGATATAGTCCTAACTTCTACTTACAGCATTTTCCATAATTTCTTTTTAAGGACTAATTGTCTCCTACTTTTAAATCGGATATATGCAAACATGTTTTACAACAAGGTCTGAAACATTTCTTTTTCACATAGCTTAAAATTAATCAATTTATAAAATTGCATGCATTACAACTTCAATGCAATTTCACTTTCAAGCTTGTACAGTAAGAGATATAAAAATCTCCCATGTATATAGACATACAATGTCAAGGTGTGCCATTAAACCACAGAAAATTGTATTTGATACTTTCTTGATGCCACAAAAGATGTTCTAAAACTTGTTTAATTATCTTAAACCTCCTTTCAGAGGAGGTTTCCTTTAAACTTTTGAGGATAATTTGATGCATTAGATCCCATTTGATGATGTTAGGTGAAATGGAGCTGCACCAGGAGATATTTCTATGACTATATTCTGTGGTGTGTTTTATATTTTTATTTTTTAATATGATTTCTTCTCCATATTACCTAAAGGAATTAAATTAAGGCACATATTTCTGGATAATTGCTTTTAAAATGTACTCTATGAAGGAAACTTCATGCAGGCCATACTTTAATATATGAGTGTCAGTAGTCTAAACCTTCAATTTTACATTTTTTGTTTTATGTTTTATGGTTTTAGGGCAACTTTTTATTTGCTGTATCATAAAAATAATTTGTATATTTTTTGTTATAAAATTCCTCAGTTCATCATTTTTCTATAGCCTACCCAGCAGTGTATCTGCCTTAATATTGATGAAGTCTGAGTGATTCAGATGTGGTTGTGATGTTTTATATCTTCTGCCTTATCAGGAAGACTTGAAACACAGACTCACTCATCACTTAAAAGCATAATTGCTGAATGTACAGAATGTTTAATGTTATGACTATGGAAAGATCTTTGTGGTGTAATACTTGGTAGACATTGGTTTCTTAGAAATGAACTTTTGTCTAGATAGAAAACACATGTCCAGAATCTCATCTTGCTTTTTCCACTTTTATAACCTTGTAGCTCTGTCAATGCCACAGCTGTTTTTCAAGATTATTATGTCTGTCTCTTAAGTTTGGAGAGTGTGCTTGCACCCTACTGATATAACTTACATCAGAGTATTGTTACCTGTCTTTAATCTGGCATACTGGTGCCTGTGTAGCATGTGAAAGAATACAGGGTGCTGCTGCTGTGCCATTGCAGTGGGTATTTTTGCGGTTTTATACAGCTAATCTGTATATGCAAAACATTCTGACTGTGTGGGTTTGGCTGGGGTGGAGTTTGTTTTCTTCACAGTGACTAGTGTGAGGAGGGATTTTGGGTTTGTGCTGAGAACAGTTGATCACTGTGGGCTGTTTTAGTTATGGTGAGTGGGGTTTGCACAGAGTCAAGGCCTTTTCTGTCTCTCACCCCACGAGTGAGGGCTGGGGGTTCATGGAATCCTGGGAAGGGACACAGCCAGGACAGCTGACCAAAGGGATATCCCATACCATATGGGATATAGTCAACATATAAAACTGGGGGAAGGAAGAAGGAAGGGAACCACAATCGGAGTTATGGCATTTGTCTTCCCAAGCCATAATTACATGTGATGGAGCCTTGTTTTCCTGGAGATGGCTGAGCACCTGCCTGCCCACAAGAAGAGTGAATTAATTCATAATTTTGCTTTGCTTTTGCTTTCCCTATTAACCTGATTTTATTTCAACTGATGAGTTTTTCCACTTTTACCCTTACAACCTCTCCCCTACCCTGGTGCAGGGGAATGAGCGAGCGGCTGTGCAGGGTTAAACCATGGCACTGTGAATAAATACACCTCCTCCAAACGTGTGTGAAGCTCCTGAACACAGTCTGCAGTACCAGGCAGGAGAAGAGCAGTAAGGAGATACTCTAAGGGATTTAAATTACTCTGGAGTTGGGAAAGGAGCCTGCTTCTGCCTGAGGACATAAGTTGGGAACTGTACAATGTTCTTTTATGGATTCTTTGTAAGGTGTGATATAGCAGAAGAATATCCATCCTTTTAAGACAGAGTAACATACCAGCAATCTTTTCAAGTCATTCAGACAGAGAATTTTGCAGGGTAAAGGCAAGAGCTGCTCCTCACACCATTTACTGTCAGGGATTTACAACAGATACAACATAACCTTTTCATGTTTTCTAGATGCAAGCTTCCACTATTTACAAAAAAACCCACTAGAAGCAATAAAGTCATGCTCATAATTAAAAACTGCTGTGAGTATTAAATATGTTTTGCAATTAAAAGAAGCAGTTTCAGTTAAGCTTGTCATCATCTGCAAGATGCTGGTAGCTTACAAGAAATGGTATAGTAATTGCAGGTTGATTCTTGTGGACAAATGCTTAGAACTCTAGATCATTGTGCAGCACTAATTGGTCCCCTGACTGGAATACTGTTGGGAAGAAAATAAATGGGAATGAGGAGTAAAATAATCTCTGATCTCTTAGGCAGTTCCTAATATTCACATATTTACTGCTATCTTTTCTGTGATGGGGTAGACAAATTTCCAGGCTGTTCTCCTGAATCATTTACATCTGCTTTAAATGTTTACATAGAGGAAATAAAAATGTTGAGATTAGTTATTAGTATCAATATGTATAACAAACAAGAAATTTAGTATTAAAATGCAAATAGATGTTTTTCCTTTTTTTCTTCATCCAACTCAAGGGATGCTTATCTGATTTATTGCACATTGACTGATATAAAAAGCTGCTCCAACTTAAGGTTAGTATGTTGTTTTTTTAAATTCTGGGATTCATCTCTAGTTGTACAAAATCTGTCTCCAGATTGAGAACAGGGTTACTAATCTGTGCTTTAGAAGAATCTACTCTAAGACATGCTGAGGGTCAATTAGCAAACTGTTAAACCTGTCCTTCCTCTCCCCCACGTTTAGTCTAAGCCAGACATCCAACCTGCCTGTTCCTAGTCTCCAATTCCTTTATGTTCACTGTAGGTCACTACATCCAATCCCTCTACACTCCATCCAATCCAATTCTTCCAGACAGGCAGTGGGTAGTGCCTGAGAAAGGTTGAGTTCCCCCCTGGGTTGCTGAGGGAAGTAATTGTTTATGTCAGTAGGACAGTCCCTACAGAAAGAGGAAACCAGATGCGGACACTACTGAGTGGAGTGGGAAATGCTGTTTACTTTAAACCAATAGGTTAAGGGTTTTAGGGATATGCAATCCCATAAGACCAAGACATCAAATTTCCTAGGAGTCTTTTTAAAAAATGCATTTTACAGTGGAGCAAATAAATAGTCTTGTTTTGCAGCACTGAAAAAAAAAAAGTGAGATCTTTTTTCTGTGTCTTTCTGTGTTTTTCATGCCTGGTAAATCCCGTGATCATTATGAAATCAAATATCTTTCCAGTTAGGTACGTTGTGATTTTTTTTTTTTTTTAATATTTCTTACAAGTGATTCTATTATGTACTTGTAGGCAGAGTTAAGCTTTTTGTTATTTGCCATCAAACCAAGAAATTGAAGTGGGATGAAATCAGAATAACATGAGTTTAAAGTTTATGTATTAAAATAAATAGGAAACATTTTTTGTCTATTAGGCTGATGGCAGAAGTAAAATTAAATTCAGCCACGGAGTGCAGAAGAGCAAGATTAAATCTGTGATGCACTGTGGTTTGTGAGTGGAAAAGAATGATTCCTGCATATGTTTTACAACATCTGAGTGGAACCACTGATTCTGCAGCTTGGGATAGGAAATACAATCAGTGTAGTTGAAGCCAGGCATCTATTTATCTTAAATTAATCATTCTCCAAGTAGGCAGTTGATATCCTAGTGCTGTGTGCCATCCTTTTTTACATTCATGCAGCACACATTAAACCAAAGAGCTGTTATTGTAGGAGCTGAAATATATTGCAGCACAGAGATTGTAAATGTTTAAAAATACGCTAGCACTTCAACACTTCTGTATGTTCAGTTGGCAATTAAACTGTATTAATAATTTTTCTTTTAATTCTTACAATTATTAGACACTTGGAAGCAGATATACCTACAAAATTCTAACAGCTTTCACAAGAATAAAAATTAATTTTATGATATTTAAATAGAGAAGAAAAGCTAAGAGTGCATTTCAAGATAGAATTTTTTTGTTTGTGCTTTTTAGTTCAATAAAATTTAGTTCTGATTTTCTCCAATATGTTAACAAACAAAAATCTGGGAGTTATTTCTAGTTTTTGAATTTGTGAGGAACAAATTGAATAAGAGAAGGACTATTTTTTTTTCTGTTTCAATTTGGATACATATAGTTTAATTCAAGAAAAATATAATTCAGTCAATAGCAATGCTAAAGAGAGACCTGCCTTTGAGGCACAGTTTCTCAAAAGCATTTAAATTTTAATTTCATTCTAGGACAGAGCCTGAGGTTTTGTTGGATTTGACCTCAAATATCGTAAGAGCAAATGAAATCATATGATAATTTACTGTGTCCTACTGCAGATGTAGTAATTAGAAGAAACTAAAGGGAAGAGGAGACTCATCATTAAGCAAAAAGCAGGAAATTAAGCAGACATTTTTCTCTTAAAGCATAATTTTTTTTCTCTTAAATATTAATGAAATCTGACAGTAATGGCCTGCCAACAAAAGTATTGTAACTTATTTTTTGAATCTTTTTTTGTTGATTCTTAAATCATCACACCTTTTTTAAATCTTATTCCTCCAAGTTTTCTTTTTTTCTGGTTTGAAATCAAAGCTACTTCGAAAAAATTAAAAAGATAGTAGCATTTAGAAATCATAAATGGCAATTTTTTAAACATTGTTTTATCTTTTAATATTTTCAGCAGCTTTTTAACTGTGCCATGCAGTATGTATGCACACAAATTCTCATTTTACAGGGAGGTTTGCATTTGAGCTATAGAAGCTGTCACAGATATTCACTCTCTTCAAATCCTGACCACTCTTTAGACATGCCACAGTAACAGTTTTGAAGGACTTGCCACCCCCAGATTTTCAACCTCCTATGGGAGACTTTGACTGGACTTTTGGAAGTATCTCTTTACAGAGAGGGTTGTCAAACACTGGGACAATCATCCTAGAAAGCTGATCCATGCCCCCAGCCTGTCAGTGTTTAAGGGGCATTTGGACAATATCCTTAGCAACGTGCTTCACCTTGGTCAGCCTTAAGTGGTTGGGACTAGATGATTGCTGCCTTTCCAACTGAAGAACATTCTATTCTATTCTATTCTATTCTATTCTATTCTATTCTATTCTATTCTATTCTATTCTATTCTAGCTTAGTATCCACAGTTTGGAAGTATGTGGACCTACAAGTGGAACTGCTCAATCTGAAAAGTACAGTAATTGCATGACTCTAAGGTGCACCCTTTTGACTAAAATTTTGGTCAAAACCTGGAAGTGCGCCTTATAATCCAGAGCACCTTATATATGGACAAAGTTTGGAAATTTACCAACCTGGAAGTGCGAGCCGCCGAGCCGCACCAGCCAGCGCCAGGGGCGGGCAGGAATGCCAGGGCCTGCAGCACGGGAAGGGCACCTGGTGCTCCATTGAAAGGCTACGCCGATCCATGAAAAATGCTTGCAAATTGAGCACCTGCCAGTAAACCCCATGATTGCATGATTCTGTTACTAATTGGTTACTTTGTTGTGCACAGATCCTTGCTGCAAAAAAAAAGTGTGCCATATAGTCTGGTGCACTTTATATATGGACAAAGTTTGGAAATTTGCCAACAACCTGGAAGTACGCCTTATAATCTGGTGCACTTTATAGTTGTGAAATTACTGTATTTGAAAAAATATGTTGTTTAGAATTTGATGAAAAACCCAATTAAGTGAGGGAGTGAGTGTCTTTATTTTGACTTCTGGATTTTTACATATACAAGGATTTTGTTAAAAAAAATGGATATAGATTAAAGAAGTAAAAAATTCCATTTGCTAGAAGCACAAGCCAAGGAAGTCACCCTTTGGAGGAGGAAAAACAAAATGGAATTTTATCATCCAGGTAACAAGGCAGGCCAATTATGACTGAATGTGCAAACCACTTAAAAGTCTGTCATTCTGTAGCTGATCATTGTGGTATTTCTTTGGCTGATGCTGGAGACTGCTGTCAGAAAAGACAGCAAACTGTACACTTCATTGGGCTGCTCTGCTCTGGTTCTGGTATCTGTACAGAGACACCATACAGTGGACTTAGGCAGAGCAGGAAATGAAGATGTACTCAAATGAGTATTGCAATGGCCAAGGACACTTAAAAGGAGACTAAGACACAAGAGGTCTGATTTATGAAGATCTACTTGCTTAAATGAGAGAAATAATGAGAACCCTTTCACTAGACTTGAGACTTTTGAAAAGAGAGACTTAAATGGAAATGCTGACAGATTTAACTTTAGCAGTCTTGAATGGACCTACCAAGACATAAGGGGTGTCAAGTCTGCAAAGCATCATTACTCACAGTGATGCAAAGAACCAAACTTAGTATCCAGCTCAAGGAAATTCCTTATCTATTAGTAGAATGAAAATCACATAATTTTTCACATGCTTAGAAGCAAACTTTGTTTTTGTGATGAAAATGTAGATTGAATGTGTTCTGCCTACCAATGATACTTTGAAAGAAAAGGTAGAAATGTAGATGTACTTTTTAGTAGCAAGAATACCCTTGGTGAGTCTATTTGCACTGTATATAATGAAAGATTTATACCTGTGTGTTGTTTGGTGCATACAAGACATCATGAACATGGAATACTGCAGTATGTCAAAGCAAGACAAGGTTTTCCAGACAAGGGAGCTTAGATAGCTCAGGTTAGAGTATCTACATGGCCACAGTCAAGTCTTACATTTCCAGGGCAACTCCTTATAAAGTTTAGAATTCCTACACTAATTGAAGACTTTTTCCTTATGTCTCAAGTGTAAGTGAAGGCCTGTTCAGTGAACAGATGGAAATGAAAAGAAAGCTTAGAAAAATTTACTTTCTCAAGTTTTCATTTCAGCTGTGATTTTGTAATTTGTAATTTTTCACTCCGAGGGGAAGCAAGACAAGTTTTATTTTGAAAAGACCGTATTTACTTTTTGTCCTCTATTATGTACCTTTCAGACAAGCACAAGCTAAGGCTTTACACAGCCACAGCTAAATTTTCAGAATCAGTGAGTACCGGAGATTTCTATGACAACATCTGGAGCTGTATGTCTTAAAATCTCTGAAAAATCAAGCCTTCAGACATTATTGTTTCATTTCCCCAGGCAAATCATCTCAGAGTACCTCACAAAATGAATCAGAAACTGAATGCTGCAGTTCAATTTGTACTAACATTTATGTCTTTAGAATGTCAGGATGGCTTTTTAAATGTTTCCTCATAAAACTAAGTCCACTGTCAACAGTATTCCTCACTCTGATTAGAGGAAGTACTTTACAGCTTAATAAAATCTTAAACTAAGCAGAGCCCCAAAGTTTCAGAAGAAAATATGTGAAACCAGGCTTGCTTTTCTCTCAGCTATAGAAAAGTGACTAAATGTGTCTGTTGTGTTTGTGAGGCAAGGTTTTGGTAGCCAGGGGGCTACTGGGATTTTTTTCTGTGAGAAGCTGCCAGAAGCTTCCCCCATGTCCAACATAGCCAGCTCCAGACCAGACCCACTGCTGGCCAGGGCCAAACCCATCGGGGTGGTGGAGGTGCCTTTGGTATAGCACAGGTAAGAAGAGGTGGTAAAATTGCTACATAGCTGCAACTGCAGCCAGATGAGAGAGGTGTGAGACTATGAGAGAAAAAACCAACTCTTCATACACCAAAGTCAGTGCAGAAGTCATGGGAAGTCAGGCTGTCCATGGAGGTCCATGGTGGAGCAGAGATCCATCTGCAGCCCACGGTGGAGCCCATGCCAGCGCAGGTGAAGGAGTTTGTCACCCCGTGCTGGAGCAGGCTCCCAGCAGGACCTGGTGGACACATGGATTGAGGAGCCCACTCTGGAGCAGGTTTGCTGGCAGGACTTGTGTCCCCTTGGAAGGGACCCACCTGGAGCAGTTAATGAAGAACTTCAGCCTATGGGAAGAACTCAGAAAAGTTCATGGAGGACTGCCTCTGATGGGAGAGACCCCATCCTGGAGGAGGGGAACACTGCAAGGGGTCCTCCCCGCGAGGGGGAAGGAGCAGCTAAGATGCTTGTCATGAACTGACCACAACCCCATTTCCTGTCCTCCAGTGCCACTGGAGTGGAGGAGGTAGAGAATTGTGGGAGTAAAATTGAGCCTGTGAAGAAAGGAAAGCTGGGGAAAGTTGTTTTTTAGATTTATTTTTATTTTTATTTTTCATCACCCTACTCTGATCTTATTGTTAATAAATTAAATTAATTTCTCCAAATCAAGCCTGTTCTTCCTGTGACAGTAATCAGTGATGATCTCACCTTGTCCTTATCTTGACCCAGAAGCCTTTCATTTTATGTTTCTCCCCTATCCAGCTGAGGAGAGGGAGTGCTAGAGTGGGATTGGTGGGCACCAGCTATCCAGCCACAGTCAACTCACCACAGCATGTAGGTGAACACTATTCTGTCTCTCACTATGATGTGCCAAATAGCATTTCATGGTAGGAATGCATGTTTCCTTCTCTCACTTCTGTCTCTCTGGACACTAAAGTGTAGGTGAAGCCCCCTTTGATAAATTTTTGCAAGGCATTAGTGGAACACTTTACACTATTACAATTTCTATTACCCCTTCTCATAATTTGATCCCTATGATATGCCATGGTGGTTTGTTGGTTTTTGGGGGTTTTTTTTAATGGTGCCTGTTAGTTTTTGAAAAAAGAGTGATTCTTTATGAATAATTGTTCCTATGAAGTCTTCCTAAGCCACTGTGTTTTCAGAGTGTTTCCTCACAGTGTAAAATGTATCAGACAGTGTCAGGCTCTCCCAGGTGTCCTGAAGAATGAGAAATTATGACTTCTGCATCCTGCTCAAGTCAGCGCCATCCACACAGTGATACACATACAAGCCCTTTCTGCTTTCTGTTAAAGGGGAGCAGTAGCAGAAGTCCCAAAATGTATGTAACATATATTTTTCTGATATAGATTAGGGTTTGCTTCTGCTTGCTTTGTCAGTGACTGTACAGAAAACCTCTTCTAGGGTAGCATTTACATTCCTTTGTCTGGTGGCTCAGATTTACTCAGAACAATATGTCAAATAATGGCTCTGGCATGATTACTCCCAAGTGTGGTTTTCATCCCAAGTATGTCAAAGCCTTTGGTACAGAAACTTGAATGTCATGATGTAAACACACCCTTGTTCTGGAATGGTGCACAGGAATATTATATTGTGTAGGCTGGTGACAGTCTGCTGTTGGTTGACTGTTGTCCAGAAAACAGCTTTCTCCATTAAATTATCACTGTAATAGTTGTTTGCATTCTCTCCCTTTCGTTTAAATTAGCACTTTCTTCCATTGGAAGTCTTTCAATTCTCATTCTCCAATTTCCCTCTTCTTCTGCAAGCTCCTGTCCAGAGCTCCTTTTGAGAATACTTCCAATGCTGGTATGAGCACCAGTAATTCTAACAATGCTTCTATACAGTTTCAGAGTATCCAAGGCATTAGACCTAAAAGGTCTACAAGGAATCAGGGACAGTTTGGTGCTGTACAAACAATAATTTCAATGATAACAGTCACTTTGTTCTGTTAAATTTCTCTCTTTATTCCTTTCCCTATATCATATAGTTGCTTGAGCCTATTACAAAATTCTTGTGCTTTGACACCTTCAGTTTATAATATACTTATTTTTAGGCTTGAATCCAGAAATGTATTCATATGTTTTTGCATGTGATACTGGTATTGTTGTATATACAAGCATAGACCATGCCTTTGCTGAGAGTAGAGAGGGCAGCGCTCTAGAGAAATTGAGTGGAGATGAATATGCAGCTCTTGTTTATATGACTGAGAATAATGCACCCAAAGATATGAGTCTGCAATGCTCTGCTTGTCATGGAGAATGTGTAATGAATAAAATGCAAATGTTGTGTGAAGGAAAATCTGTACAACAGCACAATGGTACAACTCCTGTCCAACAGTAAGGAGCCACTGTATTGCAACAGAATAAAACAGACATAATTATTTACTGATACATCAGTGCCTGTACAAGGGCAAAATTAGCAGGGATAGAAAGAAGGGAGAAAGCTCACATATATTTTGAGCTTCTCTGGCAAAATAAACACCAGAGTATGATTTCTCTTGTCAAAAAAGACAAAGATGCAGTCTAAATTACAAAAAATATCATGAAAGGTCACATATATTTAGGAGAATTAAAGAAACTTGGTAAAGGTACTCATAATAAGTTTATGTTGAGAAAAACCAGATAATGTTTCTGGCTATGATCTTGGGAGGAGACCTGTCTGGAATGTCGTCTGCTGACAAACCTAAGACATAAAGTAGGTTTAGCCAATGAGACAACGAGAAAAACCAAAATACCCATCATCTGGCCCATCAAGTGAACTCACCAGACTACTTGCTGTCTTAATTCTCCAACAAATGGTAAGTGCTCCTTTCTTGTGACCTGCGGTTACATAGGTGTGTGTATTTCACTGAGTCCTTTAGGATTCTGTGAGACTCTAGATACACATAAAATAACTTTTTTTTTTTAATGCAAATTCTAACATGGCAGGTTAAAAAAAGGGGATGCAGCTGTTTTTCCAAATGCAAACTCTTCTTTGTTATCAGTAATTAATTATGGACCCTGTTTAGATTGCCTATCTATGGTAACACTCAATTATAAAGAAAAAAGAACAAAGATTTATCCTATCTTTTGGAAGTATGATTTCAAAATATAATTGTTTGTACTACTGGAGAGCCTCATTTGAGGCAAAAATATTATCTTAGAGGATAAAGATATAAAATTGGGATACCCACCTGTCAAGTCTCATGAGGTGTAATGGGCATTGATAGTGCACAATGTGATTCCTTCAGGATCAATGGCTGCACAGGAAGATTCAGTCCCAGATATTCCTTTGCCCAGACAGTCAAAAGCATTCCCCGATTTTTATTTTTTTTTCTTCCCTTAGTTCTGTTTATGGAACTGAAATGCATTCTTCAAAATGGCAGAATGGGGAAGATAGAAAAAAGGACAGCATGCAAAGAGGGATTTAGAAAGATTGTCCAGATATGAAGGAGAATTTTAGGAAGAGCAACACTCAACAGTGATTGAGACTTGTCAAGGTGTCAAGCAGAGCTTCTACCACTGTATTAATAATACTAATGAGGACTACATGAGGAAAATGTGGCCTGTTGCTAAAAGGATGGGAAAATTAGTGACAGCAGAGAGAGATACAGCTGAGGTGCTCACTGCTGTCTTTGTGTCAGACTCCACTGGCTTGGTGCTAGTGAAACTTAACTAATCCACCTTGATGACTGAAAGGTTAGGACACAGCTGACGTGGAACTGTTTTCTAGAGTGAAGAAGTTCTTGCTTTCAGAAGATGGTATATCACACTTTGATAGTGGTGTTTTGGTGGATTTTTGTTGAAAAGTTGTTGGTAGATCATGGGAATATCTTAATGCTTCAGAGCTGGTGCTTAAAGAAAAAAGCTTTGATTGTTGAAATATACTGTGATACACTAAACAGAGTATTAACATACAAAATATATTTAATTTGGATGTTTGTTTTAATGCTGGCACAATGAAAGGGTCACAGCAACAGAGACAGCTGGGAGTTGACTCATTGCTGTACTCTGTATGTCCAACCAGCCCGCAAAATGCAGTTCTTTCTGAAAACATTCTCTTTTCTCCAGTTAATACTGTTCCCCTTCTTGCTCAACCTAATGCCCTACCTGTAGTCGTACATTCTGCAGTACACACGTGTTTCTGTTTGTGGAACATGATAAGCCATGCAGTTGATGTTTCAGTTGAAGAAGTCTTTCCTCAAGACACCCAAGACACACTAAGGACCAAGAGTCTGGATTTGTCACAGGAATAGGTGTGGTGTTAACTCAGTTTAGAGACTTGTTACTCTCATTCTTTATTGGAGGTGCCTAATTCAGCCCCAAGTTTTCCAATCACAATGATTGCCTTTGCAAATACACAGCAGAATAGAGCCATAGAACCTGTGGGAATCAGATACAAATGAATCAGCTTCAACAAATATTGCATATATAGAGAGGGTTAAAATCTACTTCATATAACTAATGTGCTCTCAGGAAAGGTTGGGTTGAAAAGAGAACATTTACAGGAGATAAAAAAGCATTTTCAAGTATAAGCAAAATACTGGAAAATAGTCATTAAAGGTAAAGCATAAGAAACAGGAAAAATGTTAAGAATACGTGGGAATGTAGAGGAAAGAACATAGAAGAAAAAATATTTTGGAAGGTGCAGGGCTGCTGTAGGAAGTCAAAACATTTACCTCATGTACATGTGCACACCTTTTTATCATTTGAGCAGCTTGGTGTTAAGAACAGCAGCAAAGGAAAGTTTGATCTGTTCATATGGATAAGGCTCTGAGGATCAATAGCTCAAAAAAGTCATCTGAAAGGGAGTGCAGATCTTTTACAAGATATAGGTCAAAATCTGGTTTAGAATTGAAATTCTGCTGTAAGACCCAAACAAACATGACAAAACACAGGAAAAAAAATGCAGTATCTATTTTCTTTTTCGTTTTCGTTTTTTTAGTTTTCTTTTTCTTTTTTTTATTTTTTGTAATATGCTGCAAAATTTCCAATGTATTTTGTTTTTTAAAAAAATTAAAGGGAGCCTACGCTTGTGATAGCTTTGTAGTTTGCATAATAGTCATTAATAACTTATGCACCTTCCAGCCTAGCTCCTTTGTCTGACACCTATTCAGCCGTAACTATGAAAAATTACTTTTACACAAAGCCTTTTCAGTACAGAGTGAAGTTGAAACCATTAATTTTTCAGGAAATTTAAACTGACTGCTTGGCCATTGCCAGATGTATTTTGTAAGGAAGGCTTTTTTTCATGAAAGTCTAGTCTTGCTTTTACCTTTTCTGCTTTTAGAGTGCTTTTTAACACCCACATTTGTGGGTCCATGCTAAGAAAAAGAAAAAAAAAGATTTTTTTTTTCCCCTCCATGAGGTATTTAAACAAAATATCTTTTTCTGAGTATGTCTCATTCTTTCTCATGGAATTATTTGGCAGCAGAAGCTGGAAGATATCTCCAAGATCTGAACATTATTCTGAATCCATCTTGTCTTTAGGGCCGATCTAAACTATTACAAAAGATGAAATAGTAAAAATATAGCCATGAAATAATTTGTTCCATTCCTTTTTTTCTCTGGCAAAGAATTTAATGGCAACACTGTCCAGTTGTTCAGGTCTTGAAAAGGTCTGAAGCCTTGGTTTTGGCTTCGAAATAATTCTCCTTGAAATGAATTTTTACTTCTTTATATTGTTGGTCAAGAAAGCCTTAAATTTAGAATTTGAGGCTATAAAGCTAAAATATCTCTGAAAGGGCAAGCAGAGAATCATTTCAAAACCTGTTGACCATGAATAAGAAATACTTTAAGAAATGAACAAGGATATTTTTTCTCCTTTCTTTGATATGATTTACAAAGGTCTCCAGAAAACCTTTTTTTATTGCTCTGTCAGTATATTAAATAAATATTTTTTCCTGATAACAAAGTTTTTTATCATTTGATTTCACTTTTTTCCACTTCTTAAAGTTATTTCTAGTTCATAGGTTTTCCCATGTTGCAATTAGTATTAGAATTAAAAAGTAAGATTATGACAAATATTAATTTTTCAGAATTACTTCTTGAAAATTTTTCCTATATTAACTGTTTTTTCAAAACCTTAGAAAAGGGATTATTAAAAAGGATTTAATAAACTTTGCAATGACTGTAAGACTTGCTTTGCAAATTACTCTGTGTGGCATAATTTTACTTACTAATGTGTTGATTTCAAAGTCTGTGAAGTTGAATGGACTTAAAATTAGTGTTGATCTTTTGTAGTACTTTGTTGAATAACATCATACACAATGTGTTCAGGCAGTTTGGCTCCTAAAAGCCTAGAAGTAAAATACTGCAGTAATCTCAAAATTTAAGTCAGTGCCGAATGACAGAGATTAAATTTAGCTGAAGTTTAAAAAGTGTTGAAAAGCAATGCTCAAAAGTTTCTTCATATTGTTGATCCTCACCATGTTCTTAAGAAATGGATAGCACTTTTTAAAAAATATTTCAGAGGGCTCCCTTCCATTCTGAGTTTTTGCTGTCTGGATGAAATGTTACACCCCTGTGTTGATAGTCAGAAGTAAAATAGTGCATTTAATGTTATAGATGGTAAATTATATATTCAAGAGCAAGCTGATGTGTCTACGTATATTTGATTTTTTCTTTATTTATTCTCTTTTTTCCCCCTTTTTTATTTTTTGATAAAATATTCTGTATTTTATGGAGAGCACATAAAATCTTTTCATTTAAAGATAGGATATGACTTAAACCCTTTCTTAAGTCTATTGACCTTTCCCCCCAACCTTCATAACCAAGTCCTGTACTTTTTGTGTCAACCTCTGCACATATTGGATTGTGGCAGAGTTAGAGATATGCCACCTGAAGACAGCATAGCTCTGCTTGTCTCACTGTCCCTTGGAAAGGCTTTTTCCACCTCTTAAACCAGAAGAGCAGACTGTGGGACTAACTGTGTTAAGCCAGCTCAACTATCATCTCAACTTCATCAGGGATAAAGCTACTGAGATGGTACGGTGGTACTACACTCTATGTCCTGCTAAGATCTGAAAATGTGTGAGAAAAATCTGTAATCCGGGTTTCAAAAGCCACAGAGAGTTCTGATAAATGGCATGCATTAACTCACTGCAAAAATGAGCCACTGCTCCAAAGGAATCAGAATGGTCTTTGAACCAGAGAGAGTTTCAAATCTCATCAGCTTGGGATCAGTGAAATCTCAAAATTGTGACTTCCTCTGTGGACTTCCCTCTGGAAGAGGGAGAAGAAAATCAGAAGCCCATCCTCAGAAGTATTTCTAAATTATTAGCAAAGTTGGTGCTTTAGTCATTTTACCCATAGTTGGGCCTCATCCCCATTGGTCTTGCCATGGGCTGGAAACCACATCATCATCAACCTCTACAGCTCTGCTGCCTTTCTGGTGGGACCACAGCTTGAGAGAGTAAGAGAGGATGGCTTTCTCTTCAGTGCTTCCCATCATTTCTCACCCAGATCTCTAAATATTACATAGGTACTTTAGATAGGGATCTTTAATATAGAAAATAATGAAGCCCAGTTTCTAGCAGGAACACTAAGACTGAAAAGGAAATGAACTCAAGTATTCAAAATTGAGTGTTCTGGTTTTTTTCTTAGCCTGAGGGAAGAAGAAACAGAAGACCTGTTTAAACTTTTAGAATGTGAAGCTTAGAAACAAACCTCAATTAGTCGGAATAAACTTTGTTTTAAAAATTATGAATAAATGTAAATACAGTGGAAGCTATAGTTCATGTAAAAAGTACTTGAAGCCTGCTGCATACATAAAACTGCTCTGTCAAAATATTCAGCCTGTGAAAAATGTCACGTTTATGATTTTACTTGTCTAATGCTGCCTTAATGTTATGAAATTATAAGAGGAAAATTCAGCAATGAAACAAAAAACATTTCCATAAGAATTTGTTTATAGGCCTATGTTTCATAAATATGAATTGTATGAATTTCAAGAAGTCTGAGTGACAATTCTCATAGTGTGACAGAGGAACTGGTGTAACTTGATTTATTGCTTTTGTTTCCCATCTGTAAGAATACCTGCCCTGTCTATGTAGTTCTCAGTGTGGCTTTTAGTGACAAAATAAATACTAAAATGAATGTACCCCTAGGACAGTGTTTTTCCATATGTTGTGTTGAAGAGTACTTCGAGGCAAATCCACTTTTACATTTTGACTCTTTGGTTCACCTTTGAGTATGACATCTCTGGTGGCATGTTAATTCCATTGTAGCTTCTAAACTGCTTTCCCAAAGCACCTCCATGTGTGTGGCAGCATGCACAATGATCCTGATTACTAATTCTGCAAATAGCATGGTTTGTTGAGGCAGTACCAGTAAAACCTTATCATGGGCTCTGTCTACTGGATGTTATACAGACACTACCATGACTTAGCCACGAGTTTGATTCCATTGCTCATGCTCATGGGAGAGTATCTACAGAAAGTGAGAATTGGGTGAAAGATAAGAATATCATACATTTCTTGGCAGATTGAGGAAGGTATAGATTAATAGATTTTAAAGTACAGCCTTTATTTTTTGTCCTTTAGGAGGCAAGAGCAAAATGCATGTGCTTGACCTTCTTGTGCCAGTTGTGCAAGTGTGCTTCAATTAGAAGCTTTTCTAGTTATTTAAGTGAGTAAATAGAAACTACAGTATTTTCAAGCCTATAAGACACATCGGAGTATAAGGTGCACTTCTGGGTTGTCGGCAATTTCCATATTTTGTCCATATATAAGGCGCACTGGCCTATAAGGTGCACTTCCTGGTTTCAATCACAATTTTAGTCAAAAGGGTGCACCTTATATGTGTGAAAATTACTGTACGTTTTTGATTTAGCTCTGTCAGCAGGGCTGCCCATGCTGTTATGTAAATTCAGCATCAGTTCACTAAATGATTTTCCTGGTTTAATAACATGAGCTTATGCTATATTTTTACAGAAGCACAAAGGGAAGAATTGATAAAAGAGGTCCAATATTAAAGGCTAAAATGAATGAGCTAAAAAATAAGCTTCTGGTATTGTGTAATTATTTAGATTATTCTGTTGCATAACAAGGGTCTAATTTTTGGTGTTGCCAAAATATGTAAAATCTGAAGTCCTTAGTAGTGAGTCAGAGTCATCCTACTAGCCAAAATCTTTCATGTCAAACAAAAAACCTGTGAGTTCAAGGTACATTAGAAACTAGTAACAGCATCTTAAAATACTGAAATAAATTCTAAATAAACTATTTTGCCTGGGAAATTTTTGTCAAAATTAAGTGCTTGTGATGCAATCTCAAACGGTTACTGTTACGGGTTACTTTAGGGATGGTATTTGATACCTCCAGTATGTTTTGTTTACTGTGAAGTATCTTCTGCTCAATTGGTTTATTAAGAATCAATGGATGTGGAATATCCTGTTAGTCACACCTATGTTGAATTATTTTTAAAATTTATGATTTTTTTGTATTCTCTATATTATAAAACATTTACAGTAATTTCACGATTATAAGCCGCACCTGAATATAAGCCACACTTCCGGGTAGCTGGGAAGACCACGGGATTTGTCCGTATATAAGCCGCACCTGAATATAAGCCACGCTATTTTTTTTTTTTTTTAACTCCGTGCGGCAGAGGGGGTGGGGCGCTCCGGCCCAGCCCCACACAGCCCGGCTTCCCAGCGGCACTCCGTTCCCGGCGATCCCGCGCTGCCGCCGGCTGCCGGGGGCACGGGGGCCGCTCCGCACATTTCCAGCCCCCGTTCCCGGCGATCCCACGCTGCCGCCGGCTGCCGGCGGCACAGGGGCTGGCCCGCCCACTTGCCACTCTGCTTGGCCGGCTCTCACTTCTGGGTTGGCGTTTCGCTGGGATTTGTCCATAGATAAGCCGCACCTGAATATAAGCCGCACTACTGGGGTAGGCTGGATTCTTCAATGAAAAAGGTGCGGCTTATATTAGTGAAATTGCTGTATTTAAATTTATTTCTTTAACTTGCTCAGTCCTTTCTGTCAGTACATTTTTGGACAATTTTAAACATACATAAAGAAAACCATCTTTCACAGATTTGGAAGTTAGTACTAAATAATGACAAAAATTCCCCCCAAACCTGTAAATATTTTTGATATGTCTAGCTATTTTATAATTCTGTTAAACATTCAAGCTTCACATCTAATGCTGTTTACTGGCTGGGTGCATTTTCAACTTCTTGCATCAAGAAACATGGTCACATTTTGTGTATTATACCAATCGTGCTATGGATTTTGCCAAAACTAGGAATTTCTCATATAATAAAATTTCTCATATGATAAAATGATCAGGTAATTTTATATTGGGATTCTGACCCCATCGTACATGTTGTTTATTACAGGTGTTATATACTGTCTGTTTATGCAGAAAGAAGTCCCTACCAGATTCTTTTCCTTCAAATGATTAGGTATTAATATGTTTGGGTTTTGTTTCTTTGATTTTTTCATATCTACTCTTATCGACTAAGCTCATGATATGCAGATACTATTCTTTTTAGAAGTACCAGCATAAAATCTGATCTCTTGCCAACTTGAGTCAGCAGAACTGCAACAGTCAAATGCTGTTTGTCATTCCTCACAGGTAGCAGGGTGTCATCATGTGTAGTTTATTACCTTGCTGATAGCACTGTATCATGCACTCAAACTTGCTTTAAAGCAATTTTTTAAAATATAGAGAGCGCATAATACTAAAGGTTTTTCCTCTTCTAGCTTATTAATTAAGCCACCAAGGTCATTTGTACTTCACTTCAAATTTCAGCACAGACATAAAAGTAGTTTTCTCTTCAAAGCTGCTGAAATAGCAACTTGTTAGATTCCCAACTCATTTTACCTCTTCCCCCATTAAAAATATTGAAAGTTGTTGTGCATATTCTGGATGATTCTTTTTTTGGTCCTTCCTCCCTTTTTCTTAGATGCTTTTTCTTGCTTACTTAATTCCATTGCATTCTGAAGTTCACAGTGATATCGTAAGCAAGGCCAAAAATAACTTGAAGAATATGAGACCATTAAACTGCTTAAGATTTGTTTTCAGTTTAGGTCAGATAAAACCTTTCTGTACCTTCTGCACAATTAGCCCTCATACTTGGGTACTGTGCTTATTAACATTGCTGATATTTAAACCTAATTGTTGTATTCATTTGGGTCTGGAATTATTCTTTCTTCATAGAATCACAGAATGAACTAGGTTGGAAAAGACCTTTGAGATTATAGACCAGCCTATGACCTTGTCCATGGCACTCAGTGCCACATCCAGTCATTTCCTAAACCCTTCCAGGGATGGTGTCTCTGCCACCTCCCTGAGCTGCCCATTCCAGTCACCCGTTCTGTGAAGAAATTCCTCCTATTGTCCAACCTAAACGTCCCCTGGCACAGCTTAAGGCTGTGTCCTCTTGTCCTATTGCAAGTTGCCTGGGAGAAGAGACCTATCCTTACATGGCTACAGCTTTCTTAAGGTTATTGTAGTGCATGGTGAGTTCTCTCCTGAGCTTCATTTCCTCCAGCTAAACATCCCCAGCTCCCTCAGCCACTCCTCCTGGGACTTGTGTTCCAGACCCTTCCCTTGTTGCCTTTCTCTGGACATGCTCCAGCAGCTCTGCCTCCTTCCTAAGTTGTGTGGCTGGAGCACAGTACTCAAGGTGAAATCTCACCAGTGCTGAGTACAGAGGAAGAGTGACCTCCCTGCTCCTGCTGGCCACAGTATTCCTGATACAGCCAGGATGCCATGGGCCTTCTTGGTCATATGGGCACACGGTGGATCATGTTCAGCCATCTGTCAGTCAGCACACCCAGGTCCCTTTCTGCCTGGCCACGGTCCAGCCACTCTGTCCCCAACCTGAAGTGCTGCAGGGGTTCTTGTTGCACAGGGCAGGACCTGGCACTTGGTCGTGTTGAATCTCATGTTGTTGGATCCCGCCCACTTTTCCAGCTGTCCATGTCCCTCTGCAGAGCTCTCCTTCCCTCCTGCAGATCAATACTCCCATCCCACTTGGTGTTATCTGCAAATTCGCTATGGCAGACTCAATCCCCCCAATCCAGACCATCAATAAAGATATTAAACAGGACGGAGCCGAACACTGATCCCAGGGGGACATCACTGGTGACTTGATGCCAACTGGGTGTTATACCTTCTAATGTACTGTTATGTCAATAAACTACAATGCTGGCTTACAGTGTAATATTTCTCACTTTCACAGGAAAAAATATGTCTTTCATCAGTGACACCTTTCCACAATGCTTTTTATTCCTGACAGGATTACCCTAGTATTTTTATTATGCTTACACTAGCTGCCTTGAGGTCTGTATCAGTAATTTGAACACCTCCATTTTGTTGCTTTTGCCTTTCAGCAGTTTAGTTACTTCCTTTAGGAAGTAGCAAATCTACCTTCTTTTCAACTGTGCAGGCTAGGCCAGCTCATTCCTTTCATTATCTATGTTGATTGCATATTTAGTGTTCTCATCAACATTAATAGTTTCCTTCTCCTTATTGCACTTTCAAATATTCCCTAGCAATCATTCTTCTACTGTCATATTCTTACTTACTCATTTTCCTCTTTCTGTAAACTACAGCCATGCACAGACCTTCATCTGCTTTTAGAGCTTCATATGTTTTCCTTTTTCCCTCCCACTGAAAAACAAGGCTAATGCAAATAAGGCAGATCTCTTTCTAATTTCCCCCTGTACTCCTTAATTTATAACTCATCTCATTAACCCCACTGTCACACATTTCATTTTGATTCAACCTTCTCTATGGATTCACATCCATGGAGCAGATACCCATTCAATCAGTACTCATTCTAATGTTTTCTGATCTATTACTACCATTTTTCTACAGTATCAAATCTTGATCTTCATTATTTTTCTGTGCTTCTAACTTCGTGTGAGAGAAATCACAAGATTCCCAGAGGCATCATTCGTATCCCCTTTAACACTAGTTTTGTGTTGTCAGCTTTGCTGATGTGGTGGATATTCACTGGGTTTTTCTGACTCTCATGAGTGTTTTTCAGATTCCCATCCTCTTCTCATGGCCTTGTTTGTGTAGACAACATATCCTCCTTTCTTCCATGTGTGTTATAATGACAAAACCACTTCTTCCTCCTCACAAGAGCAACTCTAACGGGATTAGGCAGCCAGAAAACTGATTATTTTACTATATTTTTTTATCCAATCTCCTCATCTTTTCATAAAACCATTCTTAGCTTCTTGAAGATCAGGGGCTCATTCTTCTTCACACACACACCTTGACCTTTCCAGTCCTATTTCCAAGGCAGGGATTGGTCCAGGAATGTGTAATGTCGGTTGGGTAAAACTTAAAATTTAATGTTTTCTGTTGTTCTTTGAGACAAGGAAAGCAAAGGGAAGCAATTTTATGACATTTTTTCATTCCAATATGCTCCTGAAACTCGATGCCATGTTTGTGTCAAGGTCTTCACTAGGAGCCTCAGAAACCCTTTGTAGAGAAGGGGTTGCTTTCTAAGGAAATACTGAAGAATTAAGAGATGTAAAATCCTCATCTTAATCACCTTTATGAAAAGCTTCATATGCAACTGCAACTGCAGTAGCAGCTAGTTGATTAAGATATTATTTGAAGTTAAATAAATATTGTTTCCATTTTATGGACCTTTTTTAAATTAGATAATTATTTTATTTATCGTTATTTTTATTTATTGCATACTCAATAACTGAAAAAAAAGTAAACATGACTTCTTCTGTAATAATCCAAGCCAAGACCTTTTCTTTGGCATTTACCAAACATACAAATCATACTAGGTTTGTTGGGAGGCTTATATATATGAAAGAATCTTGGTGAAAACAGTGGTAGAAAAACTGGGATTATTGTACCCAATACAAACCTGAAGCTTTTTCCTTTATCAACCAAAAAATAAAAAATTTAAAACAGAATATTTTTTCTGGTGAGGCAAACAGTGCAACAATGCAGAGAAATTTGTATTTATACTCCAGCATTTCCATCAGTGAAATTCCTTCTCTGATGCTCTGTTCCAGATGATGTTTAGGTGTATGATTGCATAAAAATTGTTCAGTTGGTGGTGATTTTTTTCAGTTTTGACATAAAAGGTGTCATAACTTTTTCTCTTTTTTAACGTTCTTTTAACTCATTACATACATTTACATAGAACTTGAAGCTACAGACTCTAACACTATCAAGATCCAGAAGGTGCCATGTAGCATGTGCAGTATATGACATTATTCACTATATTGGTGGCTGGAGAGTTTTCAAACTTCGTATCTCAAGAAAAATCTAGTGATTGATGACTGTTTTGAGGGGTTGATTTAGAGGGGGAACTACAGCTAATGTAGTATGAGTGTGATGAAGAGATTGAGGAGGAAGATTTCAAAGTGGCTGGCCAAGTTAAGTGAAACAAACTGCAGGAGTAGTGTCCCCTGCTTCCCAATTTTCAGAAAAACTTTATTCCTCTAAGGTACAGAGAATTTCTGCCATTTCATGCTTGGAATATTGCTTTGGGCTTGTTCTTCTGAAGTGTAATCTTTCTTTTTTTTCATTTTTATCTGGTTGACTAGGCAGAAAGCGCAAAAATCCAATTTTCAATGGATGAAAGTAATTCTGTACAAGTGGAGAGTTATACCTGCTTCACTGGAGGAATAAGGGCTAACTTTTTTTATTTATATCTTTGGGGAGAATCATTCACATAGAGGGTGTTTCTAGCCCGTGGTTAGGGTCCTGTTCCTGTCCTGGCTACACCAGTTGTCTAGAGAGAGGTTTGTCATTTGGGATGGAGAGAATGGTTGTCTCTGTCAGTGAGGCTGTGTCTCCCTTCAATGATTCCTCCATTACACTTCTGTGCAGCCCCACGCTGCAGTGGTGATTCTCGAATTTGCAGTCTAACTTAGTGACTGTCCCATATCTGCTCTAGAGTGTGACAGCCTTGCATTTTCTGCTGTATGCTTCAAAATTAGAGTAATTTCACAACTATAAGGCGCACCGGATTATAAGGCGCACTTCCAGGTTGTTGGCAAATTTCCGTACTTTGTCCATATATAAGGCGCACTGGGTTATAAGGAGCACTTTTTTTTTTACAGTGAGGATCCACACGCAACAAAGTAACGAATTAGTAATGGAATCACGCGATTGTGGGGTTTACTGACAGGTGCTCAATTTGCAAACATTTTTCATGGATCGGTGTAGCCTTTAAACGCAGCCCCAGGCGCCGTCCCCGTGCCGCGGGCCCTGGAACTCCCACCCCCGGTGCCGGCTGGCGCAGCTCTCATGGCTGGTGCAGCTTGGCTTGTGGCTGCCATGGCTCGGCTCTTGGCTCGGCGCGGCTTGGCTCGGCTTGCGGCTCGCATTTCTGGGTTGGCAAATTTCTTAACTTTGTCCATATATAAGGTGCACCGGATAATAAGGTGCTCTTCTGGGTTTTGATCAAAATTTTAGTCAAAAGGGTGCGCCTTGTAGTCGTGAAATTACTGTACTTTTGGGGTCAATATAATCCTGCAAATATATCATGATCCTGAACTTAGGCTGTATTTAACTTCATATAAGAAAAGCAAAGAGAAGGATCCAAAGAATGGCCTTATATATTCATACAGAGCTTTTTTTTACCTGAACACCAAGGAAACACACAGTAGAGACTCAAATCCTCTCTCAATTACTTGTATTTATTTACCTACTCCACTTTATCAGCAAATCAACAACCATAATGGCTGAAAAGATGTTCTCACCTCATAAGGAGTAGTAGCATCATTTATAGAAGGTACCAGATCACAAAGCTGGGATATTCTATAACATGCTAGTAAGAAAACTGCTGGAATATGTATGTGCAGTTCCTTGTCACCTACAGGTTTTATTAAGAGGGTGGTCTGACAGAACTGAAAGAGAAAAGGAAAACCTGCATATGCTGAAGATAGCTGCATGAGGTTCAAGAAGGTGAAGTGCCAGGTCCTTAGGTCACAACAACTTTCTGCGGTGCTGCAGCCTGGAGGAGGAGAGACTTGAGATCTCAGCAGAACAGGACAGGAGGTTCTGATTGGCAGCAAATG
Source organism: Sialia sialis (assembly GCA_009812075.1). NCBI lineage: Eukaryota > Metazoa > Chordata > Aves > Passeriformes > Turdidae > Sialia > Sialia sialis. The sequence continues at coordinate 22,016,688 of VRYO01002734.1, forward strand.
AACATGAACCAACAGTGTGCCCAGGTGGCCCACAAGGCCAGTGACATCTTGGCTTGTACCAAGAATAGTGTGGCCAGCAGGACTAAGAAAATTATTGTCCTTCTGTATTTGACACTGGTGAGGTCACATTTTGAGTACTGGGTTTGGTTTTGGGCCACTCACTTCAAACGGGACCTTGAGGGGCTGGAGCATGTCCAGAGAAGAGCAACTAACCTGGAGAAAGGTTTAGGAAATATATTCCATGAGGAGCAGATGAGTTAACTGGGGTTGTTTAGTCTGAAAGATGCCTAGGGAAGATCTTATCAGTCTTTACAACTGCTTTAAAAAGGTTGTAGTAAGATGGAGCTTGGTCTCTTCTGCCATGTCTCAAAGTGAAAGAATAAGAAGTTTGTGAAATGTTCAGATTAAATGTTAGGAAAAAAAAGATTCCAGTGAAAGAGTGGTTAGACATCTCAATGGGTTCTCCAGAGAGGTGGTAGAGTCACCATTTCTGGAAGTGTTCAAGATGCATTGGGGTGTGACACTTGGGATTTGGTTTACGGGTCATTATGGTGGTGCTGGGTTTGACAGTTGAACTCATTGATCTTTACCAACATTGGTGATTCTATGTGATTTTATGATTCTGCGTAATTTGTCTAAATAGTGAATAAAGGAATCTAGAGAAACAGGAATTATTTAAGTATTGGGAGGCAGCAAAAATGTGGTTAAATATTTGCATTTATTAGGGTAAGATGGTCTCTGTACTTACTGCATGTAAAATGTGCCAAAAGGAATGTGACTTGATGTAATGGGATATAATTTAGTGAAGAAATAGTTTAGACCAATAACAAGACAACTACCTAACATGGAGATCTATACAATTGCAGAAGAGCTCTCATAAAAAAAAAGAAATTAAAAGCTTCATCCTTGAAGACATTTAAAATTATAGTAGGAAACATGAGGGGAAAATTCTATTTTGACAGGCAATGTCTCTTTCTCCTACTTTCTTTCTAAAGCACCCATAAGTATTGCTGTAATACCTAGGTGCTTCAAGATGGACTAATGGGACTTTTGTCTGTAATTCATATAATTTTCTGATATGGTTAGGCTTTTGAGTGGCCTGAGTACTTTTGTGATATAGCCTACTCATAATGGTTTTTCTCCACTGAGATAAATGCTTCCTAAATGAACCCTATTTTGAAACTGTACAACTATGTTTTCATAATTTTATATCAGTGTATTTTCTTGAAAAATTTTTTAGTTCCTGGGTTTAATTTTTTTTCCAGACATATTTTTGTAAGCATATCAGTTTTACACTTACAAGCACTGTGAAAAGCAGTAAAAACAGTCATCTTCCTTTCTTCTTTTTCCTTTTTCTTTCTTTTTTTTTCCTTTTTATATGTAGAAGTCTAGTACATGTAAACTAGTAATGTGTAAATATCAGCATGAGCTACTTTTTGATAGGCAGAGCTAAAATGTTCAGGTATGGATTTTAGGTTAATGGTTGAACTTGATGATTTTAAGGGATATTTTCAGCCTAAATGTTACTGTGATTCTGTGGAGAATTATGAGGAGGGATAATTCCACTAGTCTTGAGGAAATTAATAAGTTTGTATCCAGTCTGGTATTTGTGCGTTTTCTGCAATGGTGACAAGCTGCCTCGTTTTTGAGGTAATTCTCATCTTCAGAAAACACGAAGAAAAATAGAAACAGACATAAAGAGAACTTGAATATAGAGAGGACTGAAAGTACAGAGGGAGAGCAATGGCAGCATGAAGTGAGGGGCTTGGGGTACCAAATGTTCTGGGGAAATTCCTGCTTGTATTAATGACACAGGCACGCAATCCAAACATCTGCTTAATTACAGGATGTTTTTAATAGAAATGAAAATATGTTAGTAGTGCAACTTCTACAAACACTGGAAACTTCCTCAGCACCAGGTATAAACTGAGGATGGGCCATTCCAGCTTAGAAAACAAGGGCTGTATTTGCCCCAGGGAAATCTCCACCACTCTAAGATTCAGCAGACAGGAGGGCCAGACTTCTTGCCAGCACTCAGGTCTCACACCCCAGCAGTCTCACTCATAGCTATCCTCTAGCTGTTCATGTATTCAGCAAATTTTCCCTCCAGCTGCTCTTGCTCCTAGAGCAGGTGATTATCCCAGTAAATTATTCCTTTGTCTCTTCCTCCTGTCCAGTCCCTGTCCAGCCCCTTCAGCCTGTGAAAAGGATGACTGTTTTGTTCTCTTCTTCATAAATACATGGTGTCACTTCTTGTTTCTTAAATCCTGCCCAGATGATCAGAATAATGCAAGAATTCTTTATATGGTACTGAATCATATATATATATATATATACTTTTTCAAGTATTCTTAAGAAGATTAGATTTAGTTTGGTAACTTTTATTAATGCTCTGAAGAAAAGATGGAATGAGCTCACCATTTGTACTGATTGTAAAACCTGAACTTCAGAAAAATGCAGGTTTTAAAAATTAAATTTATGCATTTTGCTTCCTGCCTTTGTTAAAAAATCGGGATTTTGTGGCTTGCTGTTTGGCTTTTTGTTTTGGTTTTGTTTATTTTTGGTTGTTTTATTTTGTTTTGGGTTTTTTGAGTTGGTTTTTTTTTTTCTGTTCTTTTTTTTTTTCTTTTATTTATTTTGTAGTTTTTCTTCTAGCGTATACTTTACTTCATCTAATTTACTACTATCTCAAGAGTAAAAGGAGAACCTATTTCTAATTTCTGAGTCTTAACCTTGAGTCCTAATATTGTTCTGCCTGGTTTGTGCAGCATTATTTCAAACATTGTAATAATCTTGCTATGACTAGGTAATCAAAGAAACAGAGCATACTTGACATACTATGTTATTACTTTATGCACTAACACTACCATATCTTCTGATTCAATACTTCTTCCTGTAGAATCCAATTTGCCTTTGCTTTTTCCTTTATTTGTTGTTCTAAATGTCCTAATGTTTTCTTCTAACTGTGTGTATGTGTATCTTCCGGGATTTAAGATAAATAATTTTCTATTGTTTTCTGTGTTTCTTTTCTTTGGCTTAGGTTTTGTGTTCTGTCCTCCTTTAACCTCTCTGCTGTGGGTGCCTTGTACCTTGCTTTGGATCTGAAGGTGTTTCTGTTTCAGTAATATACAATTTTTAATTTTTATGCTAATGAAATCTGCTGCAGATATTTTCTTCAAAATTGTTAATCTGGCCTCCCTGGTCTAAAGAGTTAATTCTGTCCTAGAATAGGATGTTTATCAAAAATCAGGATTTCCCAATTGTCATCTTGTTTAAATTTGGAACTCTTAAGACAGAATGTTGTTTATAACATTCAGTTGTGATTGGTTTTCAGCTGATAATAAATTATCAATTGAATTAGAAGCACAAATTGAAGAAAGGAATTAAAACTTTATGACTCTTAATTGCAGGTCTGCAAACAATGATATTATACTTAGAAATACAAAATTACTAACTCATGGTAATGCAAGTCAGGCCTTGGGTTTGCATATTTACTTTATAAGCTTTTATAAAAGCCATGTCAAGGAGTACTTTCTTAACTCACAATTTTATATTTGATTAAAACCCAAGGATTTACCATGGGGAAAAACTTTTGTTCTCTCTGTGAAATCTGATGTGTTACAAGGCACTGTGGAAGGGTAACTAGCAATGAACAAAGCTCTGATCAATTATTCCAGCTAAGATCACCAGTAGGCAGCTTTTGTATTGCACCTCTGAAAAAGAAGTGTGACATGGAAAGTACAGCTGAACACTTTTCTGCTCTCCTGTTTCTGTGGTTCTTTCAAGGGATGGCAAAGAAAGAGAAGTGAAAATTCTGTCCTAATCCCTGTATTTTCCACTCCTTCACTTAGAAAATTCTTCATGGTAAGAAGAACTGTTGAATGTAATTCATGCTATGTATTTTTATTATTTTCAATAATACAATACAAAAGATTTTTAAAAAATAAAACTGCCAGTACACTTGTAATGTTTCACTGTTTTAAATCTATTTATGAAGTTTAAACCTATCCAAATTTAGTCATGAACAGCTTTTTTCCTTTTCGCTGGAGAGTTTTTTCTCTTGGTTTGTTATTTTTATAAAAAGCAGTTTTAGTATATTGCCATTGTAACTAGGCATCACTAATATTGGTTGTAAAACATTTCACAACATTGTGAGGGTTGGAGAGACTTACTGATTTTAACAGTTTCAGGGACTGTTGTGCAAGCAAAAATACTTATTACACTTACCAAGGCTTTCAGAGGTATGGAAAATAATTTGTATCAATTCAGGATAATTCATTGTCAGCTTTTTAAGTGTAAGGTACATGATTGCCACATACAACTTTCTATGCTGTTTACAGTGGACAGTTGATTCAGTCTCTAATAAACTATCAAAAGAGGTACTACTGTCTTTAAGGACACTGTCATTTATGTACATAGAGGATAGCTGAACCAGTACTGGCATAGGTTTTTATAAGAAAGAAACCAGAAAAAAACAAGCCATGATCAAATTGTAAAATTAATGGAGGAAAGGAGTATAATAAAGAAAATCTATTTACATTTCAATAGAACATTTTCTAGTGTCTTTCTCAAAAGCTTATTTTTAAAGAGCTCATTTCAGGTTGCCACCTGCATTTAATTATAGGTGTATGGAAATACATTGCTTGTAGCTAATGGATTGAAGGGAAGTGGCCAGATAAGTGCCATGGAATATTGTGTTGGGGTTTTTAACCTTCTCTCTGTATGAGTCTTTGAAAAGTGGGAGAAGATGATCTGGGAGCTGCTGAGAGAGCACAAGTGACTCCTCTTCCCCATTCTGGAGCTGGACAAGGGAGTCTATTCTTTGCTTCATGCATGTGGTCCAGTGGCTGCTGGGGTCTCCTGGCTGCCACAGAGCTGCTGTCTGCTAACAAGCCAGGAGAGGAAAAGAAAGGAAACCAGATCTCTTCAAGTTATCTCAGAGCAGTGCTGTGTGTGAAGGTGAGTACAGGCTGGAGGCATGAAACTTAGGGCAGGCTTTGGAAGAAGGACAGGTCAGTGGCAACCTGACCATTGTGTTTGGAGTCCAGGAAGCTCCTTCTGCAGGGAGCAGACTATTGCTGGCAGCAGTGGAAGGAGGATGCTGGAGGTTCCTTGCCTCCAGGTTAGGCTCTGCTAGTGAGGCAGAGGAGGAAGGAGCTCCGAGTGCAGTCTGTAAATGGGCCTGAGCTTAATGGAACAATAAATAAGCTATGTCAGAAGCTTTATACATGGAAGATTGGCCTGGGGAAAAAAAAAAAAACCACTGTATTACCTGAATCTCTGCTTATAAAAAGTTAGTAAAGGCATATGTAATCAATCTAGCCCTCAGGGCATGGTTTGCAGTCTCATTGTTGCCTGTGGTGAGTGTCCAGCATGCAGGAATTGTTTCTTCCATATAATCAGAGCAAGATGAGAAACATTGCACTTGAGGGCAGATCTATAGCTTAATTGGCCTCTAACTAGGGAAATGAGGGATCAGAAGAAGAAACTAGGTATTAGAAATATAATGCGAGTTGGATATGAATGTCTGATAACTAGTTCTGTAAAATCATAGAACAGAATTAAAGAATATGCTGAGTTGGAATACACCATCAGGATCGTTGAATCCTGCACAGGACAGATGAAGAGTCCCACCATGTGCCTGAGAACATCATCCAAACACTTCTTGAACTCTGTCAGGCTTGGGGCTGTGGCCACTTCCCTGGGAAGTTATTCCAGTGCCCAACCACACTCTGGGTGAAAAATCTGTTTCTGAAATCCAGCCTGAACCTCCCCTGACACAAATTCCAGGTGTTGCCTGGAGTCTTGTCACTGGTTGTGAGAGTGAAGAGATCACTAGCTGCCCCTCCACTTTTCCTTGTGAGGATGTTGAAGACTGTACTGAGGTCTCCTCTCAGTCCTCTCCAGGCTGAACAGCCCAAGTGACCTCACCCACTCCTCACTCAGCTTCCCCACAAGGCCCTTCACTACCTTTGTGGTTTTCCTCTGGATGCTCTCTAACAGCTTAGTGTCTTTCTTATATTGTGGCACCCAAAACTGCACACAGTATTCGAGGTGAGGCTGCCCCAGTACAGAGCAGAGTGGACAATCCCCTCCCTTGCCTGGCTGGGGATGCTGTGCCTGATGCCCCTCTCTCCTGGCTGCCAGGGCTGGCTCATGTCCAGCTTGCCATTGACAAGGACCCCAGGTCCTTTTCCACAGTGCTCCTTTCCAGCTTCTCGTTTGCAGTTACTTCAGTAATCCCTTCATATATTCCCAGGTTGCTGTTATCTCACATTTAAATCTAAATCAATCTGTTTTGATTACCAGCAAAGATCAAGCTAGGTGAAACATTTTTTGAGATCTATTTAAGATTTATGTGAAGTATCCCAGGTCTTTCCCACAAAACTTGAGGTCAGCATCAGCACCTATGAGGAGTAAAGGATAAAATCAGAGATTTAAAACAGAGGTGCCATACACAGCTGAACAAACAGCCAAGCACCTTGGCTGTGTCTTGTGATTTGGCATGCAGTTGACAAATGACAGAAAGTAGAGAGGCTGTTTCAGAGACAATTTTTAAAGTAATGTGAAAATGAAACATATATGTATTACTTATTCTTCTTTTCTGAGTACCAGTAAATCAAATGGGATTAAAAATTCCTGGAATATTTATTGATACACATGGTAGCTGGAACCTGTGGTATGGACATGAACTAATCATCAGATATGTGTTACTCCTTTTCTTTGGTCCATCAAAAAAGAGGAAGACTGGAAACATCAAACTTCAGACACCTGGAGAGCAAAATACACAGAGGGAAGCCAGGATTTCCAGACAGCTATCTTTTCCTAATTGAATTCAAGTTTAAAAATTTATAAGATTGAATGTAATAAAAGATTCTTTTATAAAATTTGATTTCTCCTACAATCTATCACTTTGTAATTCTTAGCTATCTTTCAAAGAGCCAGCAGCTGTGTGTTGTGTACATAGACTTTATAATTGCACTGAATTGCTGATAAAACTTCAGGAGTGTTTTTGGCAAAGCTGGACATGTGATTTTTTTTGGAAAACTGAGCTCAAGTACATTGTTCGTATTTTATGGAAGACAGAAAATGCAGAAGGTGGCCTCAAGCAAAAGGTGGAATTAAAATGATGGCTATTCTATGAAAACAATATGGAAAGACTGTGTTGTTGGGTTTTTTTTAAATTTATATAAAAGCACAGAATAATTATAATAATGAACAACTCAAATTAACTGCATATAACATAATGTTTTTACTTGTAACATCCATCAAGTATTTCTGAAATAGATTAGTAGAAACAAACAGTTCAGAAAAATCTTGAAGTGCAAAGTGCAAAAGGAAAGAAAAACAATTCAGAAAATTCTGCAGGGTTTATTTGCAAGGAATCATTGATGTAGATGTCTACCAACTGGGCTCATTATCTTGGCTTCCCTTTTTGGTTACTGGAATAGAAGAACAAGGGCCGAAATCCACTTGTTTAACTCCTACATGAAATGCATTTTCTGTAACATGACTGTATTCACTAGGCCTTCAAAGTGGATCCCTTTGAACGGTAATATATATGTCTGGATTGTAGAAACCTTTCTTGGTTTGATGGATTCCACCCCGGTCTTTTCAGCCTTCTTTTTTAAAAAATTGCTTTAATGTTTCTGTAATCTGAGTCCTTACCTGTGAGGCTGGACTATGAGGAACCTGGTTCTTTTGTGGCCCTCTGCAGTGAGGGGTCTGCGCTTGCGTGTTACTTAGAGAATTTGTTAAAAACCTTTAAAAAAACTGATGTTTAAAATAAATTGCAGGCTATGATAGAAGTAAACAGATTCCAGGCACCCCGATTTACTTCACATCTACAACTAAAAAATTGCTGTTAAATTCTAAAGAGATGCAGGCATGTAAAAGTGGAATACATAGGCAGAGGCTCGAGCATCATTCAATTAAATAATCTGATTTTAATTCCTAGTGTTTGTGGATAGGAGAGTAGGTTCCTGATAGTGCATTTCCTGGAAATGACAGTGGAAATAAACTTGAATACATTAACAACTACTTCATGTGGTCCTCAGTTCTCATGGTCAATGATAAAGCCTGAAAGTTTCCACTAGAACTACTCACTTGTTAATAATACAAATGTCATACAGATAGTTCCCATTTCCCCCTCAGCATGTGTCTCAATGTACTTGGCCAGCTGTACAGGTACACTGAGACTTCTATGGGGACTGTTTTCAGTGCTGTAAAAACAATATCAATAACAGTGGTTTTTTTCCTGTGGTTTATGCTACATTGCTGAGGTTAGTATTAAAACATAGACGCTCGTTTGCAGCTGTGATTGCGCATTAATATTATAGATATCCTAACCATTTTCTGTACTAAATTTGGGTAAGCAGAAGAGTTTCATTTATTGTGTTGCAGTTTTAGGAAAAGACTTTAGTGTTGTCATTTTAGTATGTTTATGTTTTGGGATCTACACACAGAAATGTGTAAAATTGGTTAAATACGCTTTTAATTATTTTTTAAGGTTATCAGTTTCTCCATTTAAAAACTGTATTATGTACATCTTTGGAGTCCTTGAACACCAGATTTCAGCCAAAGGCCAAATTTTATGGTGAAGTTGTAATATGCTGAAATGAGACAACATAATGGAAATGCATATCCATTCTTATCAGTTTAGCTAGAGGATGCACACTAGATTAATTATTAACAAGCCGTGTAAAAAATAAATAAGGTCACTGACTGAATGACATCTAATTTATCTAACTGAGCCCTGTTGCATTTTGCTGGCTGAGCCCTGTTGCACATTCTAGCCAAGCTGTTCACTTGCTAAGCTGGCTTTATTATTCCTCACATTGGGAATTGTACAGAATCCGTTGGCTTAGCGGTTCAAAAAATATATCTGGATGAGTTAGCTTGGGGAAAGCACATACTTGATCAATATAGGTAGGGGAAATTAATCTTGATTTTCTAAATGTGGTTGGAAGTTAGTGATGAAGTTTGAACACTAACATTTTTTTAGAATCTTTTTATTCTAAGACTGGTCAAAGGTGGTATTTGAAAAGAATCTGTACTTTAAGTAGTAATTGCTAAAAATTTGGTTTGCTATCTTACAACAGTTGTGTCTAAAATAATTTATGTAAAAGCCCTGACTGTCTTTTACATGTAAATACCATATTGCAAGTGTCCACTTGAAAAAGGAGGCAGCAGATCTGTGTAAGAATTTCTACTCCACTCTCAGTTTGAGACAGTCTGAGAGAAGTTATGACTGCGTGCATTTTCCTGAGATCTCTTTCCCAACAGAACTCTCTTCCTCCATTCTTCTCCTTTTCCTTCCCTCTGTCATGTCCGTCTCCTTCCCGATCCCCATTCCTCCACCCACAGCATCCCAGGTGAAAATTTTCCCAACTGGAAAATTTGGAGCCATATTTCTCCTGACCATGAAATGTGGAAATGCACAGATCCTGGAAAAGGCAGGATACCACCTTTACTCTCTGTCTTTCCCTCCACTAGAGCTTGCGGCACTAATACCACGAGGGAAGGGGCTAGCACTGCAGATGGGGCATTGACCTTCCTGCCCTGCAGGGGACTGACCACTCTAAACTACAGTAATTTCACAACTATAAGGTGCACCAGAGTATAAGGCGCACTTCCGGGTTGCCGGCAATTTTCCGTACTTTGTCCATATATAAGGTGCACCAGTGTATAAGGCGCACTTTTTTTTGCAGTGAGGATCCGCTGCTGGCTCCCCCCAGGCTGTCACTGGCCCCACGTCCCCCAGTTCTCCTTGTGTGGCTCTCCCTGCGCCTGCCAGCTCCCCCTGCATGGCTCTCCCCACGCCTGCCAGCTCTCGCCACAGCTCTTGCGGCTCACACTTCCAGGTTAGCAATTTCCCAAACTCTGACCATATATAAGGCACACAGGTGCGTGAGGTGCACTTCCAGATTCTGATCACAATTTCAGTCAAAAAGGCGCGCCTTATAAACGTGAAATTATTGTAATATCTGTTATACATGCTAGTGCTGCATGCTGAGTGCACACAGGAGTATTTCCTACTGGCCATGCTGCCACTGGAGTTCTTCCAACAGAGGTGTGTATAATTGAGCCATGTATCATGAAGAAATTATCATGGGAAGATGCAGTGTTTTTCCTTGAAAGAGCCCATCTGGTTACACCTCGGAGGATTTGTGGTAGGTGGATGATGGGTAAAAAATCAACAGTGTACCACATTCTGTGTTACATGCTTTCACAATATCACGTACCAATATTCAGTGTTTCTCCTAGAGCTCCAGCTATGAAATCAGATTATGTTCTGAGAAGCCAAGCTTCCCTAGAAAATAAATAACCTTTTCTACTGTGGAAAAGAAGAATTGTAAGCTCTTTCATGGGAAGATAAGGGATAGTGTGGATTCTTATCTTTAAATCTCATGATTTTTAGGCCTGTATTTTAGGGGCTGGAGAAACTTGATAATATTATTGCACATGGGACTGGCAGTGTAGCAGTCCTTTGATTTTGGAGTATCTCTTGAGGTCTGTAGAGAGATAATATTGTATTACTTCTGCAGAAGCTGTATGGGTTTTTAAGCCTTGTGTCATAATCCATGTTGATATTTTAAGTTTAGTGATATATATTGCTGTGTTGTTGTACAAGATTCTTGGTAGCTATTTTGTGAAGCCCACTTTTCCCCTGTCTAATGTGTAGTACAAAATACAGTTGCTTCAAATGTCACAAATGAGCCTGTATGCTGTTCTGGGAATATTTGGCATTATATATTATTTGGGGTGGGGGGGGGGGGGGGGGGGTATTTATTTCCTATCAGCAATATAGCACAAATGAGTAACAGTACTTCCTAAAATAGGAAGGTTTTTCAAGAAAGCTAGAAAATTGTCACTTGTGGTATTAATAATGAGATTTTTTTTTTACTGAGATTATTGTTCCATTGATTAAATAGAAATAAGAAAGAAAGTTCACTATTCTTTTTGACTACTTGTAATTTTTTATACTGCCTTCCAGATGTATTGGTAAAAAAAATACTAAAGAGGCAATGCACTGGAATAAATGGTCTGACTAGTTTCAACGGTTCAGATGTCACAAAGAGCCTGCTTTTCCATCTGCAATAACTGGCTGCTGATTGTGAAGTGTAAGCTTCATATTTTCATATTCTGAAAGAAAAATAGCTGTTCAAGTTAACTTACTTTTACTTTACTTTACCTCAGAAATGGAGCTCTGACCAGCAGTATGTTTCATGATGAAGTTAGCAGTACCAATTATAATGTTAGGGGAAAATTAAGTATAAATTATCTATGTAATTGCTAATTTGTTAGCTGTGCTAACAAATCTTGAATTTAGTTTGTCTGCCCTTAGAGGGAGGAGTAAATGGAAATAGGGTGGGAAGAAAGACATGATGGAGTACAGGTTTGCACCAGAACAAAGTGTTTCAACTTGTGATAGTAGAGCCTTTAACCAGTATAACACAAGCATCATACATCAGTCTCCTCAAAAAGTCCTCTGTGTGCCCTCAGCTTTTTAAGACTGGAGTGACATGTTTGTAGAATAACTATGGATCCCTTTTACAGGCTGGGCAGATAGTGGTGGTGTCCTGCTCAGCTCTTGGTACACTGGAGTATTTTTACATCCTGCATTGTGTAGGCTAGGCTTACTACATCAGACCTCAAGGATATTCTGATAACTTTATTAGGAATTCCTATGTTTCTTCCTCCAAGTGGAAGGGAAAGACACTTTTCTGGAAAGGCCCATGGAATTTCATCTCGGGTGTATAAGAGTGGTTTCCAAAGCCAGTCATTTCCTTCCCATTCTCTGTAGGTTTAGGCTGCCTGCCCATCCTAAACTCAGTCCGTGCTGCTAGCTTCGTGTTTGTTGTCTGAAATTTTTACTTCCCTTACCCACTTGACCGTCCAAAACTCTTGTGAGTGATTTGTACCAGCATCATGGTTAGGTCTTGGGAAAGGTAGAGGAGATGGTTGTCCCTCAACAGTGCTGTTTGTATTCTAGAGTGGCTACTTTGCTGACACAGGCATTCTTAGGATTGAGTTGTTCTGTCATGCAGACTTCTTGTAAAGACTGATCGACCTCCCTAATCTCTTGCTGCTGCTGCTGCTGCTAAAGTCACATTTATATTTCTACAAGACTCTGCCCAATTTCTGTTCTGCTGCTTCCTGTCCAAGGCTGTACAATCCCTAGAACAATGATTTTTGGAGGTTTGCACACCTTTGTAGAGAACCAGAGCTGAAATCAAGATTGTGTTGGACCTAGCCCTAAGCAGCACTGACAGATGTCAATGTATTAACTTTCCCACCCAGGTAAATACAGCAAGTGAGCTGTATGTTTTGGAATGTTTCAACCTTATTTTTATACTCCGGCCTACTGGTTATTCAACTGTGTATGGTTCATGTGCACTTTTGTAACCTTTTAATCCCTTTGTCCCTGATCATTTTGTGTATCAGCAAACACACTCAGCAAACACATTCACCTCTACGTGTGCCAAATCCTGCCAGGTGAACACTAAATGTACTTAAACGAGTATTGAGCAAGCTTCAGTCATTAAGATTCTACCCCAGTACCTAACGATCATGTACATGATATATAAATCACAGTAAAAATAGGCCTGATATTTAAAATGTCAGACATGCAAGCGTGCATGCAAAAATGTATGCGAATTTGCTTTTGTAACTTAATGGTATTTCACTAAGGATCTCTTGCACCAATGATCAATTTGATAAATTAATGTTTGGTTGACTGTAATCATGGTCATTGTGCATGCAGAGTAAATATGTAAATAAATACACAGTTTCTGTCCATGCATTTTCTGCCAAACCTCAAGGAAACCAGACAGTTTTATTTCTCTCATATTCAGATTTCTATTTCTGGTCTTGAAGCAGTTTCTCCTTTGCAATTCAAGACACTTAGAAAGGAAGTTATAAAATTTTAAAGAGCATGAAACTCCTAATAGAATGATATGAAATAAAATTAGAACAATTGATTGAAAAAGCTATTTTCTTATGTTTTCTACTTCACCAGTAAGAGCATTATTTGAATTCTTCATTAAAAAGGGACAAAGATTGTTATGCATCTTTAAACAGTGGAAAAGTGTTCTGAATCTTACTTATTTTTATTGTCAAGAGAAGGTCTGACTACAGATTGGTGTGTAGGACTCTCTGAACTAGCTTTCTTCTTTTGTAATAGCATAGGTAAGTGAATAAAGCAAATTCCAAGAGACTAGCAAAGTTTAATGTTCTGTAGCTTTTAATAGGAATATATTTATTAAAAATCATGATCTAGTAAAATTGATATCTCAGCAATGGCATTTCTGTTGGACTACGAGTGTTTCTTTCCTCATTCCATGTTTCTCTTTCAGTTGGATAGTGTATACATCAGATGTAGATCATAAGAGAATATTTAGAATAATGCAGCTTGAACTCTAGACACAGTTTGTGTTCCAAGTGTGTATTTTGAAGAACGAATCAGATTTGCATATTTGCTCAAATATTGTTTCCAGTAGCTAGTGATCCTGTAGGAATATGTCTAGACTTCCTGAAATATAGGAATTATTTGCATAATACATATATTTGAATGTATTTGCATATTGTCAAAGCACATTGGGTCATGCTATCTGGCACAATTTTTTATACAGTACATCTGTGTAAATGAAGTCAGTAAAAAGAAATAGAGATAAAGTCCTTGTTTTTTTCCTACATCATAATTTAAATTAAAAAGTGTGATTAAAACTAGACAGATTTTTTCAGTGCTGAGGAAATGCAAATAAAAATTACATAATTACCTAGATTGTTCTAAACACGAAGCAAGGCTCTTTACCCATGTCAAATGAAACTTTGTAGGTTTACCCCTAAATACTTTTTGCAGAATGAAGAATATTTTAGTTAGAAAGCTTGCAAAATGCATATTTTGATTAAATACAAAGTAAATTTTACCTATTTTTTTTTTCAAAAGTGAATGAGAAGAATTTTGTTTACCATTTCCTCTGTTTTTGGCATTTTCTTTTCCTCGTCTAATTACTGCAGATAAACCAGACCAGAAAACCATCATAAAATGCTTAATAAAGTTTAATGATCTTGAAAAATATTTTCATTTTTTTTGCCTAGCCAAGATGTGTCACTCTACAACATGGGGTTGTTGTGACCCACAGCAGAACTTGGTACTAGGCTTTGTTGAATCCCATATTACTGGCCTTGATCCCTCTGCAAGGGAGGGTGGATAGATTGACATTCTCACCCAACTTGGTGTGTCTGCAAACTGACTGAGGGCACACTGGATCCCCTTATCGGAATCATTGATAATGACATTGAACAGGACTGGCCCCAGTGCTGAGCCTTGGGGTACCCCACTAGTGACCAGCCACTGAATGGATGTAGCACCATTCACCACCACTCTCTGGCCCTGGACATCCATCCAGACACTTTGCAACACACTGAAGAGTGCACCTGTTCAAGCCATGGGCTGCCAGCTTCGCCAGGGAAATGGTTTGAGAAGCAGTATTGAGTTCTTTATTGAAGTCCAGGTAGACACATCCACAGTTTCCCTCATCCTCTAGGCTGGTTGTAAAAGGAGATCAGTTGGTGAAGCAGAATCTGCATTTCCTAAACCTGTGCTGGCTGAGCCTGATCCCATTGTTTTCAACCCTGGAAGTCCAAGGTAGAGGTTTTGTTGATCCCCTTCCTTACTTCATTGAGGACTGAAAACTGTAATTTTGTGGTAGCCATGCCTGAGACAGCATCTCACCACTGCCTCTCCCACCAGCTCTTGTCTGTTCATAGACAGCAGTGTAGCAGGTAGCCACTCCAGGAAGGCTCCTTTCTTAGCTGTGTGAGGGGGGTGTATGGAATATGCTGAGTTGGAATACACCATCAAGGTCTTTGGGTCCAAATCGTGGGCCTGCACAGGATCCCCTGAGAATCACACCATGTGCCTGAGAGTGTCGTCCAAACACTTCTTGAACTCTGCCAGGCTGGTGCTGTGAACACTTCCCTGGATTGTCTGTTCTATGTTCAAACATCTTCTGGTTTGTCAAACCTTTTCATGATACCCAAGCTAAACCTCCCCTGACTCAGCTTCATGCCATTTCCTCAAGTCCCATCACTGGTCACAAGAGTGATAAAATCAGTGTCTGCCCCTCCTGTTCCCCTCGTGATGAAATTGCAGACTGCAATGAGGCCTCTCCTCAGTCTCCTCCAGGCTGAACACACCAAGTGACCACATCTGTTCCTATTAAGGCTTCCCCTCAAGGCCCTTCAAAATCTTCATAGCTCTCCATTGGACACTCTCTAATAGCTTCATGTCTTTTTTATATTGCAGTGCCCAGACCTGCACGCAGGGCTCGTGGTGATCCTCCACAAACTAGTAAGAGCCGCTTGCATAGTTTGATATAATGTGGCAGATTCCCTCTCTTCTTTATGTTCATATATTTTGTTTGTGGAGTTATGAAAAATTGAAGCTGCTTTGAAAAATCAGGAGATAGGAGCAGATGGCGAGCTTCACTGGAGAGGTTGTCCAGATCACATAAAGCACAGAGCCTTGCCATTTGAAGTGAAGAAATAATAAGCATTTGAAAACAATTGTCTTAAATCTTGTGAAGTGTGCTTAGGAATTTAACCTGAGTGAGCTGGTGAAGTTCTGAGATTTCTATAACAGATGATGAAAAGGTTTTTATAATTTAAGTCAAGCTCCTTTGAGCTATCTGTATTTGCAGCTTTGATCAATAGAGCTATAATTGTTCTTCTGCAATAAAGGTAATTATGTATGCAGCTGTCTTGATTCACTCTGAACAGTAAATCCCACTGGGCTGGGCCTCACAGATGGTCTTGCTGAGGGAAAACTGGATCTTCAGGAACTACTGTGTGATCAGTCCACAGATGCCAATCTTTATGTGTAAACATGCAAGACAAGGACAGAACACAGTTGTGTTAAATGAAACAGGCGGTGAAAAAATCAGTTTTGGGATGCATTGATGATTGTGCTTATATGAGTACATGATTCTCTGGGTGTGTGTACATATATATATATATATGTATAAATACATATATATATACCACTAATAAAGTTGGCCTAGAATTTGACCTTCCTTTTCTTCAGAGCTCCTTGGCTTTTGGCTTGTGACATTTTCAAATTTTCAGTAGTTTTTTTCTGAAAATAATATTAAGCATTTGGCTGCTAAAGTTATCTTTAAAATTTTAAATTTAAGTTGTTGTAATTGTTTCTTTATGTGGTTTGAAAATTATTGCAATAAAAAAGATTGTCTTCATTGTTTGATGCATTTAGGTATGCTCTTATGTGATAAACACATATCTCAAAGGCCTTTCTAGTTTTGCCCTGATCACCAAGTGGTTGAAACTGTAACTTACAACTTCTGAGCAGAAGATTGCCAAAGAAAGTAATTGGCACTTTTTCAGATCCTGGTATTCACTCATGACTTAAAATTAATCCACTGCTATAATCAATTGCTTTATCAAGCTGCAAATCCTGTAATTACATACTCTAATCTAGATTCAGTTTCCCAGGATGCTTCTTCCTCTTTAATTTGTTGTTTGCTGTCTGTTCAGATATTCTTCTCTTTTGTTTGCTTTTGGAGCTTTTAACATTGTCCGCTCTCTGCACCTTGATTTGATTTTTCAAATCAGTTTTCATGAGCATGTTTATCTCTAAGGCATATTTCCTCTTGCTACTCAGTCATCCAGTCCTTGTTTACTTATATTGTGTATATTAAATTAATAAAGATAATATAGTCATCCATTCCTCATTGCTATTTCTGTATTTTTTGTGCTATGTTTCTCACATGCTTGGTTCCCAGCAGTTTCACTGGTTGCAAATATAAATATTCAAATGTGTTTTCTCTCTCTCTGCAGACCAGTGAGTGTAAATAACATTTTTCCTGTATCAGTTTATAAGTTACCTATCAAATATTTGATTTAATTGGAAAAAATTTAAACCAACAGCAGTTAACAATTAAAGCATTCTGAACAAGTTCATCAAAACATAAAAAAACTTGGTATTACAATATTATAATTAAAATCTGTTAAAATTTCTTCTTATTATGGAACATATAAAATAACTTTTTTATCTTCATGAGGTAATAGCACAAACATTGGAGAATTATCCTTTCAGAATAAAGGAAAAGGATTTATTTTTTCATAAGCTGTGAAATGCTAGGTGCTCTTTCTTCAGTGTGAATGGAAAGCTATCAACTGTCAGGGCTCAGTTCACCTTCTTTGCTTTCAAGTTTTACTTCCATGTGAAAAAATTATGCTCTCAGTCCTTGGGTCTGAAAGCCAGCTACAAAGGGATAGAGCAACTCTTTTACCTTGTGGTTCCCTTCTCCAAATCAAACTAGCTCAAAATGTCAGTGCCTCCAAAGTAAGCCAGTCTGTTCCTCATTCTTAAAAAGACATCCCATTCAAGGGATGATCAGTTCATCTGAATCCTTAAGATAAGAAGATGTTTCAGGAATTCGAGATTTAGCATTTAATATTTATATGAGAACCAGCCTTAAAAAGTCCCAGAAAATTACCAATAATATTGGAAAATTATGTGCTCTTCATGTACTTTTAAATTACAATATTTTAAGTTCAGGTTATAGGAAGCAAACTGTTTAAGACAGTTTTTCCATATACTTTATACTCAAGGCTGGATTGAATTATGATTGTTTCTGAATATGAACTTTTTTTTCTTCATTTCACTATTAGATTTTCCTGAGTATAAAATACCTGTGCCTGGGATAATTGGATTGTACTACTGTCACCCTTGAATAGTAAAAGTTTCCTGACAGAAAACTCTATTCATGTGGAACTTGAATGTTTGCATTCCGTATCTAATATAGTAAAACTGCAAACAGAATGCTACTGTACGGTACTTGCAGTGATTTGAAGATGTGAAGTACCTAAGTTCAGTGAGGGTTTATGGCATGTTAATTTTTAGGCATCTCAGCAAGAGAAAACACTAAAACAGTCCATTGTAGTGTTCAGTGTTCTTTTGCCCCATCAGAAGACCATGAAATTACACCAGTCTATTGTGGTAATTTTTTTTTTTTAAATTTACAGTTGTGTTTCTGTCTCTGAGGGTCAAAAGGGAGCTGATGGAAGAAATGCAATCCCTGAGCCCAGTCCTCTCAGTCCCCAGGCTCAGTTCTTGTGCCCTGCTCAGCCCTGCCCTGGTACCTTTGGACCCCCACACCAAACACAGGACAAAGTCAAACTGATTACATAGTGCAGTGGAGAGAGTGGCTGGAAGAATATCTCTGTACAAGAGGATGAGTGAGATTTTCCTTGATGCTCTGTGGCTCTGCTTAAAGCTTGTGAAGTGCTGTCCTGCATCGTGTCTATATAGGGTAAATTTTAATAATCTATCTAATTTACTTGCGGTCTGATGTCTTCATGCAGCGTCTCTTAGATTACAGTTAATACAAACATGCATTTATAACTGTGATGCTACAATATTAATGGCTCTGCTGGCATATGCTGGTCTTAACTGTGTATTTTTCCATACTTTACTGCGACACTGTTCTTATCATTTCTATTTTCATGTCTCTTTTCATGACATTCATAGGAAGTTTTGGCACCTTTACCATGGTGCCAATTTTTTTTAAGCTTGATCTCTGAGTTCAAATTCATTGTTAAAAGACAAAAAGTGATATTAGATATGACAGTGTAAGCTTGTCTCCTGTGGTAAATCAAACTAAAAATCTATATTGAAACTACATTCAGGCTGTGAAAAGATGTGCTCAGAGCAAGGACACAGTGGTTCTTGGGGAATCTGCAGAAAGAGCTGGGTATTTTCTTCAGTCATTCAAATCTCTCCTCTAAATGTAATAATACCATGAAGAAAATTGGGTGCCTCACCAAAAGTCTTTCAAAGAGATAATGTCATAAGAAGAGCTGTTTCAAATACAGTTCTGTGTCATTACTCTATTATATCTTTCCATAACTAAAATCCCTGAATATGTAGAAAGATTCTGAATTATGATTATGTTTTTCTGCTTTTCAATATCAATATTTTAATAAAATATTGTGAAGGAAATATATATATATTCAACAATATATGTGTTTGTGGCAATTTATTTTATTATTTGGTGGATAATTTCCATGAACATTTTAGCAAAACTCATACTAGAAACTGCATATTCAGAGACCATGTATTTAGTTGCCTGTATTTCATAGATTGTTCTATTTTTTCCTAAATGTTAGGCAAAAATGGGGAAGCATGAAATGAAAAATACTGCTTTCTTTTCAGTTTTTGCCTTGCATGGATTTCACCCCCTTTGAACAGGCCAAGGTCTTCCCCTGGGAGGCTTGGAAAATAGAATGAGAAATGCTGTTTATTAACTGCAGCCTTCTGTCTTTTACATATGGTGCAAAAAAATAATAATTGCATTTATAACAGTTTTAGGAAAGATTTCAGCTAAAAATTAACCTGTTAGCTTCAGAATGGATTTTTCTGTTTCACTGTAAAACTGTATCTTACACTGAAATTAATTTGATTTTGACAGAACATTTCTCCCACATTAGACTGGATCCCCAGCATCACAAACTCTTGGTCGCTATTTGATTTCACACACAAGTCCCATTGTCTTTGAGGTTGTCTGTGTGTGTGAACTTAGACATGCAGAATTGTTTGCACATTTATGTCAATAATTCCCTGCTATGCAGGATGGAGGTCTGGGTTGTCCGGCTTGATCTGCTGTCTAGAGAGTTTGCTGCTTGCTTGGAACTCAAATCCAGGATGTGGAGACACTTCAGAGACTTTTCTGTTCTTAGAGCTCTGGCACTACTCTCTGGCAGTAGATATCTGGAGTGTATGAAGCATGACTTTATACACAGGGCCCTGGGGTGATTTTCAAGGCACAGGTGGTCTCTCCTTGATCCTGTTACTGAGAGGTGAGAGCTTCAGGGAATCTTGAAATCTAACGACTGGCTGCACAACTGCTGTTGACACCAGATATTTGGGGGTGTATGACCATGGGACCATCTTGGAGGATCATGGACTGCTAGGAAAAGAACAAACTGATAATCTCAGGTTGTGACAGGCAACAAGAAGGATTTGGGGTCCACGACATAGTCAGCCTCACTTGACCTCTGGAAGCTGATGGAGCTGATGGAAGCCCTAAAACCATTTCCTAATATATGAAAAAGGGGAAGTGACTGGAAGTAGTGAGCAAAGATTTATGAAGGACAAATAAAGCTTAACGAAATTGAGAGTCTTCTGTGATGAGGCGATGGATGAGGGAAGAATAGTGGATGTTTTTTATCTTGACTTCAGCAAGACTTTTATCATCCTCATAGACAAGCTGATGAAGTTCGGACAAATGGATGGTGTTTCAAGATACTTATAGTTAGTTTGGGTAAATACAAGCAAGTAGAAACTGGGATACTTTGACAATATTAAAATTGTATATGTATAACCTAGATTTTCAGTGATCCTTCTCCAGGATCTTGTAGGATTTTTATGTTATTTTCCTTGCAGCAACCTATTCTCCAAGATGCTCTCTTCCTCAAGGTGTATCTGTGGGATATTGCTGAGTTTGGGGCTCATACAGGTCCAAGTATGGAGCAAATTTCTGCCCATGTCTGAAGACACACATTTGATGACATGTGACAGCTTTGCCTACCTTATTTATGCTCTGCATCCTGAATTTATCTGATAAGCTGACACTAGCTTTGATATTTCTGGCTGTATCTCAATAATTTATGACTAGAAGAGACATTCTTCATCTTAATGGTCAGCTGTGGAAATAAGTTTGCTTAACTATCCCATCCTGGTAAGAAGATAGCAGGATTTATGGTTTGGAGGACATAGAGATCCTCAGGTTATCTGGAGAAAGCTCACAGCGATATTCCAAGAAATGCCTTTTGTTCAGCCATAAAATATTGCATTACATTCTCATTGCTGAAGATATGATGTTATTTTGCAAGTCTTTGTGGAAAATAGCAAGTTTGGATTCTCTTCAAAGGTAAGGGAGTTTTCTATTATTATTACTGTAATTTTACTGAAACTAGATTGACAATCACATTAGTCATGCTTGAAACCCTTATGTTGTTGATATGATGAATTCAGCCATAGTATTTCAGCATAAAAGCTCCTAATTCACACTCCAAACTCTGCCCTTAGCTTTTTTTTCATTTTGTTACCACTGAAAATTGAAAACTATGTCCTAAATTACAAAACACATTTCCTTCTTAGCCTGGTTTTGTTCATTTCAATTAAGTCATCATCAGCTGGGACAGGGAACTCTGTTTTTTTGCTTCGTATTGGCAAAGGCCAATGAAGATACACATTTTTTAGTTTTCCCAAAACATGGAATTAACTTGCCACGTAGCTTGCCATGATCCTAGTTGCTTTTTCCTTACCTACATTTGCTCCTTCATATATGTATGTTGTTCAGATATCGCATTAAAGGAATTTGTTGAATTCTTCAGAGGGAACGTTGAGAGTCTCAAGTGGCCTCACTGAATCTCACTGATCTGCAAGATGGCCAGCACTTCCACTTTCAGTTGGGCTGGAATATTGTGATACCAGTTTTGATGGTGGCACCTGCAAGGTTTTGGGTCCTCTGAGGTTTATTTTTTCCTCTGCTTCTTGTATTTTTTTCTTTAATCATCCTGTTACATGAAAGCATAAAAGGCTTCATTGTCATATACTGCAATTTAACATCTACTGTTATTTTACTTAAAAATAAGTCAAGACTCTTTTCCCAAAAGTATTCTGATGGATTGGTTGCTTTTGAGCTGATTTGAGTCCCTTGTGCATTTACATGTGTTCAAGTCTTGATGCCTAAGAGTGTACTGGATTTTTCCAGAACTTCCAGAATCATGCTTTCTTTTTGTTTCTGCTACTTTCAGAGCCATAAATAAATTTATACTGCTTTTAAAATATATTCATTAAATATGTTCTTTTATTATTTGATTCCTTGTATTTTTAATCTGGCTAACCACAGACAGTTGTTTTGACAAAATAGGGAGGTTTCCTGCCTGTGTTCCAGGGTCCATGTGCTAGTGATTTGGTGATGGTGGATAATTTCATCAGCAGCTGTTGAGTGTCCTACCCACTTGTGGATGTTACAATTTGCAGAGGGTGGTACCATCAATCATTTTAACACTGAGTTCCTGTTCTGAGTTTATTGTGGAGGACCCTGAAATCTGCCCTTTGTTGGTCTGCCTTTAATGCAAGCTTCAAATACAAGCTTCCAATTCCTTTTGGTTGTCATTGTGCACCCACAGCAGTCAGAAGATAAAAGAGACTGTTCAGTTTCCTTCACACTGCTGGTGGCAGACTGGGATACGCAACACTTTACTGGCATTTGGATTGCTGGCAGCTCTGTGTGTGTCTGTGAGGAGATCCAACTCCAGCTTGTACTTTTGCTGAAACAGCAGGGCTTCTCTAACCCAAATCTGTGCTCTGCCTGTCTTCTGCCTCTGAGTAGCATTCCCCACCTGAGCTTGCTTTTAAGCTGGTCACTTGCCCAAGCAAAAGGACTCAGATATAAGCTTGAAGTGCTTGTCTGGTTCTTTTTAATTTAGTGCCTTTGTGAGCAAACCTCTAAATTGTGGGGTCTCATATGGAGAAGCAGTCAGAAAGTTTGATGTCCTAGCCAGGCTTTGAAGATATCTTTGATCTCTTCAACATGCTCGTCATGTTTTAGCATTCCCAAATCCCTCTACTGGCTTTGGACCTCTGTTTTTTTCTTGTCCCTTTTTACAGAGCAACCAGCTTTGATTATCTGGTCATAGAATTGCTCCCTTTGTTGGAGGCCAGATGTTCAGGGATCTCCTCCTTTTCCTCTCGAGAAAACATGAGAGGGTAGATGTTCTGTAGTTAAAAAACATGGCATTTAACCTGAAGGTCTCCAGAAACCTTCGCAAGCAGCATGCCTGATGCCATGAGGATGTCTAGCCTTTGGTCATACTTTATAGTCTCCTTTATTTGTTTGGTTTTGGGGTTTTTTTAGAGTCCAAAGCCCTAGATTTGAAAAAACTGAAATTTATCATTCCCAATCATAGTGGAAAATGTCTTACTGGGTGGGTGATTAGACTAATTTTAGACTCCATCCCTTGGATATATTTAGAAATTATTTCATGGCTGGACTTTGTGACTTATAGTATGGAAGACAGCAGCCAGAGGATCATTCCGTGGCCTTAATTAGTCAGAATGTCTAAGATCAGATTATCTAAGAATACCTTCTGCATTTAAAATGAAAGAAGAGATTAACCTCTAGTAAAATGTAAAAACTTTCTTTTAGACACATCTTAAACAATTCTGTTTCAGCCCATACTTCTTTAATGCCACTGCAATGAACAACGCTGGTGTAGTTTGAGAGAGCAAAATTTGACCTCCCATTTATTGCTTTATAACTCAATTGTAATTCAATTACCACCCTTTGTGTATGGTCTCTGTCATGTTTAATGCTTTAAAGCTGCATGTGTTAAATTGGTATTCTAGAAATAATACAATTCTTGTTAGGTTTTCAAGCTAACCCCTTGCAGTAGAGCTCATTTTATATCAACAGGGCAGCAGATTTAATAAGTAGTTCTGACATTGACTAATACATTTTTTCTTTTTTTCACCCACTAATTTGATGGAGAAAACTACTGTAGCCTTTAAAAAATTTGCTCAGCTTTAGCTGACTTTAAAGGTGTGAGTAAACTGTCAAGTTTGAAACAGAAGGGGGTAAAGAGTTTTCATATTTGACTTGCAAATCAGGATGACTGAAGAGTGCTTTGAATAAGTATCCAGAATATCTGTGCTACAAAGAAATGGATAGGCAAGCTAAAAAATTTGTATCTACTCACAACTGCATCTAGATTTCATGGCTGGAAGCTGTAGAGAACTGGGATTGCAAAGGAGTCTAATGTAGCTGGAGGAGAGACATGAAAGCAGAGAAGGGTTGTAAGCCAAGTTTCCTACCAGCACTTACAGTCTTGGTTTGTTTGGACAGATTCCTTGGAACTTCAGCAGTCTAGCAAGAGTCAGCTGGCAAGAGTGCAGGCTTACTGTAGGACCACAGTCCATTTAGAGCAAAAGCATTCTGTAGAGCACAGTGAAGGAGTGAGGAGTGAGGCTAATAGTCCTACAGTGCCAAATAATGTGCATAGAATCATAGAATGATTTTCACAGAATCACAGAATGACTTGGTTGGAAGAGACCTTCAAGATCATTGAGTCCAATCCCTGCCCTAACGCCTCAATTAAACCATGGCACCAAGTACCACATCCAATCTTTTTTTAAACACATCCAGGAATGATGACTCCACCACCTCCCCAGGCAGACCATTCCAGTATTCATCACTCTTTCCATGAAAAACTTTTTCCTAATATCCAACCTGTATCTCCCCTG